>JAOTON010000072.1:302500-323624 GCA_034440635.1 Lepas anatifera | reverse complement strand
CACAGAAAAGCTCAACAAAGGCTCAGAACACCCAGCAACAGTAGAACTGGTGATGAGCAATAAGAGGATGTCTTCTGTATTGTATGCTTTAAGAACTTCCAAACCAGCAGGGCAAAGGAAATATTGATCCAGTGTCAGTTATATTCTTTGTGGGCCCACGAGACATGCATCGTGATCGGAAAGAACTAGACGCATGGCTTTAATTACAGTTTACTCCCTGGACTGTTACAAATGACCCTTGATGAGGCCAAATGTAGCATTTGAAGCAAGTTTTGCAAAGCCAAGTTTCCACCGAATAAATGTTTTTTATTTTGGTATAGTGCTAAATCTGCCAGATGACCAAAATGTCAACGCTTCTTGAAAATATATATATTTGACTTGAGCTGTTAGTGGGTTATACCTGTTGCTCATTTACATGAATAAATACAAATACAAATACAAAATACAAATATGAGGAAAAGTTGTCTAGTAAAAAGTTTGCTCTTCCTGAAGCAGAAAAGGAAAAATTGTTACAGTTGACCCCGGTCTCCCCTATCAACTTTACAGAAAAGTGATGCAACGATATCAATATAAATTTCACGTATGCTACCAAAAACATAATAAACAAATGGGCTAACACTTCACACCTGCACACCAGCAACCAGTCTGACGCTTTGACTACACTGTGTCCCGCCTAATCCACGAATCTCTAAGCGCTGACAACCTGACCACGTCTGAAATGAGAGCATCATGCAATGCCATGGTTTCGGCTGGGGCGGGGCCTTCTGGTCGGATAGTAAACGATGTTTGATTGGTTGTAGGCTATCCCCAGCGTTGTGGTTAGTTAAATTTATGCTGAGATTACTTAGACGGAATCCCGTTAGTACTTGCTTTGTCTCGCTTTTACACGATGGAGAAGACAGCTTCTGATGGTAGTTTTTGGAACACATTTTTGTGGAAGTTGCCAGTTTTGGACGAGCAATGGAACAAAATCAGTATTATTAGGTGGTGTTCTGTCTTATTTTCGTTAGGTGCGTTTGTGTTTATTCAGTTTTAAGTAATACTTGTCTATTTCATTGGGGGCCAATTTCCCGGCACTGGGGGCATTGCGGCCGACTGGGGGGCCAATTGGCCCGCCAGTTAACACGTTAAAAATGGACTGCATTGGCTTATCAGAAGTCTATAATGCAGAATGTATTTACCAATCTAACCATTGTCTATTTTCCCTTGGATCAAACCGACATTTTGTCACACTAAATATTCTGCTAAAGAGCGCATAACCTGTGACACTCCCACTTATATACAAGAAATGAACCATATAGGGGCTTGCAACCTACTTCAGGAGATACGTGTCACTTTTTCTGCAAGACAGATAATTTCTGATTTAATGAGCACACCACAAATAAATTATTCAGACCTTGATTCAGAGTTTTTCTTCTTGTTTTTGCCTTGAGATATTATTTACAGCAAAACAAAAGATCAACATATTTTTTAGTGAGAGTTGGCTATGTGCAAGTCTTTTTTACAAACTAAAGCTTTTGTAAAACACTTGACCTTTTATTCTCTATGATCGAGGGGCCTTGTGTAATACCAAAAGTCATGGAGAGGAAATAAATTTTCCTTTGACTCTCTACCTTACCTCACATCTTCATTTAATTTGACAAATATGTTTCTTTCCTTGACAAGCAAGCAGGTAAATTACATATGTTCAGATGTTCAAGTGCATACATATGTTCAACACTGTGCCACATACATATCCACTCTTGGCTTAGACTGGTACAGTGTGCAGTATGCAAGGAATGTCATTTTCGACAAAATATCGTCTGTGTGAGTTTCCATCGAGACAGGAGCCAGTAGTGTGAATTTTACCATCTGGTGCAAATTTGTGAGATTGGTGCACAGGAGGCGATACTGCAAAATCACAAATCATGTGAGAGGAGGAAAAACAGACTAAAAATAAGCAACTACAAAGTAATTGCAACCAATTTGGCAAGTGTGCCCCAGTCTGCAAAGTATGGCAGCAGGTCAGACGAGTCACACCAGCCATCTAAAATTCTCGCACCATCCATCTAAAATTCTCGCACCATCAGCCACAAAAATTCGCACCAATCTGCCATATACCAGGGAGAAAAACGCACTCACTCCTACCCACACGATGCTATGCTACCTCTCTTTATTAGTTAGTTAGTGGAGGACTTTTTTATAATGCCCCTCCTATGTCTTTATAGTCATTTAGCCATTATTTGTTTGGTTTTCAGTGTCACCTTCCCTCGCACCAATCTCACAAATCCACACCAGGTTGATAAAATTCACACTACTCGCTCCTGTCTCCAAGAGCACTCGCACAGACGAGATCTCGTAAAAATGCCACACTTTGCCCTCTGGAATGTGCCAGATTTACTGCAAGCTAAGCTCATGAAAGTTTTGGCAAACCAGCAGGTAATGTATGTATAGGGAGAGATGGGTATGGTTTTCTCCCTAGATATTGCAAGCTAGTATAAATTTTAGGTGGCTGGCAGTGCAAATCTTCGCAATAATTTTAGATGGCTGGTGCACATTGTGTGGCCTGCTGTCATACTCTGCTAACTGGTACAGTGTGACAGCTTGCCCTGTATAGCATTCTAAGACCAAAAATCATGTTAGAGATAGCCAGAAATGAGTCAGATGAGAGAACAGGCATTAAAGGTAACTAGCATGCCTCATAAAGTCTTGTATCTTAAATACCATTAAGGGATCTTTGGAAACATTTCTTATTGTAAGAAATGCATAAAGAAAAAATTAACTCAGGGTATTTATACTACAGGCATGCTATAGCCTCTGCAGACGCAGTGCCCTAAACCTCAAATCATCATTACCATTGCCAGTGCACCACTTATTTAATACTGCCATCATTTGTGACTATAATGGGTATGAATCATTGATAAAGCTTCCTGAATAAATGAACAAAGTATCAAACCTAGTAAATAGACCCATTTCCCTTGAACCAGATACTACTTTTAACTCAAAAAGCCCTAGAAAACACAGCATTGCCATGGCACCTGCATGAAAGTACTGTCACAGGTGCAGCCTGATAAGGCGACGCATTTGCCACCTCTCAGTTGAAGGGCTGTATCTTTGTTAGTAATTCACACTTACACGAGATGATACTTCTAATCAGGGGTGTAATGCTTTCAATGTTAGCTATTTTGGATGATTTCAATAGACATAAGATATAAATATTGATTTAATAACTGCAAATATCAGATTACCTGTTACCAGAACAATTACTAAATTACCTACTACCTAAACATCTAACACTTACAACGATTCTAACACAGGATCCCAGATTGGGCTGATGGTGGCATTTCCGCGGTCGTGATTTATATCTGCCTCTCGCAGTCTGATTTCGATCGCCTCCCTAACTGACCGGCGGCCAAGCTTTGGTTCCACTGCCAGGATTTTTACATCTCTTGGATTTAAATCTCTCCTACAACTATACACATGACATGATACTGGTGATTTTGAAAACCTACCGTTCCGAATATCTCCTATGTGCTCTTCCACCCTTACCCCCAGTGGCCTACCCGATTCCCCTACGTACTTTGACCCGCACTCACAATTTATTTCATACACTGCCCCTCTTTTCTCCTCTTTGACTAAAGGATCCTTCACCCTTACCCCCAGTGGCCTACCCGATTTCCCTACGTATTTTAACCCGCACTCACAATTTATGAAATAAATTGTGAGTGCGGGTCAAAATACGTAGGGGTGGGGGGTAAGGGTGGAAGAGCACATAGGAGATATTCGGAACGGTAGGTTTTCAAAATCACCAGTATCATGTCATGTGTATAGTTGTAGGAGAGATTTAAATCCAAGAGATGTAAAAATCCTGGCAGTGGAGCAAAGCTTGGCCGCCGGTTAGTTAGGGAGGCGATCGAAATCAGACTGCGAGAGGCAGATATAAATCGCAACCGCGGAAATGCCACCATCAGCCCAATCTGGGATCCTGTATTAGAATCGTTGTAAGTGTTAGATGTTTAGGTAGTAGGTAATTTAGTAATTGTTCTGGTAACAGGTAATCTGATATTTGCAGTTATTAAATCAATATTCATATTTTATGTCTATTGACATCATCCAATAATGGCTAACATTGATAACATGGTTTGAAAAGTTCACAAAAGGGGAGGTAGCCCTATTGGGAAGATCGAGTGGTAGCCATTGTGTGTTTCTATTTTTAAGTATGTTTAATCGATGCACAGTATCCTAATATTCGCTGATAAAGAATCGTCAAATAGATTCGAAATATCCGATTAATAACGTTCTTATATACCTACCAGAAACTAAATCCCGAAAAAAACCTTAAAGTTTATGTAATATTAGTTCTGGAAAAAAATACGTTAAAGTTCAGTATTTTGCCTCCTCGACAACAACTGTGGCAGGACAATACAAGCCGTTTATTTTATCAACATACGAAACAGATTATTTGAGTATTATACGATTGGCGCATAAGCACTAGGTGCTTAATTCGGAGCGCCTCTCGTGTCGCACAAAGTTCAGCATCACATGCCACACATTCACATGCCGCCGAAGGTATGGTACGCCCGTCGCGCCCCCATTCAAAATGTGACGCCGCTACGCCGCGCCGCCCAAACAAGTCTTGGGAAGGCGATGAGAGTCAAAACCTTTTAGTATCACGTATAAACCTAAATACACACCGTGCTACTGCCGAAGACTTAAAGTTGTCCAAATCTGCGCCATGTATAATAATCTTAAATTTGACTACTGCTCATAATATGTATATTTCGGTCGATTGTTTAGGTGATAACGTCTAACATGTTTCCTCGCTCACGGCGGTACCTCGGACAGTGGAGTAGGAAGTGGGCAGTGCATAGGCGGATCCAAGATTGCCGATCGGAGGGGCACCTTCCCGGGGTGCCATCCGGACCAGGGGGCGCCACTTATGACCGGCAAAACCTATCAGGTGGGCGCCAAATCCTATCGGTGGGCGCCGACTTTCGTATCTTGGGGGGGTGGGAAGCGAGATTTCAGGGGGGCGCCATCGAGCTTTCAGGGGGCGCCGAGGGTCGATCGGGGGCACGTGCCCCCCCTTGCCCCCTGGATCCGCCTATGGGGCAGTGTCCTCTCGGCTACTCCCACAAGAACATTTTGGGGAGTCCTTAGCTTGCATTTGAAACTGGTGAGAATTTAGATAGCCCATGTTAACCAGGGTTGAGGAGTAGTTAACCAGGGTTGCCTAGTGAGGAGAGCATTTTCATTTTTAACCTAGTGAGTTAAATAAGGGGGGGCTGCGTATCACCAAACAACTTGTTAATTTCTTTTTCAATATTTTTATTAAGGTTGAATCCCGGACATATTGTGGGAGGCTATTCCGGCAGTTGATAGTGTTAATTAGACAATATTTTTTTTTAAATCCGTGAGTTTTGTGAGGAATTTTGGTAATGCATCCATCCTGCCTGTCGGAGACCCCTGTCGGTGTTATGTTCTCTGGTTTGGGGTATCAGATCACGTACGAACGATGGGACGTTTGGAATTTTCATCAAGTTATAAAGGAAACATATTTTGTGCACCTTCCGTCGCGTCGCTAAGGATTCCCAGCCCAGGTCAGTCATAAGTTTGTCCGTGCAGGTCCGAAAAAGTGTCTCAGTCACAAGTCTACCTATCCTATTCTGCAGTCGCGTTAGTCTAAGCTTGTCTTCAACAGTTAAGTGCCCATCGTAAATAATGTCACTGTAGTCAAAGTGGGGTCTTATATATGTTTTCAAAATTTGGTTTACTATTGGTCGAGATAGATATTTAGCAATGGGAAAGATAGGGCTTAAAGTAACATTTACCTCTTCATTATGTGGTTAACCTGTTCCTTAAAATGAAGGTCTTCTTTTAATATTTTTGCGCCCCGACCTGGGGACATTTCTACATATTTGCACCACATATAGACTTAGTCACACTAGCCGTTTTCACAACGTGAATAAATTGAAATCAACCTTGGGAGTCTTTTGGTAGTTTTTTCACATTTCCCAAGCCAAAAAAACTGGCATTCATTTCAGTCAAACTATAGAAGTTAGATAAATATGCTCATCCAGAATGGAAAGCGAATATTCTCAATTCTTGATTTTGAGCTTTTTCTGGCATTAAATTCAATAAAAAATATAAATTAATGGATATATATTTTGGAAATATCCTAATATCTTGGGGATCTTTTTGAAAAAAAACCGACCTCCAGGGTCGGTTTTTTCAAAGGACTCCCGGGCCTCGAGATCCCGTCTTTTCGGTCTCTAGATTTGTCTGGAGGGATTTTTCAAAGGCTTCCATATGCAGAAACGAATTTTGAGGTTGGTGATTTATTCAGAACGTGCCAGCTTGACGTCACTATCTACGTCATACCAAAGAACCAATCATCGAACAGTATTCTGAGAGCTGCATGACCGCGTTCAAGGCCCGAGAGAGAGAGAGAGAGAGAGAGAGAGAGAGAGAGAGAGAGAGAGAGAGAGAGAGAGAGAGAGAGAGAGAGAGAGAGAGAGAGAGAGAGCAGGGACGGCGGATTCCAGGGTGCAAGTGGTGCAGTTGCACCACTCGATTTTTTTCAAGTGGTGCAAAAGTATCTTTTGCACCACTTGTTTTGGCTTTGTCCAGGGAGGCGCCCCCCCCAGGCCTCAGCCGGCGCCCCCGGCCGGTCAGAGAAAATCAAGCCTAATTACCGCCTACCTGAAGAGGTAGGATCCTCTGTGAAAAAGACATGTTCATACATGAATGACGCACCTTGACATCAAAACTGCGCCCTGGAAAGCAAAAGGCGCCCCCCTTGAGTAAAGGCGCCCCTCTGGATAGCATAGGCGCCCTTGAAAAGCGTAGGCGCCTCCTGGACAGCTGAGGCGCCTCCGAAGAAGAGAAACGGCGCCCCTAGATATCACATGCGCCCCTTGGTTAGCACAGGCACCCCTTGACAGCAAAAGGCGCCCCCCCGCAGAGAAAAGGCGCCCCCTGGACAACATAGGCGCCCTTTGATAAGAAAGGCGCCCCCTGGAGAGATAAGAGAGAAACCCCCCCCTCCCGAGAACAACGGCGGCAGGGACGGCGGATTCCGCAGGACAGGGTGTGCAGTTGCACACCTTGAAAAAATGATGGTGTACAATAGTATATTTTTGCACACCTGGTTTTGACATCGTACGGGGAGGCCCTCACGGATTTGGGTGGCACCCCGGATTTTGCCGGCGCCCCCGGCCGGTCAAGAGAAAATCAGACACATCGCCTGTCTGAAGGGGTAGTACCCTCTGTGTAAAATAAAATACACTTTCAAATATGAATGGCGCCCCCCTGACATCAAAGCTGCACCCTGGACAGCAAAAGGTGCCCACCCCCTTGAGTAAAAGCGCCCCTCTGGATAGCAAAGGCGACCTCTAGACAGCAGAGGCGCCCCTGGACAGAAAAAGGCACCCCCAATTGAGGAGTAACGACGCCCCTGAATAGCATAGGCGCCCTCTGGTTAGCATAGGCACTCTCGTACACTAAGAGGCGCCCCCTCCCCCATAGAGCAAAGGCACCCCTCTGGATATCATAAGCTCCCTTTAATAGCAATCGCGCTCCCTGGGCAGCAGGGGCGCCCTCTGGATAGGATAGGCGCCCCCAAAACAGCAAATACGCCCTTTGATACCAAAAACGCCCCATGGACAGAACACACCCTCTGGATAGCATAGGCACCCCTGGACGGCAGAGACGCCCCTAAAGAAGAGCAACGGCACCCCGGGATAGCATATGCGCCCCTGGTTAGCACAGGCACCCCTGGACAGCAAAAGGCGGCCCCCGCCCCTGAGTAAAGGATCCGGGTCTCTGGATAGCATAGGTGCCCCTGGATAGCGCAGGCGCCTCCTGGACAGCAGAGACGCCTCCGAAGAAGATCAACGGCGCCCCTTGATATCATATGCACCCCCTGGTTAGCACAGGCATCCCTGGATAGCAAAAGGCGCCCCCCTCCGAGAGCAAAGGCGCCCCCTCTGGAAAGAATAAGCACCCATGGATAGGAAAGGCGCCCCCTGGAAAGGACAGCAGAACATTTTTTAAGGAAAACTCAGTTGAGGGGGGCGGTGGAGATTTTCTTGTGCTGGCCATTATAATGTCTTCGGGGGATCAAACCCCATTTGGAGGGGGCGTTAATAAAATTTAGACGTGCTAGGGTTAAAAAATGTCTCCTAATTTTTGTTATTCCATATTCTAAAGATTAGAGATGCTGCCCAGGACTGCGGGTTTTTTTCAACGGAAAAAGGCCAAACCGGGTTTGCGAAAAGGCCAAAAGGTTCAAATTGTATTTGCACTAAAAAATCTTGTTTTTTATAAATTTCGTCCAAGTTATTCCCAGTACGGCTGTTGGAGTCTGAGTCTCATTAAAGTCCTCAAGGGACTTGTCACGGAGACCCCGACCCCACCACCCGAACGAGTAACGCCCACAATGAAGGGTTGATTTAGAAGCCAAAGTTTAACCTCCCACAAAGCACAGGGATGGCCGCCTCGCTCAGGTCACCCTCTCATCAGTCAGTTGCCAGCCGACCTACGTCGGGCAAACGATTGAGCGCCGGAGCGTCTCAGGGGAACCGATCTCAAGCCTGGACATGCACTGCCACTGCATGCTTCTCAGCAGCGGGCCGGAGCCCGACGCTCTACCAACCGAGCAACCGGGGCGGCCAAATGGCCAAATAAATACCACAAAAGCCATATTTGAGGCTAAAACGAACCCTACCGGGTGTCATAAACCCACAGAAAAAGGACAGAGCACTCTTGTATCACTGCAGTGAACAGTGCACTGTATAAAACTAAATGTTGATAATTTGATATTGACTTGACGATATATTTTTAGCACACTGCCCATCTCATAAGAAGGCAGGAGTCCCCTTCCAATCCACGTGTGGCGACCCAATTATTTTATCCACATAACTAAACAATTTGTTAGCATCATCAATTATCTTGGCCGCACCACTCCCCACTAACATTTGATATCTTCCTGCTTTTCCTGTGAATTGTTTGCTCTTGAACAGTGACGGATCCATAGGCAGATCCAGGATTGTCAATCGGAGGGGAGCACCTTCCCGGGGGCGCCATCCGGAGCAGGGGGCGCCACTTTTGACCGGAAAAACCTACCAGGTGGGCGTAAAATCCTATCGGTGAGCACCGATTTCGCATCCTGGGGGAGAGTGGGAAGCGCCACTTCAGGCGAGTGCCATCGACCTTTCAGGGGGACGCCGTGATCATTTCAGGGGGCGCCGAGGATCGATTGGGGGCTGCATCTGCCCCTCCCCTTTGCCCCCTGGATCCGCGTATGGGCGGATCTAGAATTTTAGTAAGGTGGGGGGGGGAACGCGGAGCCTCAAAGTGGGCACTTTACCATCAACTTTTCACCCAAAGGGCGCCTATGGTATTCGGTTTTCGGTTGCCGTCATATTGGTGGATCGTATTTTTAACAACGTCCTATCCCACCCTCTCCCAGCCATAACAGTTTGTACCAGCCAAGCAAGAGGCCTATTTGGCGTGATATTTGAAACAATGAATTGCTAAACAGTTCAGTCCACACTTTTTTCGGCACCTCTTGAAAAATCTGTAACTGCCACTAGGTCATGGAGAAATTCAAGACACTTGGGAAGATGCAACAGCTGAACATAAAGGTACATATCTGGGGATTTTTCTATTAGTGAAGAGGGGTTAAGTTTATTTTAATATCAAATATGATAAGCATCATTTTGCCTTTCCACGTGGCCAAGATTCGTAAGATAATGGTGAGAGGACATTGAAAATAATCGCAGCGAGTGTGAACCTGGCCTGTGCGCTGTCCAAGAAAATTACCTCAGCGGAAAAGCTTTTAAGTTGTAGGAAACACAAGCCGGACTTTAACCCACATTATTAATTGCTCCTAAAAAATAATGTTTGAACCAGATGGCAGACTCAAGGAGATATAAGGGAAGTTGAAACGTTAAGATAAACACAGAATGAAGTATGTGGGCATTTTCCATCGACCTTTATCTATATTCTTCAATTCATCAGCATGGGAGAATTGCTCTTGTGCGTGAAATTTCGGAGGTGTTAAGAGAATTTCGGTAGCCATGTGATTGAATGCTGAAATAGATCATGCCATAGGCATTTGTGATTTGTGACATAAATGGGCCCTACTAGAATAAAAAAGAAAACAGTTTCAACGTGTCCAAGTACTCTCTTGATAAATTGATAACTTTTTTCGTTTATTGGCTGTAATTTGCGCGTTTAATGATCATGTGCAGTGTTCAGATCGAAGTGAAAAGACCATTCAGATTGATAAAACGAGTATATTTTGTCACTGACCATCCACTTATACCATCAACCATCGCCTTCAGGTCAAGTTCAGGACTCATTTAAGAGAAGAGGTGAGCGTGCACTGTGCATGCCCAAATCGAGACACAGCCGCCCTCCCGATGGACAGACCGCGCAGAAATACGTCCTCGTCGCGTTTGATTTCGCGCACGCGTACGACGTAGTGGACCACCACCTGCTACGCGTTCGCCTGCTGTAGATGGGGCTGTCAAATTGCACGGTGGCCTGGATTTGGCAGTGACTCCGGGACCGAAGAGTCCAGGTGGAACTAAATGGTGTGCTTTCCAGTGAGCGCATTTTCCGAACTGGCCTGCCGTAAGGAAGTGTCTTATCGCCAGTTTTATTTTGTATGGGCGGCTCGGCTGGTAGACGCACTCTGCGCGGTTCCCGGATGCTCCCCTACATGTACGCCGATGATACGGCGGCTCTCTGCACGGGCAACAACATACAAGTCGCCAAGGACCGGGCGCAATAAAGCTGCTGCTGGCACCCTCATGAAGTGGACCCGACAGCACAAAATGGTGGTATCAGGAGCCAAGATCCAAGTACTGGTGATGTCCCAGTGGGCCAGAGACGCCGATCCCTTCAATTTTAAGGTCGACGGGAAGTCTGTCACTGCTGGAGACACCCTACAGCTACTTGGCGTCACCATCGATCGGCTCCTCCATTTCGGTCCACACTGTAAGAGACTGTGGGAGAAGGTCCACCCCCGCATCTCCCACCTACGTCAACTGTCCGGCTGCAACTGGGGCTGCACGAACAGCACCTCCGAACCGTCGCTACTGGCTACGTGAGAGGAGCGATGGAGTAAGCGGCCGCAGCGTGGCTCCACGCCACACCGCCATTTCATGTCGAGCTGCTGGAACGCAAAATGAGAGCGTCGGCGCGTATCATCACAGGATGCACCCACTCCACTCCCAGCCGAGTTAAGACTCCCCGCGTAGCGGCCAGAAGGAGGGTACTCGCGACCCGACTGCTGGTGAAATTCCATACCCTGCCGCCTGAAGACCCTCTGTGAAGACGTGCGGAGGCGACAGCGCCCTCTCGACTCTCCTCCGTGACCGGGTGGCGGCAGGTGGGCAAAGACATGTGGGATCAAGCAGGCATCTCCCTCCCCATCGAGTCTTTCCTTCCTCGACGTCTTCCACTGTGGGTATCAGGAGAGTGAGTCACATTTCAACTAGACGTGGGCCCACTGACATCAGGAGCGCCACCTGTCCGGAAGAAGCGAGTAGCTCTCCCCCACCTCGCTTCCCTGACTCAATGTGCCACATGGGTGTGGACCGACGGGTCAGTGCACGGAGGGGTCACGAGCGGGGGAGCTGGGTCTTCATCGAGTCACCAGACAGAGCCCAGCATGAGCTCAGGCGACCAGCAGGCTCGCTCTGCTCGAGTTTTCAGGCTGAGATGGTAGCCATCCAAACTGCCTGTGTCTTCCTACTGGACTAATCAGTGCACACAGAAGATCCAGTCATCTTCAGCATGGCCTGCCAAGGTGACGACGCATTATAGAAATAAAATGGCTTCAATGTCTGCAGATAAGACAGCGAATCGGTAAAAATCGCAAACTTCCTCACCATCAGCTTAGACACCTGGCCCAAACAGCAAAAAAAAATGGAGTACAGCTCTGAAGTAAAAATGGATCCTTCGTAAGGCAAACTAGAAAACTTCTCAACATCGTCACCAACAAATGCACGCCCTGTGCCATTGTCACTTTCTTTTGCAACCGTCTATATAGAAACAGGCATGGTTTTCGGAACGGCTCCGCAAGCAAGTTCATAAAATACTGGCGCGTCGGTTCAGGAGGCAAATTTTTGCTTTGTTGGCGTAGGTTGTGTTCGTGTTAACTGTCGAGATGAGCTATGGTTCAATAACAGCTGCTTCATGTGGTTCGACGAGATTGCTGTCGATACCAGCCTGTGCCAGCCAGGCACAGACTCTCACTCCCTGGTGACGGGTTGCAAAACGCGAGCCACTGTCTTATCTGACTGAGGTAGGCGTCGCCAAAAAAAATGTTTGGTATGTGGGGCGTGTTGGTGGCTTATTTTAAAGGGAACGTGGCACCTTGGTAAAATCCTGGAATTTTGTGTAATTAGGCGTACTTTTAGCCGAAAATAATTAAACCACTCATGATTTTTCTGAAAAATGTACAGCAAGCTCAATGCTTTTATTTTTAAAATACTCCTCTAGAAAAATGAATAAATATCTGCCTCTGGATGATGTCATGATCTGGCAACCACTACCATACACGAAACACTTCAAGGGCTTCGATTGGCTGATGCTCATCGTGATGTCAGCATATGTCGTCACACCAGCAGCTCACAACAATGGCCGCCTGGCGAGAGGTACATGAGAGGTACATTTCGGGTAGGTTTTAGTTTTTTTCTACGGAAAAATCGAGTTCCAAGACAAATGATATATAGAGCACCTGGTTTTCCGATTTGCTTTACAACTTGGCTATCTCAGTTAAAATCACGTTCTAAAGGTGCCACATTCCTTTTAATGGCTTAATGCAAAGCGAGTATCTTACTGCGCATTTGTAGCGGTATTTTACTAATTTCCACTAGCATGCTTATTATGGGTGAAGCTTGGAATGCTCCTGTTACTATTCTGATAGCGAGATGACGGACATATCGATAATCTTTTTCGCGGACTAAGGAGTGGCCTCATACGCAACCCCGGTCTGCGACCTGGGATAACCTCCCACCGGCGCAGGAGAGCCGCATGACAATGTGCTGAAATCAGCCATATTTCATTCTCAATGTATCTCTTCATAAGCCTGTAGGTCAGTGCCATCATTCTTTTCTTTGAAATAAATAGTAAATATCCCGCAGTCAACCCCGGATTCGAACCGCGCACCCCTCATCACGAGACAGGACCTCTAACCACTAGACCACTGCGCCACACTGTACCGACTCCCACTAACCCTACACCTGTGACCCGTCAGGAGGTCACTGGCCGGTATCACGCAATCAAAACGATGCCGTGATCGTGGCGCCGGGTGTTGTGTTCGTACAGAAAAGGCATGGTATAAAGCTGCTTCTAGAAGACGAACCAAACATTAGATTCGCCTAGAATCACTTGTATCGGCGACCCAGGACCCTAAGCTAGCTTTATGCCAAATTGCATCCACTTCCATTCATTTTGAGGACTTGAAACCATGGTGAGAAGCAAACATGTTCCGAGAAATTTAGCTCCTTGAAATACCCTTTCGGACGAATTACTCGAAAGCCGTTGGAGATAAGTGGGTAGTG
Organism: Lepas anatifera; assembly: GCA_034440635.1. NCBI lineage: Eukaryota > Metazoa > Arthropoda > Thecostraca > Lepadidae > Lepas > Lepas anatifera. Next base: position 310,065 of record JAOTON010000072.1, on the reverse strand, counting down.
TAAATGAATTGAATGACTGCAATTAATTTTCCTATTCAGCCATGTCAATTCTGAGCTTGTGAATGACATGTGCTCTGAACCGAAAAAGCTGCAAATAAAAGGTTTTCTACTAAAATTATATTTCTACATATAAGACAATGAATTTTATTATCACGATATCCATCTCCGAATACTATCAGGCGGAAGCAATGTTCTTTCATTATTTGAAATGAAAAGTCAAATCGGCGCATTGGATCGCGAGAGATTAAGATTTAAATGAAATGAGCAAAAATGTAGTCCTCCGGCAAAATGGCAAAAACTAGGTCAGAATTTTACGTTTTCCACTGGAAACTATGCCTAAGCACAAGAAAATTGACGTAGCTGCCTCCACGTGGCTGTCTTTAAACTAACTGAAGCGTGCCTTCTGGACATTTCGAGCTTACAAGTCGGCTGTCAAATTTCAATATCTTTTTGCTTGTACTAGAAATACTGCGTTTTGGCGTAATAAATATTGTCGGACCAGTTCGAACTTTTTTCTTAGGTGGCCTTGTTGCTTATTCAAAAGGAGGCAAATTTCAAGTTCGTCGCTTAAGAAATAAAAATGATAAAAATGCAAAATTGAAAACATTTGTTCCAAAATTTCTCAAAAACTATTTTGAATTTAAATTCGGGGCCTTAGTTTGGGCGTCTAGCGTAAAAGGGCAATCACCCTACACAATTGCAGAGCCCTGGTATCAAATGTCAGAACCGCCAAACGGCCAGAATAGAGCCTCTTGAGAAATCTCAATCCGCTTCGCTCCATGGATTTCGTCATGCGGCTCTGACACAGCCGTACTCGATCTTCGGACGAATAAGTGATCTATACAGCATAAGAAGCTTATAACGTAGCGTATAACAATGAGCGTATAACGTGCGCATAACGTATATATAGGCGATAAGCGTATAACGTGTATAGCATGAGAAACATTTCTCTATCTGCACGGTATCTCATCCTCGTCAACACCTTCAGTATTTTCAGCGTATCGAAACATTTTTTTGCGGAAATCCTTCAGGTGTGGCACATATGAAAGCTTATCGAGTGTGAGCCTGATAAATCTGGTTTCTGCTACAACGTCGCTCGGATTTCCGCGAATTTACAAAATCGGGTATTCAGTCTCAATGTCTATTATAAAAGTGCATGCACTATGTCTTTGAACTTGAAAATTTCAGTCCATTGCATATGATCCATTGCTGCAATGTGTCAAGGTCAAGCTGCAGCCGCCTCTGCGCAGCTGCTGTAGTGGACGCTGTCACCCATATTGTGAACTCTTCAACGAAAAGCACATGCCGTATGTTTGCGGGAAGTGTCTGCAATATCATTGGTCATAACTGCAAACAAGGCTATGAAAATCACAGAATCCTGGGCTATGCCACTCTGTTGCTGATACAAATCCGATACGACTGAGTTTTCGCGAAATCTAAAATACCTATTTTTCGGAATATTAGAAATAAACCACCCCAAGTGGCCTCGCACGCCGAGTCCAAAGAGTTTCTGCAGAACGCCATTGGATAGCAAAGGCGCCCCCAAGAGGTGATGGCGCCCCCTGGGGAGGAAGGCGCCCCCTCCAGAAAATCTTGCACCACTTCTCGAAAATGGAATCCGCCGTCTCTGAGAGAGAGAGAGAGAGAGAGAGAGAGAGAGAGAGAGAGAGAGAGAGAGAGAGAGAGAGAGAGAGAGAGAGAGAGAGAGAGATGCTGCAATGTCACTCAAAAACATCGCATCCAGAAAGTTTTGAATTTTGGCGTAGGCATCGCAGTGACTGAGCAAACGTGAGCACGTGACCCCAGTCCTCCAATCCCCGGGGTAGCCGACATTTCCTGATCTGCTGAAGAAACGTGACATACAATGATCAAAAGACTGCTCTCCGACGAATCTGGCAGTGCACTGTCGCGATCAGTTCCGCGTCGCTCCAAAAACTCTAGCTGGAGCACACGCGGGACCGACCTCGATATGCTAGAACTCCCAAGGATGAGAACGGAAAAAGTCAAACAAAGTTTTCGTTTCAGGGGGGTAGAAGCATGGAACGGTAGGATATGTATAGCAGGCATTTGGGAAAGAGGGTAGGCTAGAAATGAACTGACTTGTTGAAATTGTTTTTATCTACAACGGCCATGCTGTGTAAAGTATTGCCTGGTTTGCGAAGGTGCTTACTCCTATGTGTGCTTGTGATTGAGGGCTGAAAAGTCATGCATTATGGAGAACTCAATATCTATCTATATATCTATGTATCTCACTGCTGCCCTCGCCTTATCACTTCCACTCTGATTCGCGCTGCTCCTAGTTCATAGCTAATGCCCCTGTCTTGTCACTGCCGCCCTCGACTTATGACTTTGCCCCGTTTCTTGCCGACCCGGCCAATCGCTGTCGCCCCAGATTATCACTTTCATTCTAATTTGTGCCGTTCTTGGTCCATTACTACCGCCCTGGGCAGTTTGCAGCACTGATTCTTACCGCCTCTGTGTGTTAGGGTAAACAATAAAGGGCGCTAGGGAAAAAATAAAGGGCATGCACGGGTACAGCGGAGTCAGCATATTTATTAATATTTACAGAATAATACACGCATTGTTTGTAGCGCTGTCGGTGTTTTGCTTTAAATTCACGTAGTGATTATGTTTTTGCTTTCATTCCAATTTCCATCCACTCTGCCATTCCGAAGGTAAAATTTAACCCCGCAAAACTGATATAGTTCAATTGTGAATAAATGCACAACTCATTTGGAATTTTTAAGACGTATATGTAGCTTTGGGATGCAGTGATGGATCTAGCCGGTCGGTTTGGGAGGGGCAAACCAAAGTCAAAAGTGGAAAAGCAAAAAAGTAAATGCCTTTTTTGTCAAAAAAGGGGGTAAATGCCTTTTTTGCCTCCCCTTGGATCCGCCACTGTTGGGAGGTCGCCAAAAAGTCAACATGTTTGGCAAACGCTGTATAATACCTGCCCAACATTAAAATAGAATGTGCCCTGTGCTATAAAAGGCGCTAAAAAGCGATGAATAAAAGATTTGGTGCAATGAAGGGGTGCCGCCCCTGCAACACCGCCGCCCCTATGGGATGCCGCCCCCACAGGCTGAGCATCCCCAAAGATTTTGGGAAAATTACACCCCTGAGGTCAGGGTCAAATTATATAAAATGCATATCATTAGAACCGTAAAACCAAGGCGAATCTAATGCAGCTAAAATAAACGCTCTATCACCATCCGTTACTGAGTTATCCAGTAAAAACCATATTTCCCATGTATTATCAATGGAGAGGTCATGCCTTGTACCTGACCTTAAGTCATCGATATCAAAAATACCGGAACAAGTCTTAGAGAACTCGGTGGGCCTATTATGTTATATGAGTTTCAATTGGATAAGTTCACCCTGCTCCGACTTATGCTATCTTAAACTTTTTTTAGGTCGGGTCAGTTGACCTGTACTGGTGACCTGACCTGAGATGACCTATCCTTAAAATTTTTACAGAAGTTGCAAAAATGATGAGGGAAAAGGTATACCAAGTACGGCGGCGCTGCGCGCCGCCGTTTTTCTGCTGTCTCCGACAAACCCTAGGGGGGCGGGTACCCGCCCCCCGTCAATGCATGTGTTAAGCCTGTATCAATATTTATAATCAAATATTGAATAATGCCTACAGTTGCACACATCCATGCTGTACTGTCATCTTATGAATATCCTAATGACTTCAAAATCTTCAAGTCATATATGGGTGAATAAAATATATATTGTGGTAGCCTATTTGTTACTTCCATATTGTCAGTATACCATTTCAAAGGAAGTCATTTAACCCATTTGCTGCTGACATATTGATACTAACACCTAGCTCTAGTTAGAACATTCTTTCCAGAAGCTTTCTGCTTCAGGTAAAAAGAAAATGCCATCTATGGAGTCATTCCCATGTCCTCTGCGAAAAATGGCGAAGTGAATGACAGGTACAAACTATCTATTGGGAGCCCATGATTGTCAAACTGGCCTGATAACTATAGATGCAAGAACAAATGTTGATACGTTTTACCCTTCCACAGCTTCATCTTGCTCTTTCATTGCCCAAAAGATGCAGAATCCACTCGAAAAGGCTAGTATAAGCAAGGGAATAGACACAAAGAAAACATGTTTTTGATCGAAGTACTTTAAAATATAAATTAGTCTGTTGTGGGGAGATACAGGGGAGAGCAGTCAGCCTTAGAAGGAACCTTTGAAACTGCACCAAAACATGAATATACTTGACATCATGTGTTGCATTTTCATTGGGGAGATACTTCCCTGGCCTCTATGAAATACACCTTCTATTATAAGCTTTGAACATAACAGCACTTCCCTCCCAAGATACCTTTACTTTACACCTCCCTCCCAGCACACTAAAAAATGTACTACAGAAACATAGAAACACAGACCACAAAAACAGAATATCCAAATTATGATGGTCTTCAGATACCCAAATTCCGCGGGCTTCAGAACAGCTTGAAAAGCTTTGCAAAGCCAGAAAAGCGTCATATATGAAACAACTGCGCAAAAAGGGGCTATTCTCAGGAACTAAACAAATGCACCACACACTTTGTACTGATTTTTAAATCACTAAAATTTTTAGAATATATTTTTAAGAGTACTGAAATATTTTACTGAAATAAACTTACTATTCTCGTAAATTTTAGTGAAAAATATTTTCATAAAGGATTGCTATAATGTAGACAAGCACGGCGCTTGAGATAGCTTCTAAGCGCAAGCCCCTAAAATACAACAAAACAAACAGAAATAGTGTTCAAGCCCGCATGGTGATGGTAATGCGGATAGACTCGAGTTGTTTTTGTGTCAGATTTACTTTTTGGTGGAGATTGGGTGCAACATTTTTATACCATGTTTGGTGCGAACCTGTGGAAAACTAGTGGTTCTTTATCAAGATAGACTGATGGACCTTGTTGGCCTGTTGGCTTCCCTACTTTGCAGATCGGGCTGACCCAAGCAGAACAATCTTTTGACTATATTCCAAGCTGTTTGCTGACTAAATTAATAGGAAATGCTCACATGTATCAATTCAGAGACAATGTGAAGGATTTTTGGTTCATTCACCGCCATTCTGCCATGATATTCTGAAAAGTTTCAGCTGAAAACTTGTCACTGCTCTCTCCTCTATTCATAAACATTGTTGAAGCTCAATTGTCAGGCTCGTGCCAGCATAAAATGATTTTTAAAAGTGCAATCATGGAGGAAATGTTTGATATGAGTGGGCTTATTTCATCCCGATTCTTTTAGCTGCCATGTGCATACCTCTATCTCAAATGCCCATTGTTTTATAAGGTGATGCTGGTCATTATCTGAAGTAAGCTTGCATCATAAGCAAGCCATGTTTCACACTGTGTTTTTCAGTATCATATTCTGCTGAATTATTAAGATAGCTGAGGCTACTGATGCTGCATGCACCTTTTAATATGGTTTTGGGTGAAACCAAAACTTTTTCCAGGATAAATTGGCTTCAAATATTTATTTGAGACAGCTTTAAAGTGAATAAATGCTGTATATAGTCGTTTATGGTTTTTCCATGATACCGGGCCTTCCCGGGCTTGATAAGCCATTTCTTCCACAAACCGGGCTTGTGACGGGCTTCTAAAATCAGCAGCAGACCGGGCCCGGGCCTGCAAAATTGCCCGAAACTCCCACCTCTAATGTAATGCGAATGGGACGCGCTTCGCCACGGGCCATATCCACGGGGGCCTTCAGGAGAGAGGGGGGACAGGTGTTGGTGGTTGTCCTACCCCCCCCCTGTTTGGTACGCCTCTGCTTCGCAGCAATCCCACCTTGGTGAAACCCGTAATTGTGACAGATCCAGGATTTTCAATCGGGCGGGGGATCGGGGGGGACGGGGATGCAAATGGTCTGAATTGAGCGCCATCCGTACCAGGGGTGCGCTAAAACCAATCAGGCGGGCGCCGATTCTCGCATCCTGGGGCGGGGGATGGAAAGCGACGTTTTCGTTAGTCCTGGATGAGCCTTGCATGCGTCGAAACAGAACTGATGCCCTCAACCAGATAAATATATTTATAACGGCGTACCCAACACGATTTTCCATAAATCAGAAACACTAACATAAATCCATAAAAACAGAAAAACAACGCACTAGGCCATCGGTGCGACAGATGTCGCACTGATGGCCCAGGCCTAACGTTAAACCCAATCACTGCACACAAAAGTTCAGAGAGAAAGAGACCAGCCCCTACCATCATTTCAAAATTGTGAGGCGCAGTTCGCGCGAACCTTCACCATTACAAGTTGAAACAATCCCACTCCGCTGGTAACATCTGTTCGGTTTATACATATTTTCTCGACCGGCGGGAGTCTCTTCTTTCCGTCTGGCCGTTGTGAAGTGCAACGTGCATGCACGGTACCAGGATTAACTTTGAAGGATAAGCTGTGATATTGGACTATATCATAAATGGCTATTGCTTTCTTTTGGACTCAGATTCAATCTTTTTAGAGGCCAATTTACTATAAGCCCAATCCAACGGCCTGTCCTCAAAGGTCCAACCTGGTACCGAGCTAACAATCTGTCACTGATCATCGTAAGCAGCAGAATTCCACTCGGCTCGGTAGCCGGCCGAAAAAAATGCCTGCAAATCGGACTAAGGGTCCATCGCAGCCCACAGAAAACTACCGGCGACCATCGACGTACGGCGGTCCCTGACGCAGTCCAACGGTCGCCGGTGGTTTTACAATTTGAAAGTACTATTATGTAAGCATTGCTCCGACCAGTTGTTCTTCCTCAGGGTTAAGCTCACAGATGGCGACGAGGCTTGGGACCTTACTCAGGATCGCGCTGACATAGGGGGATTATTTTTGGATGGTCGAGGGGATGTCACTACCTTCGGTTATGTTGAGGCAGCTTGTAAGAGAGGCTCCCACGATACAACTCGAGAAAAGAGGGGTGACAAAACTGGCGAAGATCCCTGTACTTGGATCTGTTGGGAATTCATCAAAACACCTCAATTGGTCTCTGTCGGTTAGGATTGCCGAAGCGGCACAGATTTTCTGACAGGCCTGTTCTGCTTCTAGGAGGGTGGTGACTTCCTGGTCGAGTAGTTTATAAGAGCCATTGGCAAAGCTGCATCTGGTGAAATCGCTGGGACATGTCGGCTCTGTGCTGTTGGTGTCGTTGTCGTCATCCTTTTTGCACCGACGAAGCCGCCTGCGGTTGTAATACAAATACGCTGTCATATCAAGGCACTACGATTCCACGCTTTTTACGTGACTTATATTTACACTTAATTCTGCATATTTTGTGCGCGGCATAGTATCATTTTGTACGTATTACCACATACTTGAGGCCCTTTGGATACAGTTTTTAAGATTCTCCGCCAAAGAAGCTATTTGTCATTATCTGGCATTCTTCAAGAACGGTTTCAACCCTCAATATTTTTCTGGGTTGCGTCACCTTCGCCTTGCAGACGTGGGGTTGTTGCGACCCCCGCGATTCACCCCTTGCTGACATGAGTTTTGAGTGCTGTTCGTCACGAGAGCTAGCGATTAGGGTCAATTTTATGACTGTAGGTCACCAGTTCATCTTC
>JAOTON010000072.1:0-300000 GCA_034440635.1 Lepas anatifera | reverse complement strand
AGACAGACAGACAGACAGACAGACAGACAGACAGACGAACAGACAGACAGACAGACAGACAGACAGACAGACAGACAGACAGACAGACAGACAGACAGACAGACAGACAGACAGACAGACAGACAGACAGACAGACAGACAGACAGACAGACAGACAGACAGACAGACAGACAGACAGACAGACAGACAGACAGACAGACAGACAGACGCACGCACGCACGCACGCATAATCCCTCGCCTCCATCTTAAATGGTCTCGGGCCCCTGAAATGTCGATGGCACCACCTAAAATGCCCCTCCCACTCCCACCCGCTCTGTATGCATGTACCGCGCCCGCACAATAAGTTTCTTTCCGTACAGAAAGGCATCCTCATAGTCCCGTTGGCGCCCCAGCTTATACGCCCCCTTTTCCACGCGATCAGAAATCCTGGATCCGCCTATGTCACGATAATATTAATTATATTATCGTGGCGTAGGAATTATCGTGGCAGCAATAATTCAGTATATCAGACTTTATAACAAAATAAAAGTGAATCACAATTGTCTAATTAGTTGGCACGTCCCTTTGCTGTTTTTCTACGGCAGCGCTGTGGCCAGCGATGACCCTTGACAGTGGATGCGGCAGTGACAATCGGCGACAGCCAGACTTGCCGGATATGTAGGGCCCAGCCAGCCCCGACGGCAAATCTGAACATTGAAGTCACTGTTCACTCTCGAAAACATTGGGTATGGGGAGGTTCCTCCTGCGAAAATCCGAGAGTTTTTGGTGCCGGGTGCTTTGTCAAAAATTAACCAAGACAAATGGCGCAAGGGATGGAACACGTGAGTCATAATTGTCATAACCGAAAATAAGGCAATAATAACTCATTCCTTCTACTTCCTTCCGTCATTTATCTTGGCTTTTTTCAAGGTAACTACGTATTTCCTGAACAAAAAATGTCTGGTTACACAAGCTCTCAGATGTTTGCAAGAGGGCCTGAAACATTCCCAAACTTCCGTTGTCTTAAGTCGTTTGTAAACAGCCCCCTCCAACAGCAAGCGCAGGTCACCGGATGTGACGTCACACCTTGTAGCATATAACATGGGAAATTAAATTATTAAATATCAAATGTGTTTGCAAAAAGAGGCTCAGGATCGAATATGAAATGCTGATTTATTACATTTGGGATAAATTTCACTGTGTATTCTCACAAATTCATAAGTGGGCAGTGCCATTAGCAGCAGTTTGCCACACGGCCTAATAGTAAAGGAATTCCTCCACGGCCGAGTGACGTCACACGGGTGTGGAGAAATCCCTCTTGAACGTACCTTTAAGTAAAGGTATCTTGGTTTGTAAATGCCTATAATTTGATTCATCGAGTAGGTCGGCGTGTGAAAATTGTTTTAAGGTAATGACAATAATAGCAGAAGACAGTACCGCTTTGGGTCCCAGTGTTGGACGGAGCTTGCTAAAAGTGCCCAAAATAGAATGCGTCTACCTTCGCACATGAAGGTATGTGTATTTTATTTCAAAGCAATTCAAAGTTTCCTTAACTGTCCCAAAAAGGGTAAAAGCTGCCCCAAACTGGATGATCGTCCCCAAGGCTGCCCCAATGAGCTCTTGTCAAAACCTGCCATTCTGTACAGAACCTGCCTAGCTGATTTGGTCATGACCCCCAAAGCAATAAAAGGGTTCAAACCCTCTTCTGACCTTTTCCCTAGCCAACTAGTGTTTCATAATCGATCAATTGGGGAACTGTCCATCAGTAAAACTATTTGGATTGCTTTTGTCCATTTGCAAGGTATCTCTAATTGATAGTGCAAAATTTATGGGCTGCACCACATAAATTCTGTCCATTGACTCCGTCATTCGGTACTTTCTAAAGAAAGCATACTCAAGTATACCTGACCTATTCTCATGTGCATGGTCTTGGGTTCCCCCTAAGCAACCTGCTGGATCTGCACCTGTTTGGGCAGCATTGGACGCTCCTGGTTTGGGGAGTTGCTGTGTCGGGAAATTGTGACAAGCATTCACAATTACCACTTTACCTAATGTTAGTTCTTAAATGTGGTAACTCTCAAGACCAGTTTAAAGGAAACATGGCACATGACACATGCCTTCTTAATGTGATCTGAACTGAGAAATATTTTTTAAATATATTTTTGCGTTCCCTTTCCTGGGAGCGTTTTGTGTTAGTAGCTAGTCTCATTCATACAACGCACTCACACTATGTACAGAGCGGAAGTTTCCATTTGCCGGCACCCTAACGGGCCAGCAGCACCGCACTTGGCGGACCATAGGGTGCTCCAGTCTCCCCAAGCCGCAGCGACCGACATGTCGAGCCCTCACATGAGGGCCGCGGGCGGGAGACCAGACCGGTGGATCACTTTAAAGGCCGATCAGGCCCGTGCGCCCACAAACAGGGACGCCGGCTGGCACGGCGTTGATTCCACTGCTGCGGCGCGCACTCCCCAGTGTATCGCTATCTCCTGGGTAGGAGGCGGCCGCGGAAAAGGCTACCATAGGTCAGCCTTGATCCAGGGATCTTCCACACCCCAGCGTGACGCCTTTGCCAGCTGCCCCACGGGGGTGGCTAAACCGAGAAAGTAATGTGATATGACATGCCAAGAAACCACTTGATCACCATTTCATTTGTCCAAGGTTTTACTGTTTGCAGAAAAAATGAATAAATTTACCCCTATCGACCCTGTCCTCCCTGATCATGTTTACACTTTATGACACAATCTTACGCAAGTTATGTTATGCTCAACCCTGCTGCACGTACTGAAGGAACATTTTTTATAACATACCATTGGTACTGTTGATTGTGCAAGGGTATGTATAACCTGCTTATTGATTGTATTTAAGCTCTAAATATGTTTCAATATTTCAAGAAAAAGAGAAAAAATTATAAATGTTGCTTTGGTTCCTAATGGTAATCTCTTTTAGCTGAAAAAATTTGTTTATATTCATATTCATTACTGGCACAAATCAAATAGGTAAATAGCATTGCCAGCTCATGGGCCAATTTTCTATCACAATAATTTGGATACTTTGACGCATAGTTGATGCATAGTTATACCCCACCAATTTTGTATTGAAATATCAGTCTTGAGTTTTTTTTGCAGAAATGGGCCAAATCAATTATTTTCAGCATGGATTGTCCCTAGAAGCACTACAATTTTGAATTGTTCAAAGGTGTGATCTTCCCTTAGAAAAAAAATAAATTCAACTGGCGATCAGGAAATAAAATGGGCTCCCCTGTCCTGGTTTAACTGTACTCTGTAAAATTTTCAGAAGCTTTACTTGAATCATAAAGCCAGTGGTTGAATTTTCCTTTAAATATTTGCTTGAAATTTACAAAGCTGCATCTTCAAAATGTGCGCTTAAACCATCTTTCTAAATGTCAGTGAGCCATATCTGTAACAAATATAACAAAATATCAGTCTTAGTGACTGTAGCATGCTAAGGAACTTGGCTTAACTGGACTTTCAGCCAGATCTGAAGATGAAGTGACTGAGGATGGGACCCTGCCTGATGTGCGTGCCCCTCGGTCTCCTGACAGTGAAACTGGCCTGAGTCAGAGCAGAGTGGTGAACTCCCCAAAGGAATTTTGTCATGTTGACACTATCCCCAACAGCCTAGCTTCTGCAACAGACTAATCATTCACTTATCATTCACTCTTTCACACTTTGTAGTCTGTCCAGAAAAAAACATATGCTGAACCACTCATCTTCCCTGGCCAAGTAGTTTCCCCTTGAGTAATCCTACAGAAATTAATACTTCATACTTTTTTCTCCTTTTCTTGATTGTTACGTTGAATCTAAGAAACAAAAAAACTCAATCTCATCGATCAATACTCACTCATGCTGACTGGTCATGGACCCAACAATGCAGCTAACACCACTACATTCCAGTCATGCCTGGATATAAAACATTTAGACAATGGTTCTGAAGGCATACTTAACGATTTGAATGATCTCCATGCAAATGTAAATACTACAGACCAGATGAAATAATATTATCAGCCCAATATATTGCAATCTTACATGTTAACTTAAGGTCATTGCCCAAAAACTATGATAAACTTGTAAATTTGTTATGTCATTCCAAAAGGAGGTATGGGATAATATGCATTTCTGAATCATGGCCAAGTGAAAATTTAACTGAAGGATTCAACATTCCTGGATATAAGCTCTTGAACACATGTTTGGAATCGCATGTGCGAGGTAAAGGTGCTGCAATGTATATACGAGATGATTTTGACTACAAAGTAAGATTTGATCTGGCCATAAAGATTCCTGAAATTCAATCAGTTTTTGTGGAAGTAACACTATCAACAGGAACAAAATTTCTGGTTGGTACAATTTATAGGTCATCATCATTTCACTGATATATTGCTTGAATATCTTAATAGCATCATACACAAAACTTTTGGCTAGCAAGAAGCTATGTCTGGTGGCAGGAGACTTAAACATTGATCTAAAAGTCGTTCACCAAACTGATACAGCAGAAACACTGATGGCTTGCATGGCAGCTGGTGGTCTTGTGCCATCCATCTCTGTCCCTACCCGCATTACCAGCACATCTGCAACCCTAATTGATAACATCCTTATTAACAATTCACAATCCATAGAGTATACAGCCGCCCTTATAGAAGATACAAGTAATCACTTGCCAATACCTGCAAAACTTACAACCAGTCTTTCTTCAAGACCCGAACATAAGGTAGCTCCTAAACCCTACTTTGACATGAGGAAAGTAGACATTCTTGGCCAAAAAGTTCAGACACAGCTTAATCTCATCCCTATATCAACAAACCCTCATCATCTGGCAAAAAATATTGTAAAAACAATCACAAGAGAGATGCTGAAACTGACCAAAGCATAAAAACACAAAAGATATGGTCCCATCCAACCTTTTCTCGTGCTATTCTCCGATGTATTAATAAGAAAAACAAACTCCACAAAAATGTATACAAGCTAAATCGAATCTCTACAAAGAAAGAGACTTTAAACAATATAGGAATCGGCCAAACTCGGTGATAGAACATGCCAAAATTAAGTACTGTGGCAAGAAGCTTCATCTTCACAAAACAAATCCTAGAAAACTGGTCGACCATGTTTGAAATCCTTCACAGGGGAAAAACACACCCGCAACTTCCCAAATCATTTGAAATCAATGGAAGAGCCATTAATGATCCGAACGACATTGCGGACGAGTTTAACACCTTCTTTGGCACTATAGGAAAATCACGGCAAAATAACCTATCATCAACATGAGCGAACCCTCTTAGCTATTTGGCTGATCAAAGGACTAGGTTTAAGATGCTGCATGTCATCCCAGAACATGTCTTGTCTGCATATATCTCAGTTACCAACACCATCATACGACTTAGCCAAGTTATTAAACAAGCTACTTGCACCGTACATTCCGACGAAACATGCTCTGAAATCATCGGCTGAATTCATTGAAGTGGTGAAAATTCGTGAGAGGAAAGGCACCCTAGCGTCACTAGACGCCCAAAGTCTCTTTACGAATGTTCCCATCGATGAAACCATCAACATCATCCTCAACTATGCTTTCAACCACCCAGACGAACCCCCACCGTGCGTTCCAAGGAAGACACTGCAGCAGATGCTCGAAGTGTGCACAAAAACTGCACCGTTTCGGTGCCCCGAGGGAAACCTGTACTCTCAAGTGGATGGTGTGGCCATGGGCTCTCCGCTCGGTGTCCTCTTTGCCGAGAGCTACACGACATTTGTAGAGGAGCAGGCTTTGAGCACCATGCCGACTAGACCCTATATATACCTTCGTTACATCGACGACATCTACACCGAAGTAGCGGACATGAGCCAGCTAAACAGCCTGAAAGAACGCCTGGAGAAGGCTTCGAAGCTGACTTTCACAACTGAAGAAAGCATCGACAACAAGATATCTTTCCTGGATGTCCATGTAAACGGTTCAGCTAAACACATCGAGACAAAGGTGTTCAGAAAGCCTACCAACACCGGCCAGTGCATGAACGGGCGCAGTGAATGCCCAAAACGGAGTAGGGTGTACCAGTTGGCTCTCCACGAGAACAACATCGTGATTTATGTTGGACAACAATTTTGATTCAGAAGTGTCTTTCGTTTCAACTGTAGAAGAAAGAGTAAGATGGTGACTTGAGAATTTGATTGTTAGAAATAAGTGTATGGAAGATATGTGGAATTTTGCTGAAGATGGAATAAACCGAAACCGGTCCTAAAAGTATGCTACTCCATATTTTCTTTACTTTCTGTATAACTATGAACGTCCTTTTCGAAAAAAACCAACGAAGAACAGAAAAATAAAATCAGGCTTATAGAAACCAATGGAAGAAAAGTCATTAGCCTCAGTGCTGCTGTAAAATTCAACACAATATGTTTAGAAAACAATCTGCTTCCCCGTTTTTCAAATATATATATATATATATATATATACATACCTTGGTAAATCTATTACGCTTGGAATGAATAAGGTGAGGGCATGGGCATGTGGTATTCTTGATACGTTTTCGGTGCCCAAATTTTTAGGGCTACTGAAATGTCATCTGGGGGTAACTTTTGCATGTATAGTTGAGATGTGTTAAGACTCCTGAACTGAAATACCAAAGTGCTTTAGCAAAGAAACTTCTATAGACAGGAGGTCAAACATTCTCCTCACCTTCTCAGTCGCTTGACTTTTTTCTTTAAGCAACGGAGCCGTTCCTTCAGCCGTCCAAGGCTGCCCCAGGGTCCGCGGCCACGGCTGTAGGTCAAACCGCACATTGTCAGTTCAGCCAGTCCTCCACAAACCCTCAGACACAAGCCACTACCGCAAGTGCAGTGGCTTGTTTTACCACAATCATAGCAGCCCAAGTTTGTCAGAGCACGCTGTTTGCACTTCAGGAAACCAGTGATACAGCCCGAATCACATCAGAAGCTCAACAATATCATAACTCTCAGAACTGCCTACAATAACAAGTTTAGGTTTTCGCCTTCTGACAAAACGGGAAGGAAAATTGTGGGCTTGGTCGCACTACACTGGATGCGAGCTTTTATATCGATTAAATTGAATTATCATCACAAGCCGGTTTCTGTGGGTTATAAACACAAAATACTTGATTAGCGTTGTTTCGGTTTAGGTTATGATAAAATAGTTTATTACCGAAAAAGTAGGTAACGGCAAGACAAATAAAATAAGGATTGCGTCTTCCGGTTCATTGTACTTTTATAAAAAAAAAATCAAAGAGCAGCAAAGTAAACTCCCCTCCTACCTCTGCAATAACTGCTCAGGTCAGTATAAGTACACACAGATGCACGCACACACTGAAATTTTAAAACAATCAATTATACAATACTATACACTTGTCAGGCGGAGTTAATGTAACTCACCGGAAATTGCATTGCATAGCTGAGTCATGTCGTGCTAGGCTTCTCGCGCTTGGCTCCGCGGCGCTGATGGGGAGTTGTTGGTTATTTGATATACACAATTTGTTCTGCCTCCTAGCCACACATTTGCGCCGCAAACATATGCAAATCGGACTTTTCTGTGATAGAAATCGCGAAACCCTTTGTAGGCATTTTGACGCAATATGAATGCTAAAATCCTGCATTGGAGCTCTTTTTAGCACCACTGACCCGAACGAGAGCAAATTACGTGTGCTTCTAAGAGTGCATCTCTGGCAGATGACCAAACGAAAAATGACTCAAATAAATTAAGAACAAAGCGAACTAAAGGCACGGTATTTTTGTGAAATGCTGATCATAATAGCCCTAGCCCACGGAGAACATACCTGCTATAAAGCAGTAGGCCGATGATACAGCACACAAACAGCATCACGAAATTGGTCCAAAGCTTCATTCTTGTTGGATGTCGTACGATTGACTGACCTGTCAATGAAGACGTGTTTGTCATCTCTACCCTTCCATGTTCCACTTTTTCAAATAAAGCAACGCTTATTTTCGAGCATACTCCCAACAAAATAATCCCCAAGTCATTTTTTAATACAAACTTCATTATAGGGCTTCTGACGAACTCCCCCAGCCCCCGCCATTAGTCCACAGCCGTTTTAACTTTCCTCTTGTGGGTACCGGTGTTTTTTTCGTCCGAAATTACCGTTCCCCGCAATGGTCCTGTTATAATCAGCCACCTGCCCTGGAGGCATATCATTGCCGACTTCGTAGATGGGATTTTATTACCCTCTTACTAGTTTCATTGTCCAAAACGGAACCTTGTTTATTTTTATTTATTTATTTATTTGTTTGTTTACTGCAACTGATGAACAACAGGTTATCTTGCGTCACCCAATTATATCTCATCACCTTTCGTTACATTGTCGAACATATAAGTACATACATACATATCACGACAGATGCCTAGCTCGTCAGGTGTTTAGCATACTTCTTTCATGACCACAGCGGTGGCGCAGTTGGTTAAGGCGTCGCCGTTGTATGTGGTAGGTCCCTGGATCAAAGCTGACCTCCGGCAGCCTTTTCCTCGGCCGCCTCCTACCCAGGAGATGGCAGTAAACTGGGTAGTGCTTGCCTTGACACGGGAGTTTCGCTGACCAACCAGCGCCCTTGTTATTGGAAGCACGGGCCTGATCAGCCTTTGAATTGATCCACCGGTCCGGTGGTGCACCCCGAGGGCACGGCCTCGCTTTGTGTCACCGGAGCAGTCCTTGGCTCCGCCGGGCCCGAGAAATCGGGATAGCCTCGCCGTGTTATACGGCGGGGTATGTGAAAGAGAGCGTGCGGGCACGACTGTCCCGCAAGGGTGCCGATAAATGAAAACATCTGCCGTGTACATAGTGTGACTGTGTGTATATGTGGTGCAAATATGTAGAAATGTCCCCAGGTCCGGCTTGTGATGATAATTTTTAATCTTTTTATTAAAAATATTAAAAAATACTTCTTTCATGGGATTTAAAAACAGAAGGAGAATCGTGAAATAAGTCAGATTGAGGCTGCGAGTGAACAAATATGTTTGTGTTTGTCGCAGCGTGGCAAAACAACACGCGTTTTCCTGTTTCTATCCTGGCAAATTGAATGTGAAACAAACTATTTACCGATGCTCTCGTATTCCGAGTTTGGTTATGTAGAGGGAAACATCCGAGTAGAAAGACGCTGTCAAAATTTCCAGTCAAAATTTTATGGACAAATGGGATGTCATATTGGACACTTTTACTCGCCAGGCTCGACACCTTGAAGTGGACAAGAAGTTCCGAATAGGACAGATATTCTGAAGGCCGGGAGGAGTGTGCGTGTGAGGCTAGCCAGATGTGAAACGTATGCTGAATCTTGTCCAGTCTTTCTAGTTGAGTTTTTGAGGCATCGCCCCAAACGGCGCGTCCATGTTCTAAAGGGGACCGAATATTTCCCAAATAAACTGCAATTATTGTTTCGCATTTTAGTTGACCGGGGACTCTACGAATGACAGGAGACAGGCGAGTTGCAATTATTTGGATAAAGAAAGGAAAACGCAGTGACAAATTGTATAGCTATAACCTGCCTCAGCAAATCTACAATGACACAAAAAGTATAAAGAATAAGTCAGAAATTCTGTAAATTAGCCATAAATGTTCTCATATTGTTGCTCTAAACAGCTCAGGTACCTACTGGACAGATCATCAAAGGAATTTCATGTATAGAGAAACGCATGATATATCATACAAAAAAACAAAAGCTGGAGTCCCCATTCTCAGCAGCAACATCAGCACTTATACTTATTTTCCATTAGATGGCAAATTAATCCCAGTCGCAAAAAAATCCAAGAAAGGCACCGCATGCTTAGCTCTCAGCTCTCTGCGCCTAAAGCGCCGCTGTCGTTACGGTGCCGCAATTGCCCCTCCCCCTCCTCCAAAAAAAACAACCACAGTCATTTAGATTTCATGACGGCCAGCTGGCTCTTCGTTTTAGGAAAACGTGAGCTGAGGCAGAACTCAGCTTTTATATTCATATTGACTTTTTTGTTTTTGGGCTCTAGCATCTGACAGAGTTGAGTTGGAATCATTTTTAGGCACCATTCGCTTCCTCTCGTCACGGAAAATCGAATGATGTATAATAATACCAAAACACAAAAATGACCCCACCTCAGGTCACTGTTTAACCTAACATAGTCAATATACATATCAATCGACTCGCATTAGCAATCCAAACGCATTGAGATCAAAATAAAAGCTGTATCATCATGTCACGCTAAGTTATTGACCTAAGTCTCAAAACTGCTTAAGTAGTCCCAGATGACCTCTCAGAGGTCACAGGTCAAAAATGTTAACATGAACCTGGAAAGGGATCCATGATACTATGATTTCGAGAATATGAAGGTATTCTCAGCTGTATCTAAATACAGCCCAATCTACGTTTTTCCAATGTATTTCCAATGACGAGGTCATGGTCCGTACTTGACTTGAGGCCATCGATATGAAAAATCCCGGAATATATGTTGCAGCACTTGATGGAACCATTATGTGGTATAGGTTTCAATCCGATAGATTCTCCCATTTCTTGTTTATACCACCTTAAACATTTTTGGAGGTGAGGTCACTTGACCCGCACCGGTGACCTGACCTGAGATGTTCCAACCTTAAAATTTTGGGGAAAGTTGTGAAATTGATCAAGGATAATGTGTGACAAGTACGGCTTGGCAAGTACGCTTTGCGCCGCCGTTTTTTTTTTGGTGCTGCCGGAAAATCCCGAGGGGGATGTTCGAATACCCCCACCGGGGCGAGGGATAAATTAAACATGAAATTTTTAGCAAACGATTCGAGGAATAATATTTTTATGTAGTTATTTATTGCAGTGCAATGCTATCGGAAGGGGGGCGGTAGTGGAGTGGTCAGCGTTGCTGTTTGCCACGCAGCCGACCCGGGTTCAAGGCCCGGCGGCTTCCCTGAAGGAGCAAGCTGGCTCCCGAGAAACCCTTCCAACAGGGAAAGAGTTGGCGACGCCATATGACCCCGGCAGTTGGTGCGTCGATAAGCCACAAGAATTAATGCTATCGGAAAGAATGACACAGGAGTTGGAAAAAGACGAGTGAGGCTACCAGATGCTTTCTAACTCGATGCAAGTGGGCTTTTTCTGACGCCTGTAAAAAACATTGCACACTCTGTATTGTAGTTTGGCACAGTTAGACTGCTATTTTTGTCAAAATTTTTCCTGTGGTGATTGAGGAGGGAGTAGCTGCGACTGACTTGGGTTCAAGTCCTGGCTGAGCCTCTGAATACATCGATCTGATTGCCCAAATCCTCCCAAAAGGATAAGAGTTGGCGACGCCGTATAACCCTGGCCGTTGGTGCGTCGTTAAACCTCAACAATTACTGTTAGAGTCGTAGTGTTCAAGAATATTTCGAGGTAACTGACTGAATAATTTTTCATTAACCAATAATTTTTTCATTAACAGTTTTCCTGACTTCAAGCAGATAATAATTGTTGGGGTTTAACGACGCACCAACTGCCAGGGTCATACGGCGTCGCCAACTCTCACCCTGTTGGAAGGGATTTTGGGGATCGGATCGACTTATTCAGAGGCTCCGCCGGGACTTCAACCCAGGACCGGTGGCTTAGAAGACAAGGGTGCTATCCACTAAGCCACCTCATCCCCTGACTTCAAGCAGAAAATTGCTAGAACGCAAGTATGCCGCAAATGTGTTTTAGGACAAATACGAGGAAACAATTGCGAATGTCGTCATAATCTATCTTTCAGCCAGTCATATCATTGTGGGATTAAAAACACGGCAGCAGTGTGGATGTGTCTCTTTCTGTAGACGTGATCCAATTTGGATACAAATCTTAGAAAGTTGCCAAACTGAGCCTGGAGTTAGTAACAGACACAAAACAGAACGATTTTTTGGGGTGTTTGATTCCTGTCTTCACGTCCATGCATTAAATTTAATCGCACATTTATTGTACAAAACCTGCAGGTAAAAATATAGGATTATGTTGTTTTATGGGTGTGAAAACTCTAGGCTTGGATTAAAATATGGATTTTGCCGACAATTGATTCTTGGGTCTCAACACTGAAGCCCGGAATCAACCTGATGAACTCCAGTATCAGCCCAGGATAAGGGCTCATACCAGGTACTTAGGCCCTGTCCAAACCCGCGGGTCTGAGCCAGGTTTTTTCCCCGGTCCCTGGGCATAGGAAGTCCCACCTCTACTCTAAATACAAACCTTATCATCTTACAGCAGAGACTATTTGCTTATAGATGTAAAGCAGACCAAAAATTATGGTGGGTCTAGAAATACATTACCTATACGCAGGCAGCAGCAGTGAAGTTCTCCAAGCTATAGCCACAAAGTTGATGCTTTCTGTGTTCGGGGGTGCACTTTTTATACCTGAAACTGGGGCGGTGACTGGGTGGAGTCCATAGTGTGACGTGTCACGTGACGGAAAGGGTGGAGGGAGGGGTGAATGTGAGTTTTTGCAGCTTTTGCAAACACCGGAACCCGCCCCAGGTGTTTGTGTTATCTGTTGTTTGTGCATATCTGTGGTGGTGAATGACGCAAACATTCACACTGGATATCGTACAGGCCATTCACTCGTTTCACTCAGTGACGGATCCAAGGGGGCCAGGGCCCCCCCTTAGCTCCAAAGCGCCTCAGCATAGCTTAGCTCATATTGGGCGCCTTCGGCGCCCGATATGAGCGGCGCGCCTGTAGCTATTTGTTGCGCCAACGTGGTAGATACCAGCCCCCGTTCAAGTTGCTTGGCATTTTGCGGCGGTGACGTCATCGCCGCGATGCCGCAGGCGTTTTGCGGCTTGAAGTATCGGAAAACTGGTTATATTTGACATCGTCAGTAAAGCTTGAAAATGACTGAAAGACGTCAAAAATGGATTAGTTGACAAGTTTGATCATATTTTTAGCCAGTACAGAGTTTCTGCAGCCCTAAGATCGGCCTGCAGGGACTTCAGGGGCTTTTCTCGCAGGGATGTTCCGTTGCTCTTAAGAGTCATTATCCGTCTAATAGCATTGTAATTTCATCCTTCACGTCATCATTGCTTAGATGAAAATAGGAAATACGGGTCTTTCCAATGGAGGTTTCTTAGTGAGACGAACAAATTGTTCGAGGTACCGCGGTCGCGGTTCCAGGGCTAATTTTGGGGAGGCTAGAAAACTCAAACCTCCCCCACTGCCAGTGGCGGATACAAGGGGACTAGGGCTCGAGCCCCCCCCATGTTAGTGTCAAGTAAATGCATAGGCCGATGCCGATGTGAGGCAATGGCGAGGAGGCTCGAACCCCCTTGCCCATACCCCAAAAAGTCCTGTACCCGCCACTGCCCCCCGCCATAGCCTCCGAACAGCCTTTGCTATACATATATTAATAGACATCTCGGAGGGATCCCCTCGAAATTTAGGAGGCTCGTGAGCCCCATAAACTCCTTATATCCGTCACTGGTACCATAGGCGGGTCCAGGGGACAAATCCCGGGCGGGTGTCCCCGATGGGCCCGCGAGGTCACACCTGAAATGGTCACAGCGCCTCCTGAAAGGTCGATGGGGCCACCTGAAATGTCGCTTCCCACCCCCCTCCCCAGGATGCGGAAAGCAGCGCCCGCCGATAGGATTTGGCGCCCACCTGATGGGTTTTCCCAGCCAAAAATGGCGCCCCCTGGTCCGAATGAAGCCCCCTGGTCTGGATGACACCCCCTCCTGGGAAGAATGCCCCCGCCCCCCACCCCCACTGGAAATCCTGGATCCGCCTATAACTAGCGCACTGTATATATAAACAGCCCAATTACAATAACTTTGGGTAAAATTTAATCACATTTACGGGTTTCAATGGGGTGAGTCAGAGGCGTAGCCAGGGACTTTTACGGGGGGGACAAGAGTGGTCCGGCAATGATGACAAGGGAGGGGAAAGAGTTGGCACTTGGCAGATGTGGGAGACAAAGGGGGCACTTGGGCCTCAAATAGCCAATGGGGAGGCACATCCCACGTCCATGCTGCTTTCGACGTCCATGACTGCAACTGTTAGAGCGATCGGCATGTGTTGCATTTAGGTCTTGAGCAGCGGCTATAATCCGGCTCTGAGGTGCGATCTTTCCTACTATCGTTACTGTTTCCGTATTTACCGAAACCCACTCCCTTCACCCCGTATGTCGTTTCATTGGTTTTTATTCTCGCTCGGTCCTGTCATGTTTCTCTTTTACAGTGTTGCGGCTCAGTAAAGCCGTAGTAGGATTGCCAGACTAGTATACTTTTTAGTATAACATACCAAAGCTACTAGATTTGTCAATATATTTCACTTCGCAGACATTAAAGTGTAAAAAAGTGTATTCCATGGCTCTTTTCTTAAATATCTAAACTTATTTATCCAAAAAGCTTAAATTTTAACCCCCAAAATAAGGAGATGTTTTCTTTCTTAGTGGATACCAGGAAAACAACCAAAATTTTACTAGTAGAAAACTTGAACAAACCTGGGATTCTAGGGCCTTGGTAGATACCACTTATTCCACTTGAATTAACACATATTCCTTGAAACCATAGCAAAGCGCCCCTTCCCAAACACTAGACGCCTTTACTGGTCTTTTGTGCCCCATTAAAAGTTTGAAGATAAAATGTAGAAAGCTAACAAAAGCGCCCCGGCAAAGAAAAGGCGCCACTGGATAGCAAAATTGCGCCATGGGGTAACTAATGCGCCCCTGGGTAGCCTAAGCGCCCCCTGGATGAAGCGCCCTACGGATATCATATGCGCCCTTGGCTAGGAAAGGCGCCCCTAGGCAGCGAAGGCAAATATTGGTAACATATTTGTAACATAGGTGCCCTGGACAGCATAGGCGCCCCTTAGATAGAAATAGGCGCTTTAAGAAAATAAAATGCATCCCTTGGGTACAAAAAGGCGCCCTTTGGATAGCCTAGGCGCCCCCTGGATAAGCTAGGTGCCCGAGAAGGAAAACGAGTGCCCCACTGGGAAGTACAGGCTCCCTCTGTATAACATAGATGTCCCTTATCCATCTTCAGCTGCCCTGGATTGGAGCAGCGCCCCTCAAGAGCAAAGGCGGCCTTGGACAAAAAGCCGCCTCTGGGTATCAAAGGCGCTCTAGATAACATATGCGCCCCTTAGATAGAAAAAGGCGCTCCAGGCGGATCCAGGGGGGCAAGGGGGACACGTGCCCCCCCGATCGACCCTCGGCGCCCCCTGAAAGGTCGATGGCGCCCCCTGAAATGTCGCTACCCACCCCCCCCAGGATGCGAAAATCGGCGCCCACCGATAGGATTTGGCGCCCACCTGCTAGCTTTTGCCGGTCATAAGTGGCGCCCCCTGGTCCGGATGGCGCCCCCCGGTCCGGATGGCGCCCCCGGGAAGGTGCCCCCCCGATCGGCAATCCTGGATCCGCCTATGCCAGGAAAGCAAAAAACGCCCCTTTGTTAGGAAAGTTGCCCTTGGATAGCAAAGGCGCCCCTGGACAGCAAAGGCAAATATGGGTTACATAGGTGCCCTGGACAGCATAGGCGCCCCTTAGATAGAAATAGGCACTTCAGGACAATAAATGCCACTCTTGGATAGAAAAGGCGCCCTTTGATAGCCTAGGCGCCCACTGGATAAAGCGCCTTATGGATATCATATGGACTTTTGCATAGCAAAGGCGCCGCTGGACAGCAAAGACAACCCTGGATAACACAAGTGCTTTGGACAGCAAAGGCGCCCCTAGAAAGGCACCCCTTCTATAGTAAAGGTGTCTTTCGATAGCCTAGGTGCCCCCTGGATAAACTAGGTGCCTGAGAAGGAAAATGAGCGCCCCATTGGGAAGTTGAGGCTCCCCCCTGTATAACATAGATGTCCCTTATCCATATTCAGTCCCTGGATTGGAGCAGCGCCCCTCAAGAGCAAAGGTGCCCCTGAATAAAAAGGTGTCTCCGTATATCAAAGGTGCTCCTAGATCATATATACGCCCCTTACATAAAAATAGACACTCCAGGAAAGTAAAAGGCGGCCCTTGGTTAGGACGGCGCCCTTTGACAGTTTAGGCGCCCCCTGGATAAAGCACCCTACCGATATCATATGCGCCCTTGGATAGCAAAGGCGCCCCTGGACAGCAAAGGTAGCCCTTCTTGAAATAGATGATCTGGACAGCATAGGCGCCCATGGATAAACTAGGCGCGTGAGAAAGAAAACAAGCGCCTCACCTGAGAGTACCAGCGCCCCCAGGATATCATAGGTGTCCCTTTCCATCTTCAGCTGCCCTACTGTCTATGGTTTGGCACACCTGTCCGACAGTCGGGCGCTCTTTTACAGTGCTCGAGCGCTCAATTTGAGCATGGACCGCCTTTAACCACATTTCATTAACCTCTAACTGAAGGCTTAGTACTCCATCGCTGCAACCGGGTGCCCTCTTCAGTATGTGCGTCCCACTTCCGAGAACACTGCCCGCACCAACCAACAGTCCTACCCGCTCAGCAGATGAGCGCCTCTTCCTGATAACTGAACACCTTATTTCAGTGTTTGAGCACCTTATTTCAGCATTTTTATTCTCCATCTATTTTAGGCTACTCCTGGATTGCAGAGGCGCCTCTCAAGTGCAAAGGTGCCTCTGGATAGAAAAGTGCGCCCCAGGTTTGCAAAGGCGCTCCAAGATAGCATATCCGCCCCTTAAATGGAAATAGGCACTCCAGGAAAGTAAAAAGCGCCCCTTGGGTAGCAAAGGCGGCCCTGAACAGCGAAAGCAACCCTAAATAACAAAGATGCTCTGGACAGCATAGGCGCCTTCGATAAACTAGCGCCCGGAAAATAAGAAATAGCGCCTCACCGGAGACAAAAAGCACCCCAGGATAACATAGGGGCATGTATTTCAATCATGTCTGTGATTGCAAAATACAGCTAGACAGCATATGTGCCCCTGGATAGAAAGACACCTCTGGGCAGTAAAGGCGCCCCCGAATAAGGCGCCCCTGGAAAGTAATAGAGCGCCCCTGTGGAGAAAAAAGCCGCCTCCTGAATAACCTAGGCACCGCCCCCGAAATATCAGATGCCCGTGGATAGAACAGACTGCCTTTAATAAAACAGAGGCCGTGGACAGTAAAGGCGCCCTTTGATAGCATAAGCGTTCCTTAGCAACAATATGGGCGCTACATGAGCTCAAGGTTCACGCGCACCCAAGCCCAATAATAGAGCAATCAATCGATGCCAAAACACTCGTTAAAGCACGGTTGCCAAACTTCCTTAGAAGTAAAGGCGCCTCTGAGTAGCAAAGGCGACCCTCGATAGTAGTGCAGGTGTTCCTGAATAACAGCAGCGTCCCTTGATAAGAATAGCCCCAAGATGGTACTGGTACCCTGCTGATAGGAAAAGCGCCCCTGAATATCAAAGGCACCCTCTGAATAAGGTGCCCATGGAGAGCATAAAGGCGCCCTATGGATAACAAATTACCGCCCCCTGGATAGCTTAGCCGCCCCTTGCATAGGGTAGGCGCCACTGGGTAGTATAGGTTACCTTGAATAGCAATACGCCTCTCAATACCAAGGTGCACCTGGACAAGAAAGAGCGCCCCTTGGGCACTGGGTATCAAAGGCCCCCAGAGCAGCAAAGACGCCCCTGGATAGCTAGGTTGCGTCCATTGGGGAGCGAAGGCGCCCCTGGGTGGCACAGGTGCCTCATCGAAGCAAAGGCCCCCCCCAGAGAGCATAGGTGTCCCTGATGAGCACAGGTACTCCTGGACAGCCCCTAAATGACGTTGCATAAAGCTGCGACACCTATTATGACGTATGCTATTACATCATTGTAAAGGTTATTCAGTGTTTAGGTCAAGGTCACAGGTCAATTTCAAGGTCAGGCCTTGATGATTAGGGCCTGATAAATGGTCATTGGTAAGGTTGGGCACAGCGCTAGTTACAGCGCACATTAGGCATAATATGTGGGGTTGTGACGTAATAGGTCAATTACCTTGAAGGACCTTGACCCCAAAATTTCAGAGACATTGTTTAGGGCCTTCCCTTTTGGCCTCAGCCCTGTTCTAGAGTATTCGCGCCCCGTTCCCGCATAATCACGGCATTTCCCGATATGTCTTCAATACGGCCCGATTTTGAACTTTATGAACGTTATGTTTGACGCTGAAGATATTGAGGTAGATCAATGAAACGTTGATATCATGTAGGTCGTTAACGCCTACACAAACCCCGAGCACGCGTTTTCTGCCCATCTTTGTTTCCACGATCTCAAGAGGGGGGCACTTTCGGGCCCTCTCCACCGTGCGTTGACTCCGGACCCCTCACGACCGAGCATGCTTAGCAGGTTTTGATACTAATATTAACCCTCGGTCCGTTGTAGGGTACTTGAACACCCCCTCGGGGTCTTCTGGTGGCACGAAAAAACGTCGGCGCGAAGCGACACAGTACTTTTCACTCTGTATAATTGATCAATTCCACAATTTTCCCTCAAATTTTAAGGTTGCGTCATCTCAGGTCAGGTCACCAGTACAGGTCAAGTGGCTTCACCTCCATAAATGTTTAAGTCAGCATAAGTAAGAAAACCGGCAGACCTATGAGATGGGCGCAAAATCCTATAGGTGGGCGCTGATTTTTGCATCCTTGGGGGGGTGGGAAGCGACATTTCAGGGGGTGCCATCGACCTTTCAGGGGCGCCGACTTGCCCCCCCCTGGATCCGCCTATGAAATTTAGTAATTGACTGAAGCATCGTTAAGTCTTGCGTAAGCTCAGGTCACTCATTCGAATAAACATATATCTTATTATTCTCGGGCATCGGGAACGTAGTAGTTGCTTATAAACGAGTACTTTTTTATCTCAGGTGAAGGTGCGGAAAAAATAGTAGGCGTGACTACCATTGGTACTTGACGGACCGTGCATTAATTGCTGGGATCGCTGGACTGGGGATGACTGGTGTCGAAAAATCGGAGATCAGAAAGGCCCGTGGTTCCCTAGTGAATTAAAAGAGATAATGAACCTTGCAGTGGGTAGGTCAAAATAGATTTTGTCAGTTTTAAGTAAAGACCAAAGTGTGAAAACTGGATGTATTTTGTCTCAGGGTTTTAAGTTGAAGAACCGTAAATCACCAGCTTGTGAATATTTAACAGAAGTGTCTGCTACTTGCTCGATATAGCGATATATGCGATAAAACTGTTCACGTATGACACTTGCTCATCAGTCGATAGTTTTGATGGTGTAGTTTATAACAAATCTCTCCCGTCAGGTGACTGGCCTGGAGCGACAGCGAGTACGCCCCGCAGCCCAAATGCTCGACGAGCGTGTCGGAAAGCGTCTGCTCCACCTATTTGGTCAGTGTTTCGCCAAACAGGCTTAGTTCATCATCACCTGCGATAAGGTGTTGGACATCTGTAGCTCTCGGTGCATCCTTGACGGCAGGGCTTATCGGCCGGCGTTCGGCTTCGAGTACCCTATCGTTGCTCAGCCACCTCTCTGATCTAGTTAGCGCGACTAAATCGGGACTCCTGGCGCGATGAAAGCCAGAGCAGGCTGCCCTTCCAGAACGGGTTCATCATATCCTTAACTGCTCTGTGAGGTCCCCACAGCATTATTAAGAACATATACGGCGTTAAGTACTTTCTGACGTCACGGGTGAGCCAGGACGTGGTGGAGAACTTCTTCTCACAGGTCAGGGTGTTGGGAGCAGCCAACACCCACCCAACGACGGTCGAAGCCAAGATTCGTATGAGACTCTTGTTGATGGGGCCTCACCATCCGTGGCCGCTGGTTCTCATGCCAGACCATGACCCGCTGGAGTCCCAGTCCTGCTTGATGAAGAAGAACCAACTAACCTGGGTGCGGCTACCCTGCAGCTGGACCCTCTGACAGTCAGTACTGAAGAGTTTGACGTCGCTGCTGTGATCTGAGGTGGAGAGGTTGCAGCCTTGCCCCGCTCCACATGTACAAAGAACAGGACTGACGGGATGAAGATGACCAGGACGCCGCCGCGGAACCAGCTGCTCCGACAGAAAGGGGCATAGACCAAACAAATTTTAGGCAGGTGCTGGCTTACATGGCGGGCTTTATTGCTATGTAAAGTGTAAATCTGTACAGTTCTAGCGAACATATCTCATCGACCGTGCTTGTAGTAGATAATAGTGGGGATCTGGAGTGGTTGCTACGTCTTAGTCGGGGTGTTCTCACAGTACCAAATGAAAAGTGGATTAAACAATTAAGGGAGCTAAATGTTTTGTTTTGTGTTATCCGTGAACCTAGCAACATGGGTAGAAAATCAGGAGTTATCCTCTGTTTTGCTTTTGGTATGCTAGTTAAATTCCCGGACCTTAACGAAAAGATAGCGCGAATGTATGCGGTGACGATGACTCACATTCGCGTTAGGTGTGCAAACCATGTAAGAATGCTTATGGAAATTACCGCAGCACTACATAATTCGTGCTTACGGCGTTGTGATTTCTTTCAGTCTGTGTAAACCGTCCATTCTTTACTCACACCCATCATGAATAGATATATGGGCATGGACTGCGTATTTCAAAATGTTTGTTGAGGTGGTGCTGGTTTAAATTGTGTTTTTCCTGAGAAATTAGCGCACTATATGATATCGAAGCCTCATCGTTACCCCATAAACATAAACACACTACACTGGTGCATAAATCTTGTTCCACCATATTTACATAAGCGTTAAAAAGAGTTTAGTCGTATTCTGGAAAATTCCTTTGCAGCATTTTTGAATGGAAGTGCCTCCCAGCTCTGTTGTGTTGTGGCCTTCGGTGTAATAAATTTCTCGGAAAATAAGAGCATTAGAAAAGTTCCTTCTCAGTGTATGGCTGGTAGTTAATACTAAATTGCGAGACAATAACTTTGGATTGAAACATGTCTCTAAGAAAGAATTGCCTAAATGCCCGTTCTTTCCCATTTGAATATTTGTGATTGTAGAGAAAAAATCGGAAAAATTAAAATCAGAAGGCCAGATTCCCGCTCCCAGCAAAAAAATAGCTGCCACCTCGGATCCCTTTGATTAAGCATGTTTCTCTTACCGACTGCCCTCGTATTCCCATGAATGTCGCGGGGTCCAACGCAGTTCTAATTTGTTTGCTCGCCCAGCGCATTCTTGTAATTCCCCCAGATGAGGGGCATACATTATCTTCAGGAGCAAGTGTGGATTGGGCTTATTATGACAAATTGCTTGGCAAGAATTTTCCAGGGAATTCAGGGGGCAAGACGTTCCAACGATGGAACGCTTAAATCCCTGAAGCCACCACGGCAACAGAGATGTCTCCTCACCCCCTCCCCCCTGGCATGCGAGAATTGGTGTCTTGTAAGACACCCATCCCCCACCCCTACCCCAAATATTCTTGAAACAATTTTGGTGACCATCCGTGCGTGACATCTGGCCCATTGTCAGAACCAGGGTATCTCCGGGCCGAACGCTACCAGCAGCGGATGCAGGATGTCTATGGGGCTGAAACTCCACAATATTTCTGGGTGCCGATAGAAAGGGGTTATTCGGAGAAGGTTTGCAGAGGGCTGAGTACCCTAGCCCCCTCCCCGAAACAAAAGTATACAAAGCCGTCACTGAACGTTACCTCCCCTCCCCGATCAAGACCAGGTGAACCCTGACAACGTCTATTGCTAGCCCCATTCCAAGGGTGCGAGCATTGGCATCTTGGTGGCTGCGCTGCCCAGATTCGAAAAACTACATTCCCTTCAAAACTACATTCGCATTTTGTTCCTTCCCAATTCTCATACACTACAACTCTAGCAAAACCCTGGCCACTTACGGTACCCTCATAGATTCTGGTCTAAATGCCACCTGCTTCCCCTACAAAGAGAAAACCTGGATCTGACATTACAAGTTCCTGTTAATAACACTATGGTCTCCACACTTGAAATACTAAAACCGAACCTCCACTGCCCCTTATTCACCAAGCTGAGCTCATTACGGCCTTCGGGGTACTGCCGGATAAATTTTCATCTCTAGTTGGGTTTTGAAGTGAGCCAACAGCAATTTGCATCAATCGGTATCAGCTGACTGCGCCTGCCCAGCTTCGCAGCCGACGGTCCCGGCCTGGTCAGGGCTACTCACAGTACCTGCCATGTCTTGCTTCAGACTTTACAAACAGCCCGAAATTTTTTGGACTTTTATGAAGTGTTTTGAACAGACGAAGCGGAGTACCGGTTTTAGAAAGCAATGACGTACTTTTTACCGACGACACAGAGAAGGCCAATCTATTAAACCGTACTTTTTCTTCTAAATTCTCTGACCCTTATGCTGTAAATTTCCCTGACATACCTTTTAGCGTGGATGATCGTTTGATTGCCTTTACTGTGTCAGAGGAAACTGTACGTCGCTTGCTGCAAGAATTAGTTGTAACCAAAGCCGGCGGTCCTGATGGGTTAAGGGCCCGCGTGCTTCGCGAAAGTGCTGGAGAACTGGCTAGCTCTCTGTGCAAAATTTTCAAAATGTCCCTCAACTGTGGAATATTTCCTGAGCATTGGGGAGAAACAAATATTGTTCCGATATTCAAAAAGGGTCACGAACAAATCCTGATAACTACTGCTCTGTTTCATTGCTGCCTCTTTGCGCCAACATTTTTGAAAAAAATAGTATGCAACCAGATTTACCAGCACGTCCGGCCTCATCTTTCTCCATGTCAGCATGGATTCTTGTCAAATAGATAATGTCAATCTAATCTGGCATCTTTTCTGGCACACGAGTGGAAAGCCATTTCTGACAGCAGTCAGCTAGACGCAGTGTACACGGATTTCTCGAGCGCGTTCCAAAGTGTTAACCATCGTCTTTTATTGTACAAACTGCAGCAAATGTATGGCATTGACAACTTAGCGTTGAGATGGTTGACATCTTATCTTGGCAGACGTAAACAGAGAGTGGTGCAGAACGGAAAAGTTTCGGATTGGACTCGTGTAGCCTCAGGCACACCTGAGGGAGGGCTCATCTCACCGTTATTGTTCTCAGTTTTCGTAAACGACCTGCCACACGTAGTTTCTACCAAGTGTTTGCTTTTCGCGGACGATCTGAAAATATTCCATCAAGTGAAATCCCAAAATGATGTTAACACGTTACAGAAAGACCTGGACGCAATAACAAGTTGGACTGCTGCCTGGAAGATGAATCTAAACGCCTTAAAATGCAAATCTTTCAAAATATCTTTAAAACGCAATCTCGTTGATTCGGCTTATAAAATCAACGGAAGAATTTTGGAGAACGTTTCTTCCATAAAATATTTGGGAATCATTCTTGACCAAAAGCTTACCTTTTCCGACCATATAAACTCGATGGTTTCCAAAGCAAACAGATCACTCGGTTTGTTAATCAGAACGTTCCAGACGGCCTCCCCTAGATGTAAGCTGAATAAGAAGGCCGCCATGGCGGCTTTTAATGTTAATGTCCGGTCAGTTTTAGAGTATTGTTCAGTGGTTTGGCCTGGAGCCGCAAAATGTCATCTGGATCGTGTAGAAAGAATCCAGCACAGGTTTTTATGTGGCTTGCGAACCATGTTGACCCAGCCTGTCTATCATTAGATTACGAGGAATTGACGAAGTTTTATGATGTTCGTACTTTATTGGCAAGGCGTGTACAACATGACATCTTATTCACAAGTAAGGTTTTTAGAGGTCTCATCGCATTATCTCATCTTTTGGAATGTTTTCGCTTCATTTACCATCTAGAACTCCAAGGAATGCTAGTGCAACTTTCTTAAACGTGCCTTTTGGTCGAGTGAACTCGGTACAATCATGTGTGTTTGTGAGGGCTCCTCGCGTTGTTAACAACTTTTTAGCTTTCTCACCAACTTTTGAGATTTTGACGGATCCCATTGGACGACTTAAGAAGTGTATCGCCCCTTTTACGACACCTCAAACAGCTATTATAGGTCAGTGACCAGATCGATTATCTGCGTTTGTTGTGTTTGAAATGTTTTTTTTGCGCGTTTTAGGAGTAGGCTGTTGGTGATTATGCATTTTTATATTTCATTGACTTCACCTTTAATGGGGTAGGTATGTGCCTGTTGGTGATTAATACATATACAGAGATACAGAGATTTGGCCGGCGCCCCCGGCCGGTCAAGAGAAAATTAGACACACTGCCTATCTGAAGAGGTAGCACCCTCTCTGTAAATTAAAATACACTTTTAAATATGAATGGCGCCCCCTGATATCAAAGCCGCGCCCTGGACAGCAAAAAGCGCCCACCCCCTTGAGTAAAGGCGCCCCTCTGGATAGCAAAGGCGCCTCCTAGACAGCAGAGGCGCCTCTGTACAGAAAAAGGCGTCCCCAGTTGAGGAGTAACGACGCCCCTGGATAGCATAGACGCCCTCTGGTTAGCACAGGCACTCCTGTACACCAAAAGCCCCCCCCCCATAGAGCAAAGGCAACCACTCTGGATGTTATAAGCTCCCTTAACACGCGCATTGACGGGGGTCTGAGCCACCTTCGCATTGACGGGGGCGGGTACCCGCCCCCCTAAGATCTCGAGAACCACGGTAGGTAGCGAAAAACGGTAAACGGCGTTGGGCTGCCCGTCCACTTCTCTATCGAAAAATTTGAACGGTTTTTTGTCAGGTCACATTTAAGGTCAAGAGAGGTCAAAACATGCCGTCATAGGGATAACATGTAAATTCAGTTTTCCGGTCATTACATCTGAACAAGTAAAGATAGAGCAAAACGACTTGAACTCTATGAATCCTCTCAGCAAGCCGAATCGAATGATATATAATTTGACCTTGCTAGGTCAAATCAAGGATTTGACCTGGCCTGAGGTCAGGTCAGGGTCAAATTATATAAAATGCATATCATTAGAACCGCAAAGCCCAGGCGAGTCTAATGCAACTAAAATAAATGCTCTATCACCATCCGTTATTGAGTTATTCCGTAAAAACCATTTTCCCATGTATTTCCAATGGAGAGGTCATGCCTCGTACCTGACCTTAGGTCATTGATATGAAAAATACCGGAACAAGTTTTAGAGAACTCGGCGGTGTCATTATGTGATATGAGTTTCAATCGGATAAGTTCACCCTGCTCCGACTTATGCTATCTTAAACTTTTTTTAGGTCGGGTCACTTGACATGTACTGGTGACCTGACCTGAGATGACCTAACCTTAAAATTTTCACCGAAGTTGTAAAAATAATGAGGAAAAAGGTATGCCAAGTACGGTGGCGCTACACGCCGCCGTTTTTCTGCTATCTCCGAAAAACACGAGGGGGCAGGTACCCGCCCCCCCCGTCAATGCGCGTGTTAAATAGCAAAGGCGCTCCCTGGACAGCAGGGGCGCCCTCTAAATAGTATAGGCGCCCCCAAAGCAGCAGATACGCCCTTTGATACTAAAGACGCCCCAGATAGTAGAAGCGCCCCATGGACAGAAGACACCCTCTGGATAGCATAGGCACCCTTGGACGGCAGAGGCGCCCCTAAAGAAGAGCAACGGCACCCCGGGATAGCATTTACGCCCCTGGTTAGCACAGGCACCCCTGGACAGTAAAAGGCGCCCCCGCCCCCTGAGTAAAGGATCCGAACCTCTGGATGGCATAGGCGCCTCCTGGACAGCAGGGCGCCTCCGAAGAAGATAAAACGGCGCCCCAGGATATCATGTGCGCCCCTGGTTAGCACAGACACTCCTTAAAAGCAAAAGGCACCCCCCTTCCCCCCCGAAGAGAAAAGGCGCCCCCTCTGGAAAGAACAAGCACCCTTGGATAGGAAAGGCGCCCCCTGGACAGCAAATCAGAACATTTTTAAGGAGAACTCAGAAGGGGGCATTTCTTGTGCTGGCCATTATAGCATCTTCGGGGATCAAAACCCCATTTGGAGAGGGGTTAATACAATTTAGACGTGCTATTGTTAAAAAATGTCTCCCAATTTTTTTTTTATTTCATATTCGAAAGATTAGAGATGCTGCCCAGCACTGTGAGTGTTTTCCACGGAAAAAGACCAAATCGGGTTTTAAAAAAGGCCAAAAGGGCCAAACTTTATTCGCACTGAAAAAATTTTTGTTATAAATTTCGTCCAAGTTCTTCCCAGTACGGCTGCTGGAGCCTAAATCTCACTAAAGCCCTCAAGGGACTTGTAACGGAGACCCCGACCCTCCCACCCGAACAAGCAACGCCCACAATGAAGGGTTAATTTAGACGCCAAAGTGTAACCTCCCACAAAGCACAGGGACAGCCGCCCCGCTCAGGTCACCCTCTCACCAATCAGTTGCCTGCTAACCTACATCGGGCAAACAACTGAGCGCCAGAGCGTCTCAGGGGAACCGATCCCAAGCCTGGACATGCACTGCCACTGCATGCTTCTCAGCAGCGGGCCGGAGCCCGACGCTCTACCAATTGAGCTACCGGGGCGGCCAAATGGCCAATTAAATGCCACAAAGGCCATACTTGAGTCTGAAACGACCCCTACCGGTTGTCATAAACCCACAGAAAAAGGACACAGGACTCTTGTATCACTACAGTGAACAGTGCACTGTTTGAAACTAAACCTTGATGTTTGATACTGACTTGACGAAATATTTTTTTAGATCACTGCCAATTTCATAGAAAGCCAGGTGTGCCCTTCCAATCCCGAGTGGCCACCAAATGATCTTATCCACATAACTAAAAAAATTGTTAGCATCATCAATTATCTTGGCCGCACGACTCCCCGCTAACATTTGATATTTTTCCTGCTTTTCCTGTGAATTGTTCGCTCTTGAACGGTGACGGATCCATAGGCAGATCCGGGATTGCCAATCGAAGGGGGGCACCTATCCGGGGGGCGCCATCCAGAGCAGGGGGCGGCACTTTTGACCGGAAAGAACTATCAGGTGGGCGCAAAATCCTATCGCTGAGCACCGATTTTCGCATCCTGGGGGAGGGTGGGAAGGCTATTTCAGGCGGGTGCCATTGACCTTTCAGGGGGCGCCGTGACCATTTCAGGGGGCGCCGAGGATAAATGGGGGGCTGCATCTGCCCCCTTCGCCCCCTGGATCCGCGTATGGGCGGATCTAGAATTTTGGTAAGTGGGGGGAAAGCGGAGCCTCAGAGGGCGCACTTTACCATCAACTTTTCACCCAAAGGGCGCCTATGGTATCGCACCCTTCGCGTTCGGTTTTCGGTTGCTGTCATTTTTGTGGATCGTATTTTTAACAGCGTTCTGCCCCCCTCCCCCTGCCATAACAGTGTGTACCAGTAGACCTGTTCATATTAGACCTTTGTCTTCAAAAGTGTTCAAACTGATACTTTTCTCGTTCTCCAAGGTCTCAATGAACGGAATATAGCCTTTATTTTGATCTTGGACCTTTGCTATGCCTGCCTCAAAAGCCATATAGTTTTTTTGTTGAAGTTTTTCAAAAAACACTCCTAAATTCGGGATATTTGGCCATTGTTTGAATTATAGCTTCTTAGAGGATGATGCTATAGCGTAAAAAATGCTGCCAAATGAAAGCTAATGCATCTTTCCTCATTCTATCCCAAGTCTTAATTTTTTCTGTCGGGTCATCTCAGGTCACGGAGATATTTAAGGTCACGTGACCCGACCTCAAAACCCGAAATCACGAGTTTGATGCGGTGCCAAGGGATTAAGTGTCAACCGATTAGTTTGAAACTGCTTCAGTAGCACGCAGACATCATGGGCTACACATCTGCACATAATAATTATTATTTTTTACCTAAGATGGGGTCAATTTTGAGGTCACCCCATTATAAGGATATGAATAAAAATGCAACAGGCCGGTTTTTAAAGCAAACTATGGCATGAATAAGTTCTAACTGCTTCTGCCGTATAGTCTTAATACGTTTATTGCTCTCAAGTTGTTTGTTTAAGCATTTGACCTTTCAGAGGTCATCTAAGGTCACCTATAAGTTATATATTCAAAGGCCAATAAATCATCACCAAATTGAGATAGAGCTCTCATTTTTATTTCATGGTGCTTGATTATGCAAACAGCATGATCATAAACTAGCGACATCTGTTCTGAAGAAATTGACGAACCACCGCAGGTATCTGACCCAGGAGCTGGTAACATTCACCTTATTCAGCTCGAATGACATCATGACCAAGTCTGCAAAGGAGGAGCTCGCTGTCAAGCTGTCAGAGACAGAGAAACCTGACAGTTACAGGAGAGGAAAGCCAGTATTTCCTGTCATCAACGAGGCTACACTTCTCACAGACTTGGTAGGCCCAGAGTCTCACTTCATGTTTGACGCTCTTGGGGTGAAGTGTGACTGGCTCACTGCCCCCGCAGACTCCTGGGGAGAAAATGACAGCTACAAGAAGGCACAGCAGTTTGTGAAGTCAGTAAAAGTGACGAATGATGTGGCTGAGAGAGGAGTCAAACTCATGAGTGACTTCGCGACTCACATCACCACCGACCGAGAACAGAGAAGCTGCTTGCTTCAAGTCGTAGAGTACCACAGAAAGAAATTTGACAGTTTCCGTAAAGCCACATTGAACAAGTAACAATGCATGGTTGAGTGTCATCCTATGTGACAGTTTCTTACACAATGACGGTATTAGTAGTGTTATCATACTTCTATGTCATTTTTGTCGTGTCCCATCTAAAGACACACACCTAATAGTGAATGTGCAAAGATTCATGTACAGCTAATGTACACCATCGTCGTGTCAAGTAGAAAGAAATCAAATATATGAATGGCTGATTGTACCATTTTATTTACCTTTAGTAAGTTTAACGTGGATCAGAGACGGGTTCAAGGGGGGCGGGGGCACCTCTAAAAAATGAGTTTACACTAGGTCTGCAAGCCAAGAATCTGCATCCCCCTCAACGACACTAAGCGGCCTTGGGTGATAAAGATCGCCTTTTGAGGGGCAAAGTGCGCTCTCTGAGCCTTACCCACCGCTTTCTACAAAATTGTGTGAAAACATTGCATGACTGCGTGGCGTACGAACCGTGTTGACATGGCGAAGAGAAATTTCTGGTTCAGGTCAATATTGAGGTCAACAGAGGTCACAGACTGCCAAAAAGGCTTACAATGGGTATTTTTAGTTCTCCCCCGATACATTCTGATTGAATTAAGCTAGAAAATATATTTTGGTATAATTTAAGTCCCCTCTTCGTGGCGCATCGAATAATGCATAAAATGACTTTCAAAGGTCAATTAGTAAAAATGACCTGACCTTGACCTAAGTCAAGCTTACACCATGACCTGGTATGGTCATATGTTATTTCAATCAAATCCCCGTGACAAGACAAGCGCAGTATGAAATAAAAATGGCCGCTCTATCTCAATTTGGTGATGAGTTATTGTCCTTTGAATATATTACCTCGAGGTGACCTTAGATGACCTCTGAAAGGTCAAACGCTTAAAATAACAACTTGAGAGCCATACACGTATCAAGACTATAACGGCAGAAGCAGTAAGAACTTGTTCATGCCATATTTGGCTTAAAAACCGGCCTGTTGCATTTTTATTAATATCCTTATAATGGGTTGACCTCAAGATTGACCCCATCTTAGGCAAAAAATGATTATTATTATGTGCAGATGTGTAACCCATGATGTCTGCGTGCTGCTGAAGCAGTTTCAAACTAATCCGTTGACACTTAATCCCTTGGCACCGCATCAAACTCGTGATTTCGGGTTTTGAGGTCGAGTCACGTGACCTTAAATATCTCCGTGACCTGAGATGACCCGACAGAAAAAATTAAGACTTGGGTAGAATGCGAAAAGATGCATTAGCTTTCATTTGGCAGCATTTTTTACGCTATAGCATCATCCTCTAGGAAGGTATAATTCAAACAATGACCAAACATCCCGAATTTAGCAGTGTTTTTTAAACTTCAACAAAAACTATATGGCTTTTGAGGCAGGCATAGCAAACGTCCAAGAGCAAAATAAAGGCTATATTCCGTTCATTGATACCTTGGAAAACGGGAAAAGTAGCCGTTTGAACACTTTTGAAGACAAAGGTCTAATATGAACAGATCTAGTGTACCAGCCAAGTAAGATACCTATTTGGCGTGATATTTGAAACGATGAATTGCTAAACAGTTCAGTCCATACTGTTTTCGGCACCTCTTGAAAAAAAACTGTAACTGCCACTAGATCACGGAGAAATGCAACACACTTGGGAAGATACAACAGCCGAACATAAAGGTACATATCTGAGCATTTTCATATTTGTGAAGAGATGTTGTTAAGTTTATTTTAATATCAACTGTGATAAGCATAATTTTGCCTTTCCACGTGGCCAAGATTCATAAGATAATGGTGAGAGGACATAGAAAATAATCGCAGCGAGTGTGAACCTGGCCTGTGCGCTATCACAGAAAATTATCTCAGCGGAGATGGTTTGGCATTGTAGGCGATGCAAACCGGACTTTAACCCACATTATTAATTGCTCTTAAAAATAAATTTTAAACCAGATCTGGTTATAAAATTTATATCTCCTTGAGTCTTCCACCTATGGAAGACTCAAGGAGATATAAGGAAAGTTGAAACGTTAAGGTAAACACAGAATGAACTATGTGGGCATTTTCCATCGTCCTTTATCTATATTCTCCAATTCGTCAGGATGGGAGAAGGGCTCTTGTGCGCGAAATTTCAAGAGGTATTAAGAGAATGTTGGTGGCCATGTGACTGAGTGCTGAAATAGGTCATGGCAAGACTGGGTATGTGTGATTTATGACATAAATGGGACCAAATGGAATAAAAAATAAAACAGTTCCGACGTGTCCAAGTACTCTCTTGATAAATCTATATCTTGCTTTCGTTTATTGGCTGTGATTTCCGCGTTTAACACCCGCATTG
This sequence comes from Lepas anatifera, assembly GCA_034440635.1. Lineage (NCBI taxonomy): Eukaryota > Metazoa > Arthropoda > Thecostraca > Lepadidae > Lepas > Lepas anatifera. The sequence continues at coordinate 269,352 of JAOTON010000072.1, read as the reverse complement.
ACGAGGGGCGGGTACCCGCTCTCTCGGTTTTTCGGAGACAGCAGAAAAACAGCGGCGTGTAGCGCCGCCGTACTTGGCACACCTTTTTTCTTATAATTTTTACAACTTCTGTGAAAATTTTAAGGTTAGGTCATATCAGGTCAGGTCACCAGTACAGGTCAAGTGACCTGACCTCAAAAAAAGTTGAAGATAGCATAAGTCGGAACAGGGTGAACTTATCCGATTTAAACTCATATCACATAATGGGCCTACCGAGTTCTCTAAAATTTGTTCCGGTATTTTTTTTCATATCAATGACCTAAGGTCAGGTACAAGTCATGACCTCTCCATTGGAAATACATGGGAAAAATGGTTTTGACTGAATAACTCAGTAACGGATGGTGATAGAGCGTTTATTTTAGCTGCATTAGACTCGCCTTGTCTTTTCAGTTCTAATGATATGCATTTTATGTAATTTGACCTTACCTTACGTCAGGTCAAATCCTCGATTTGACCTAGCAAGGTCAAATTATATATCATTGGATTTTGCTTGCTGCAAGAATTAATATGGTTCTAGCCGTTTTGCTCTACCTTTACTTGTTCACATGTAATGGCCGAAAACCTTCATTTACATGCTATCCCTACGATGGCATGTTTTGGCCTCTCGTGACCTTAAATGTGACCTGACAAAAAATGGTTCAAATATTTTCAATGGAGAAATGGATGGGCTACCCAACACCGTTTACCTTTTTTCGCTACCTAGCGTGGTTCTCGAGATCTTAGGGGGGGGCCGGGTACCCGCTCCCCCCATCAAAGCGAAGGTGGCTCAGACTCCCGTCAATGCGCGTGTTAATGATCACAAGTCTTTGTCCGTTAATACGTACTGCGTTTCTCTCGAGCAACAATAACAGTTAGCAGTTTTACGTAAATGAAGGAAGTTGCCAGTAACCATTTCGCCAGTTCCTTGGCTAATCCCGAATGCCGTCATTTCCTCACTGTGCGAACGACCGATCATTTCAATATCTGGTTTAGGTCATCATCTAATACCAAACGCTTTTAAAAGGGTAAGTTATGTGCAATGTTCAGATCGAAGTGAAAATACTATTCAGATTGATAAAACGGGTATATTTTGTCAGTGACGATCCACTTATACCATCAACCATCGTCTTCAAGTCAAGTTCAGGACACATTATTTAACACGCGCATTGACGGGGGCGGTTACCCGCCCCCTCGGGTTTTTCGGAGACAGCATAAAAACGACGGCGCTACGCGCCGCCGTACTTGGCATACCTTTTTCCTCATCCTTTTTAGAAGTTTTGTCAAAATTTTAAGGTTAGGTCATTTCAGGTCAGGTCACCAGTACAGGTCATGTCACCTGACCTCAAAAAAAGTTTAAGATAGCATAAGTCGGAACAGGGTAAACTTATCCGATTGAAACTCATATCACCTAATGGACCCCACCGAGTTCTCTAAAATATGTTCCGGCATTTTTTATATCGATGACCTAAGGTCAGATACGAGCCATGACCTCTCCGTTGGAAATACGTGGGAAAAATGGTTTTAACTGAATAACTTAGTAATGAATAGAGATAGATCGTTTATATTAACTGCATTAGATTTCCTTTGTCATTGCGGTTCTAATGATATTCATTTTGCCCAATTTCACCTTGACCTGACCTCAGGTGAGGTCAAATTCTTGATTTGACCTAGCAAGGTCACATTATATGTCATTCGATTCGGCTTGCTGCGAGGATTCATAAAGTTTAAATAGTTTTTCTCTAGCTTTACTTGTTCAGATGTAATGGCCGAAAAACTTCATTTAGGGGAGAGTGGAATAAGATGCCCCATCGGGTAAGACGCCCCATTCCCTCTTTTGGCAATCCGGGCCACCACTGGTAAATAATATTGTTCTTGGTCGAAAGTAGAGGCTTTGATTGTTTCTTGCGCAAAAATTCAGTTCCCTCCTGTGATTTGCGTGAAGCTGGTGGGCAAGTCTTTGTTTTGATGCTTTTCTAAGAAAAAATGGCCCACATAGGTTGCAGATATCTCGAAGAATATTGGATGCGTGCTTTGTTTGACTTCCCATTACGAATGATGGCACATTTAACTCATTAACTGAGTATTTCCCTTGAGTGCATTAATTGTATGATTTTTGCCCTTCAGGTTTTATCTAGTTTGGGTACTGATGGGAAAGATGCCCCCTCAACGAATGGGGAAAGATGCCCCATTGGCAACTTTCCCGGTGGAAAAGGGGCGTCTTTACCCAGAGCAATATAACGCCATTTGTTAGAGTAAACAACTGTATGTTAAACTTGGGGTTAGTTCAAACCTTGCCCACAGGCAGCGCCACGGAATTGTTACTGGGGGCTACGAACCTTGGACTGGTGATGGCGGGGGGACGTGAACTTTAAATTGACCTTCTTTGAAAAAGCTAATGACCATGAAGCTCATGAAAAAATTTACGTAGGTCAACGTAGGTAGGTAATAGGGAGACAATAAAAACCTAGGTCGACTCCCAAAACTTGTCAGGAGACGTCCTCACAGACGAGCGAGTTAGGGGATCCGTCCTCCCGTTCCTGTCCTATGCTTTCGACGCGCATGACCGTACGTGTTAAATGAGAGCACACTGTAATCTGCCGCTTTGTGACTAACCTTTCCAATTGAAGGCATCGCACCTGAACACAGGCCACTAGCGCAAGGAATCCCATAACAGCCAAATTGTGTGGTTGGTGCTATCATTCGATAAAGCGAATCCCAGCTCAATCATTAAAACCTTGAGACAATTATTTGGGAGTTCACCGGACCTGGCCTGATGCCCCAACCGGAGATGACCTCATGGCAGGTTCAGATCAAACTGGTGTGGTGGAGGCGCAAAGCAATTAGATTAAAATGGACAAAACCGTAAAACATATTTTAAAACAAAATTGGTCAATTTTGGCCAATAAGGAAGGGGCTATGGCTGAACAGTTTACCCTGGATTCGCCTATGAATGAGCTAGACCTGAAATATTCCACATGGTTAATCCTGCAAAGCTCCGTACCTGATCTCTTATGTCGTCTCTACATTTTCCATCGCGGTAGCCCAGTTGGTAGAGCGTTGGGCTCCGGCTCGCTGCTCAGGAACTTGCAGTGGCAGTGCATGTCCAGGCTTGGGATCGGTTCCCCTGAGACGCTCCGGCGCTCAATAGTGTACCCGACGTACGTCGGCTGGCAAATGACTGGTGAGAGGGTGACCTGAGCGGGGCGGCCATCCCTGTGATTTTCTGGGGAGTTTAACTTTGACTTTTTAATTAAATCTTCATTACAGGATTTGCTCGCTCCGACGGTAGGGCTAGGGTCTCCGCGACAAGTCCATTGATGACCTTAGTGAGGCTCTGACTCCAAAAGCCGAACTTGCAACAACATACATCTAAAAAGGGCTCTGGAAGACAGACTAGTTAAAGGGGTTGCGAAAGCAAATGTATCTAAAAAGACGTGGAAGAGGTAGGCAAAAGGGAAGAAAGACAGTGGGCAAGACGAAACCAGACACCTCATCTGCGGAGTGAGTTTTGTTCTCTCGTGCAAAGAATGGATTGAGTGCACTGCCTGGGAAGGCTGGGCCTGTATGCCTAGAAGGCTAAGGTGGCTGTGCGCCATAAGTGATAGACTGGGAGCCTGTGATGGTTAGTGGGAGGAAGCTTCGAGTCACCACAAACTATTTTACTGTCTGAAGTGAATTTTTTGTACTTAACAACTTCTGACCCATATTTATTTTAAAATGGGGAATTGAAACAAAGAGAACACAGAAAAGACAAGGTAGGGGATTTAGGGGAGGTTCTCAGAAACCTCGTTCCAGTTTACCTACTTCATTTCGTACTTCGTTGTTGGTGTGTGTGTGTGTGTGTGTGTGTGGATTTTATATTACTTTTATGGTATGCTTTTATCCTTGGTTTTTATCGTTAGTTCTACGTAACTTTGTTCTATCATTTGACGTGGAAACGTGAAAAACCACATAGGTACACGTTTTATCAATGTGTGTGGACGCTTCTAAACACGTTCTAACTTCTGAATAATACTTAAATGATTACCAATAAAGCTAAGAACTACGAAAAAGCTACTTCATCAACGATAGACCAAAATGGGGTCAGATGCCCAGGGGTGGGGCATGTTACCAAGCCCCAAGGTAGGGGGAGGACTATTTCAAAGTCCCTCGTTCTCGGGCATTTTTATATGTAGTTTTTCATGACAAATCAGAATATGCAATTGATTTCCAAATGTTTTATAATCCTACCCCTCTACCATGGGGTTGAAGTTTTTGATATTTTTCTCCCAAACTTTTGTTGGTGCCCTGCTGTCGCAATATGTTTATTTACTGATCAAATCACCGTAATTGGGTGTTAGAGAGACAGATCCAAGTATTTTTACCCACTGCACACAACATCCAATCCATCCACTGGTTCAGCTTTGCCAACGTCTTCCTGAAGTCATCCAGTTCCAAGTTCACATGACACCTGAGCCTCCTTAGGTACGCCACCAGGTTGTGGACATAGGTCTTGTTTAGCAGTTTCTTGTAGTCTTTTTAGGCTAAAAGCCTCGGAGACCTTCGGCAGGGACACTGAGGCGTTCTTAGCGCGCCTGACCTCCATGTACAGCCTTTCGCTCTTATCCTTTTCGCCGAAGTCCTCCTAGGCATGAAGGCCTCAACCCTCTCTGGGCTGGTGAAGGGACCCTCATCCCTGTTAACCTATCAAGGTTGGTGTTGCGCTGTTTGCGATGTTTAGACTGACTATTTCCTCAGCCGCCATACCCCACTTCCTCAGCTCCTGCTGCTTCTGCTCCCACTGAGCCAGGATGCTAATGATCTCACCCCTCTTTCCCATCATATTAACAAACTTCTTGTCGATCTCCTTTTCAGAAGACAGGGTGAGGCTGAGTCCCTTGTCCTTCTCATGAGAGGAGCTGGCCGCCTTGAGCTCCTTAGCGCCCCTTACCCTGAGGTCGTGATTTATGGAGCCGACACTTCTCTCGGCGTCCAAGTTGGAGATAGAAGCCCTACTGAGCCCTTCCTGGTTACTTTGGAGAGTGTGGACTGTGAAGGAGCGGTTGCATCAAAGCAAAATATCTCGCCTCTCTGTCTGGCCCAGTCCTTGGCCAGTTTTGTGCAGGAGGATGCTAAGGACGGAGATTATATCGGCCCTGTACTGCTCTATGACGAGCACGGTCGACTTCGGCAGGTCTTCAGAGTAGAGGCAGGTGGAAAAGCGCTTTTCAGACACGAAGCTGAAAGCCGGCTTTGTGAGGTCCAGGAGGACAGCAAGCTGTACTGTGGTGAGGTCCCGGTAAAGCGTGGGGAACGCAGAGCGCAGCTTGTCTCAGGTTGTCGTGGAGGAGGTGAGTGACAGGTAAGGCTCCATAAGGTGCATCTCAATAATTCCCACCACAGCCGCGAGGATCCGTAGGTACTCCACACTTGCGAAGCTGCTGATAATACAGGCCGAGTGTGTTGTCGACGTTGGAGTACTTGACCAAGAAGTCAGTCACTTAGGACCCAGGGCCTGGGTAACAGCGCAGCTGTACACGAGAGAGTTGGACAAACTCTCTTTGATCAGTCTCTTGGCAAGGTTAGTGATTGGGAAGATGTGTACATCAAACTCGTCTGCCTTATTCCAAGCCTTGCGGTCAAAGTCGTGGGTGGCAAGCCGGAGGAGGCAGTTTATCCCCTGATCAGTGATAGAATGTTGTTAGTCGGAGAGGGTGACTGGAACGTTGGCAAGTACTTTTTTAACTGGGCCGATGTGGTGTCCAGCTCCTTCAACACGGCTACCAACTCCCTCCAAAACATGAGGACAGGGTGTACCTGACACAGCAGGTGTTCAGATATGTGGTCGGTTTTTAGCTTCCCTGCCACTATCACCTCCACTCGTAGGTTTGGAATGCATCATTACGAAGAAGATAAAAAGACGTTCTTGGACAAATATGCTGCCTCAAAACATACGCGAAATAAGGCTCAAATAGAAATTGCATGGCCTCATTTGAACTATACCGTTTCTGTTTCACCTCAGAAATGCTCCCCCTTTATGGCTGTCCCCCTCCCTGACAAGAAAACCTTGATTCCCCTAGTTGCGACCCGAAATGAGCCGATATACTTTTAAATACCTGGAATTGAAGTGACTGCTCTTTTTTCGGCCCTATTCTTTGACTAATCCCTCAATCAGACTAGCATTCCTGTAGCTGGCGCGCCGTTATCTCCTGTTAACAAGATCGGGGTTTTACCTCTGGCCAGATATGACCACATAATCAGCGTTGTTTGTATTTCTTCTGAGCATTGGAAACTATAGGACACACGACTTTACAACACCCATCACTGGAGCAGCGTTTGGGTTCCCAACCGAGATAAATCGCGCAAACATAGTGTTTTTGAAGAAAATTTGCCAAAATTTGGCCTATTGAAATGTGAGCAAAGCTACTATTTTTGGCTTTGGGAGGCCGTGGCCCCTTCGGCCCTCCCTCCTTGAATTGCCAGTGCCAAATATTGATAAAAAGTTCAGTAATTCATGTAAACTTTATGCTTGAATCCAACACGGAACGATACCGTTTTCGACCAAACTTGCAAGCTTCGGACCCCTGGTAGAGGGGGTCAAACGAATCAATACGACAAAATGAATATCATATTCCGATTCTGCGTGTCAAACTACATTAAAAACCGCCCGAGAACATAGAAAAAGTTTATTTCATTGGACAAACGGTGTTTTAGTCCTCCCCCCTACCCGAGGGCGTCATACCCACCCGATGGGGTAAGACGCCCCTGTGCAATCCTCTGGTAAAATCATAATTGTTAGAAAATATGATAACTATCAGCAATTTCATCGACTCTATAAGGAAGATAAATGATCATGCTACGACTTGGCATCTAAAGCAGCCCTGTTCGTACCGCGGTTATTCTATAATCCAGATTTCCCTAAACCCTTAGCATCTTGCCCCACTCTCCCCTACATGTTATCCCTATTACGGCATGTTTTGACCTCTAGTGACCTTAAATGTGACCTGACAAAAAAAATGGTTCAAATAATTTCGATGGAGAAGTGGATGGGTTATCCAACACCCTTTACCGTTTTTCGCTACCTAGCACGGTTCTCGAGATCTTAGGGGGCGGGTACCCGCCCCTCCCGTCAAGGCGAAGGTGGCTCAGACCCCCGTCAATGTGCGTGTTAAGTGAAGAGGTGAGCTTGCACTGTGTATGCCCAAATCGAGACACAGCTGCCCTCCTGATGGATAGACCGCGCAGAAATACGGCCTTGTCGCGTTTGATTTCGCGCACGCGTACGACGACGTAGTGGACCACCGCCTGCTACGCGTTCGCCTACTGGAGATGGGGCTGCCAAATTGCACGGTGGCCTAGATTTGGCAGTGGCTCGGGGACCGAAGAGTCAAGGTGGAACTAAATGGCGTGCTTTCCAGTGAGCGCATTTTCCGAACTGGTCTGCCGTGAGGCAGTGTCTTATTGCCAGTTTTGTTTTTGTTATGGCCGGCTCGGCTGGAGACGCACTCCGCGCGGTTCCCCGATGCTCCCCCAACATGTACGCCGATGATACGGCGGCTCTGCACGGACAACAACATCCAAGTCGCCAAGGACCAGGTGCAAGCTGCTGCTGACGCCCTCGTGAAGTGGGCCTGACAGAACAAAGTGGTGGTATTAGGAGCCAAGACCTAAATACTGGTGATGTCCCAGTGGGCCAGAGACGCCGATCCCTTCAGAATTAAGGTCGACGAAAAGTCTGTCACTGCTAGAGACACCCTACAGCTACTTGGCGTCACCATCGATCGGTTCCTCCACTCCGGTCCACACTGTAAGAGACTGTGGGAGAAGGTCCACCCCCGCATCTCCCACCTACGTCAACTGTTAGGCCGCAACTCAGGGCTGCACGAACAGCACCTCCGAACTTTCGCTATCTTTTAGGGTCTTGCTACTGCCTACGTTAGAGGAGCGATGGAGCACGCGGCCGCAGTGTGGCTCCACGCCACACCACCATTTCACGTCGAGCTGCTCGAACGCAAAATGAGAGCGTCGGCGCGTATTATCACTGGATGCACCCGCCCCACCCCCAGCCATGCGCTGATGGTCGAGTTAAGACTCCCCCTTAGCGGCCAGAAGGAGGGTACTCGCGACCCGACTGCCGGTGAAAGTTCATGCGCTACCGCCTGGAGACCTTCTGGGAAGACGTGCGGAGGTGACAGCGCCCTCTCGACTCTCTTTGGTGACCGGGTGGCGGCAGGTGGGCAGAGAGATGTGAGATCAAGCAGGCATCTCCCTCCCCATCGAGCCTCTCCTCCCTCGACACCTTCCACCATGGGTGTCAGGAGAGTGAGTCACATTTCAACTAGATGTCACATAACCCACGACATCAGGAGCACCACCTGTCCGGAAGAAGCGAGTAGCTCTCCACCACCTCGCTTCCCCGACTCAATGTGCCACATGGGTGTGGACCGACGGGTCAGTGCACGGAGGGGTCACGAGCGGGGGAGCTGGGTCTTCATCGAGTCACCAGACGGAGCCCAGCATGAGCTCAGGCGACCAGCAGGCTTGCTCTGCTCGATTTTGCGAGCTGAGATGGTAGCCCTCCAAACTGCCTGTGTCTTCCTACTAGACCACTCAGTGCACACAGAAGATCCGGTCATCTTCAGCATGGCCCGCCAAGATGATGACGCATTATAGCAATAAAATGGCTTCAATATCTGTAGACAAGACAGCGAATCGGTAAAAATCGCAAACTACCTCGCCATCAGCTTATGCAACTGGTCCAAACAGCAAAAAATTGGCGTACAGCTCTGAAGTAAAAAATGGATCCTTCGTGAGGCAACCTAAAAAACTTATCAACATCGTCACCAACAAATGCCCTGTGCCATTGTCACTTTCTTTTGCAACCGTCTGTATAGAAACAGACGTGGTTTTCGAACGGCTCCGCACGCAAGCTCATAAATAACTGGCGCGTCGGTTCAGGAGGCAAATTTTTGCTTTGTTGGAGTAGGTCTGTGTTCGTGTTAACTGTCGAGATGAGCTATGGTTCAATAACAGCTGCTTCATGTGGTTCTACGAGGCTGCTGTCGATACCAGCCTCTGCCACCCAGGCACGGACTCTCACTCCCGGGTGAAAGGGTTGCAACACGCGAGCCACTGTCTATCTGACAGAGGTGGGCGTCGCCAAAAATGTTTGGTATGTGGGGCGTGTTGGTGACCGATTTGAATGGCATAATGCTATGCGAGTATCTTACTGCGCATTTTTAGCGGTATTTCGTTTATTTTCACTAGCATGCTCATTATGGGTGAAACTTGGAATACCCCTGTTACTATTCTAATAGCGTGATGACGGACATATCGGTAATCTTTTTCGCGGCAGGGGGAAATAAAAGTTGATTTGCGCCGAGAAACCACGGCGTAAAATTTAGAACCTCCGGTCATATGCGTAAGTTTTCTCCAAGAATACATAACGTAAAGATGCGTACAGAGCAGAGCGGCGACATCGTCATCAAAACATTCAGGCCGAACCAGTCGAAGTCCTCTACGTTTCCCCTAGACTTTTGGGTATAAAGTGTGGACAAATCTGTAAAGTAAGATGGGACTACTTTGAAATCGTGGATAATTTCCACCTGTGTTAAGGATTGATACAAATGTGATTTCATTCGGGAATGGTTCCGTGGAAAACATAACAGAATTTTCAAGGAAAAATAAAACTTCTAGAAACAAAGTTTGTTTACTTGATATTTAGGAAAATGCGTAAAAGTCCACGGTTTTCTTACGGTGCGTAAAACAAGTATTGCGCACGGCGAAAATTGATCATTGCCTGAAAGCCCATTGCGTAAGAAATCGTGCCTTACCCAAATATTTTCCCCTGTTTCGCGGACTAAGTAGCGGCCTCATAGACAACACAGCCGTACTCGGATCTCCGCACGAATAAGTGATCTGCATAGCATAAGAAGCGTATAACGATAAGCGTATAAGCGTATCACGTGCGTATAACGTATAGTATACGCGATAAGCGTATAACTTGTATAGCATGAGAGGCATTTCTCTATCCGCACCGTATCTCATCCTCGCCAATACCTTCAGTATTTTCAGCGTGTCGAAACATTCTTTGCGGAGTTCCTTCAGGTGTAGCACATGAAAGTTAATCAAGTGTGTGCCCGAGAAATCTGGTTTCCGCTACAACGTCGATCGGATTTCCGCGATTTTACAACATCGGGTATTCAGTCCCAACGTCATTATAGAAGTGTCATTATAGAAGTATAATCGTCATTATACACTTTGTTTTTCAACTTGAAAATTTCAGTCCATTACGTGTGCTCCTGCAATGTGTCGAGGCCAAGCTGCAGCCGCCTCTGCGCAGCTGCTGTTGTAGACGCTGCCATCCATATTGTGAAGTTTTCAGGAAAAAGTACATGACGTATGTTTGCGGGAATTGTCTTCAATATCATTGGCCATAACTGCAAACAAGGCTATTAAAATCACAGAACCCTGGGGTATGCCGCTCTGTTGCCGATGCCAACCCGATACGACTGAGTTAACGTGAAATATAAAATACATATTTTTCGGAATATTAGAAATAAACTACCCCAAGTAGGCCTCGCACGCCGATTCTAAAAAGTTTCTGCAGAACGCCCTTGGATAGCAAAGGCGCCCCCAAGGGATGATGGCGCCCCCTGGGGAGGAAGGCGCCCCCTCCCGAAAATCTTGCACCCCTTCTCCGAAATGGAATCCGCCGTCTCTGCTGTGCCCCCTACTCTACCACGCTCCCGGGTGTGATGATACGGCGGTGTTGTGCTCCGTGCTGCTGGGGCAGTCGTAATTAAACCAACTCGGTTACGGCAATGGGAACGAAATGCTTGAAATATTTTCCCTTTGTATTAAGAGAGGAAATGGGGTTTCGTATTCCAGTCTGGCGCAACTCTGCGAACCAAAACAACATTGTACTGTTGAATGCTGTTGGTTGAACCTGAATGGGTGAGTAAGCGCAACGAGCAGGGTAGCAGAAAAACAGTGAGGGGGTGGTGGTAAGGCGACAGCGTTCAGTAGTGTGTGGGGAGTGGGTGAAAGTTTGTAAAGACACAAGGTAGTGCTGCATTATGTAGGTAGGGATGGCCACGTTTTTCTCCCTGGTATACTGTGGAGTGGTGCAAATTTTTGGTGGCTATCGGTGCGAATTTGTGCGACAATTTTAGATGGCTGGTGCGTTTGGTTTGGCCTGCTGCCATACTTTGCTGACTGTTCAATAGGCATAAATTATATTTACCATATTGACCATATTATATATTTACCATATTTTGAAGCAGATACTGTTTCTAATTCATTAGAGCCCTAGAAAACACAGCAATATGAAAGTATAACAGCACAGAGGTGCTGCCACATACATTGTCAGTTTTGGAAGGAATATTTTCCATTCCGGGTCACGGTGCCCAGAATTGAGAGCATACTTATTACTGGGAATTTTAGCCACCATTTCCCCAACACTGACATAAGTAAAGACAACATTTATATACAGTGCTGTTCATCGCGAATTTTAGTCCGCGAATCCGCGATACCGCGATCGCGGACAACCCAAAATCGATCGCGGAGTTTATATTTGATGTCATGAAATTCCGCGATCGCGATCGCGGACTGTTTTTGACCCCTAATTCCGCGATATTTTATTCCGCGATCGAACAATTTTACTCAACAACTGACACAAAAAAATCGATCAATGCGTACCACAACCACTGAGTGCTTAAAGACTAAGCGATTCTGGCCGTCCTCTACTATCTTCTGACCGAAGGATGCTGGCTGACGTCACACATAGCAACGGTACTGTAAACAGTGGTTACCATGCTTTGAGAGCGGGGCGCTTGCATTGACTTAAGGTGGTACTAAGGCATAACCGCCAGCTGTTTGCGGCTGCTTGTTTACTAATCGGCTGGTCCAAGGTCATCTCACTACCCAGTATTATTAAGAGACTGTGGTGCTCGCGTTTTGTTCGCATTGTATTTGCAACTCCTACGCCAGAACTGGACGACACTTTCATGGATCGATTTGTGAGAGAGAGAAGCGGCTCAGGTGACAGGTCTAGGTCCAGCACCCCTTCTCCTTCCCCCAGTACTAGCAGGCCATGGACACCTGATAATCATCCAAGCCCCTGAAGCCTGTCTCTGACTGACGAGGAAATGGAGGCTATGCAGCCTCTAGGGGAGAATGGGGATGACCAGGAGAAAGAGGGGATGAGGTGGCTTAGTGGATAGCACCCTTGTCTTCTAAGCCACCGGTCCCGGGTTCAAGTCCCGGCGGAGCCCCTGAATAAGTCGATCTGATCCCCAAAATCCCTTCCAACAGGGTGAGAGTTGGCGACGCCGTATGACCCTGGCAGTTGGTGCGTCGTTAAACCCCAACAATTATTATTAACCAGGAGAAAGAGGAAGGAGTCAAGGAGTTGCAAAAAGTGTCGAGTGGGCTGGAAGCTTTCTGGACATTCTAATCATTCGAAAAGAGGGGGCCTACCAAGAAGGTTGGTGGTTTCGTCGCCTATGGAAAGGCCCAGTGTACGCAAGAGGGCTGCAAGAGTGTGGGTTCATTCAACACTCGGTTGCGGAGTACCCTGACAGTACATTATTAGAAAAAACACAAAGGCGTGGCCTCTGCTCTCCGAGCAGCAATGTCAGGACTCTGCAAGAGGCGGAAACCTAAGACGACCGGGACCAGCACCCCCTTCAAAAAGCCACTCCAGCTGAGCATGGATGAGGCCCTCCAGAAGGCTGGAAAGGCCCACAAGCCTTCTAAAGCGCAGTTCAGGGAGGTTTGGCTCAAGTGGTTTATCGAAACCATGGCCCTACTGAGTCTCACAGAGCACGAGGCAACCATGAGGGTATTTGAGCTGGTGCCCTCCCCCCCCCAGCTCAAGCTTCCCTCCAGGCCAACCCTCACCAGGGACCTGGAGCAGTTTTTCATAGAATCTAAGGCAGAGTTAACCAACCTCCTTAACCAACAGAACTCCGTCGCAGTGACTGCTGACAGCTGGACAGCGCACCAGCGGGCGTCCTGGGAATGACTGTCCATTGGATCGATTCTCAGTCTCTCAGAGGATATGCACGTTGTTATATTCTCAGAGGACCAAGGCAGCGCTGGCGCGCTGGGAAGTCAAGGTCAGCCAGACACATCAGTTCCTTGCTAGAGCCATGCTGGACATTCTGGAGGACTTCAACCTGTCCCAGGCCCAGGTGGTGGCTGCCACTACTTACAATGGCAAAAAATATGGTGCTGCGTTCAAGCACTATGGGGTTGTTCAGAAGATCCCTCTGATGAAGCATGCATGGTGCCTCCTCCAGTGGACCCAGATAACGAGCAGCCACACGTCAACGACGTGGATGAGCAGCTGAAGATCTGTGACCCCTCGGAGTTGGCTAGGCTGCCGCCCCACTACAAGTGTGCAGCGCACACCCTGAACTTGCTGGCAACCACAGACGTCAGTGATGTGCCTGGCTGGAACCAGGGGTTCAGGTCTGCGTGGAAAAAAGGAGGCAGCTGCCAAGGTACAGGGTCTCTGGAACCTCCAGAGCATGAGCTCAGAGGCATCAGCGAACATCAAGGCGGCTCTGGGGAGGAAGCTGATCATACCCTGTCTGACAAGGTGGAACAGCTTCTATGACAGCGTTAAGTGTTTGGTTGAACATGTCTTTGACTCTGAAGAGCACCTCCAGACCATCAATGGCAAATTGTGCACACAGCAGAAGCCATTTCGCCTTGATACTGCTAGCAAGGATGTGCTCCATGAGTATGTGAAGGTACTGTTTCCTGTGGCAGAGGCCCTGGACATGCCACAGGGCGAGGAGCATGCCTTCACGGGCACTCTCCTGCCCGTCCTGTCTCTCATGAGACAAGAGCTGGAAGACCTGGAGCGTGAGGACCTGCGCTATGCCAAGCCCTTGGTCAGGGCTCTCTTGGTGGGTGTGCAGGGCTACCCCTAAAAAGGGTTTGAAGCCAGGTTTAGCAGCCTCTTGAGGAACAAGGAGCTCCTGATGGCCACAGCCACCCACCCGTGCTTTGGTCCTAGCTTTGTCAGGAGGATGCAGCTCGCAGACGACCTCTACCTCCGTATCAAGGACAGGTTGATCAGGGAGCTCAAGACACTGGTCAAGAATGCTGTGAGTGACCAAGAGGCAGTGGAGGTTGCGGACACAATGGAGGAGCCCCAGTCGAAATACTCCAAGTTCATGGCCAAGGCGTGGAGCTTGGGGTCGGAGCAGGAGGAACAGCAGGAGAGAGTGACGGCTGAACTGGAAGCCCAGGTGAACAGCTTCCAGGTCACCATGGCTGGTGAGCCTGTGGCCCCTAAGCTGTTCCCAGTCTTGCACAGGTATGCGTGGCTGCGGGTGTTTGTAAAATACAACACTCCCCTGCCAAGCTCTGCTGCCGTTGAACGTTTGTTCAGCACAGGAGGAGACGTTCTCAGGTCCAAACGGGCCTGCCTGACCACGGCCAGCTTCGAGTCCCTGGTATTTCTCAAGGGAAACCTCGGCCTCTTGAGCATGTCCAAGGGATCTGCCTGGGACTAAGATTCTGAAGAAGAGTAAGGAGTTTGGGGCGAAAATCGGCACTCAGAGTCAGATTGTCAGTTTGAGTACAACTGTTGGCTCTTTTCTTGAATAAAAAACATGCTACACAAAATATTTGGATTGTGAATGATGACATGTCCGAAACACTGTGCGTAATTATTCAAGGTTCCAAATGCCAGGATATTTCTTTTTAAGTTTCACCATCCACCTCCATCTGCCACCTGGCCATCTTGACATTTGAAGCCATACAAGTTTATTTATCAGCAGCACACACAACGAGTAGACAGTGCAAAAAAATTGAATAGACGGCGGTCAGTGGCGGTGCGGGTTCAGTCAGTCGTCGGGGAACATCATTAGTCGTTGGGGGAAATGGGTTCGGCAGCCGGGGAATAATAGTTTGATGACCATACATGTTTTCATAACAGTACACAGTACTGAGTTCCTGGTAGGAACTGGTTGATCAATGCACCATCGATGGCAAAGTTACGTTAACACACTATTATGCGTTAACACATAATAGTGTGTTAACGTAACTTTGCCATCGCTCACACATTGATCAGTACTCAGTACAATAACCACAGGGGATAAGAACACAAGCGTCCACCGCTCAAGGGTGCTAAGAGCGCCTCGTTTGATCCGCACACACACTGGATCTATGTTCAATACAAAATATAAAGAAAATCAGTTGGGGGAGATGTAAAATATAAATAACGTAAAATAAATGCATGAGTTATTCTGGTTGGGCGTGGAGCGAAACAATACACCAGCGACCCGTCATTTTTCATCACCACCGGCCGGGGCTGCCTCCGCCACCTTTTAACACATCGGTGACCGATGACGGCTTAAAATGGTTGGATTCATAGGCATAAAAACATTCAGAATTATAGTGGAAGGGATGTTTAGTTTAAAGTGATTCTTTTTACACAGTGACACAGTTTTAATGGTTAAGAGCCCTAAATATCGGGAGCATGGCCCTCCTGGCCCCTAGTCCTACAGCTACGGTGATATTTACGCCATTGGCATGGCCGTGATGATTAGTTTTTTTAGTGGTTACCGGGAGGATTGAAAAATTTTCCGTTAGGATTGTTCAGAAAAAATGCTCGAAGAAATCCTAGAGGCCTATTTCGATCGTTGGTATATAAATGCCCCCTCCCACCAAGTCTCAGAGTCTGTCTCCTACCCTAGTTATCAAACTCCCAGTTTATACGCTAATGTTTTAGGGCTGAAAAAAATCACCACAGTTGCCGATCGCGGAACAAAAAAATCGCGGAATATTAATTCAAAATTAAATAAATATTCCGCGATCGCGGAATCACGGTCGCGGACCGCCAAATTCTCGATCGCGGAATAGCGATCACGGACCACCTATTTTTCGATTGCGTGAACCGCACTGCCTGCAGCTCTCTAAGCTTCACACCAGTTTCACTCAAGAACCATTTAGCCCAACCCGGTCAAGAAATGCTTATTCGTGGCTTGTTGGTCTAGGGGTATGATACGCGGTTTGGGTGCGTGAGGTCCCGGGTTCAAATCCCGGACGAGCCCGGTGCCTTCTTCCAGGGGCGTTTTCACGGATTTTCTGTCAATGAGGGTCAGGATCGAAGGTGGCTTCCTATCGCTTGTCCTGCGGGGGCCTCCATGTGGAAGGTCATAAGGGGGCTCTATTTCTAAGTGAGGGTCCTCCCTAGTTGCCGTTTATGCGACTGCTTTATAAGTGAAGGTACCTCCACGTAAATTGTTTAGTAGGCTTAGTTTGAGAGTGACCAAGTTAGCTTAGTACAAATCAGTACAAAACCTCGCCAATTGTCAGGAGTTTTCCTCTGAATGTTGCATCGATTCTAATGAGCTGGCAACATGGGCGTACGACGAAAGTGTACAGGAGTTATACGTATAATTCGGGCTCGTCCGGGATTTGAACCCGGGACCTCTCGCACCCTAAGCGAGAATCATACCCCTAGACCAACGAGCCGTGATATCAGTAAAAGAGCTTGCTAACCAACTTCAGTTGTGGCTCACTCTCTTCATTAAAGAACACTACAAATCCAAGGCATACTTCAGAACCATTTCGCCTACCCCACCCAGATATATGTTCCCATGGCTCTATGGGCTAGGGGTATGATGCGCCATTTGGGTGCGAGGTCCCGGGTTCAAATTCCGGGTGGGCCTAATATTTTCTTCTTGGTCTGAATATTTTAGCGCTGATATTTCCAGTGATTGCCGTGGAGTAGTAAAATCCTCTCAAAGGGGTATTGGGAGAATTGGCAATCACTGCTCTATGTCAATTTTTCGGATATTTCATTTCATGGTTATTAAGCTTTCTAAGCCCATAGAACTGAGCCAGCCAATGTTTGCAACTGATTTTTAATGACGAGTGACTTAAAATCTTGCGATTTCCAGGGTATACATGACTTAAAGCAGCGTATGGCACCAAAGCTAAAGATCCCGGGTTCACGTTCCGGCGGGGAATCGGAGTAAGGATGACATGGTTCTTAAAATCCCTCGCAACCACATGCAGTTGGCGTCGCCATCATAGGCGGATCCAGGGGGGCAAGGGCGGACACGTGCCCCCCAGATCGACCCTCGGCGCCCCCTGAAATGGTCACGGTGCCCCCTGAAAGGTCGATGGCGCCCCCTGAAATGTAGCTTCCACCCCCCCTCCCCAGGATACAAAAGTCGGCGCCCACCGATAGGATTTGGCGCCCACCTGATAGGTTTTGCCGGTCAAAAGTGGCGCCCCCTGGTCCGGATGGCGCCCCCCCGGAAGGTGCCCCCCCCGATCGGCAATCCTGGATCCGCCTATGGTCGCCATATACTCTTAGCAGTTGTTCCGTCGTTATTCAATTAATGACTTGTTTTCTCACCCACTGTTTCTGACGGGATCGGCGGGCCGGTTAGCTGGGATGGTTAGAGCGTCGTGCTAATAACGCGGATGTCGTGGGTTCGAACCCCACACTGGCCACTGGTCTTTTCACCTGATGAAGATGAGCTGCAGAGCTCTCTACACAGGGAGGTTGTAACAAATTCTTCTCCTGTTGGAACCGAGAAAACTCCGACTGGGTGATGCCCAGGCATGGAATGCAAAGCACAGTCCCTCCAGCTATTCTTGGGAGCCCTACTGGGGAAGTTCGCTAACACTTAACTTGGAGCTGTTTACGAGGGTTCAGCGTGAGTGGACGTGGAGACCTGAAAAAACTACCCTGATTCCTTTTTTGTGGGGAGAGGAGGGACTCTGGTTCAGAACATGAAGGGTTGCGTTTCCCGCCTCCGCCCACCATATTCGTGAGCATAACGTCGCACAAACTGGCAGCAACATGTCTGCAACAGAAAAGGTATATATTTCATTAAATTTCGACAAGCTACCTTGAGATGCAATCATTTCAATTATTTAGTACGATGTCCTCTTACGATGATCGATTCTGGAAACAAATCGACTGTCAGATAAGCATAAAAATTGAATTACGTCCGGAATCCCAATTTGGCACCGTCATAATTAGGGGAAATAAAAATTTAATTGCGAGAGGGGCGTCACAATAAAGGCATATCCGGATTCGTGGTTAAAGGCTAGTGAAGGCTGTGACGAAATTGACGGGTTGTTGTAATATTTACAAAAGTGACTGATGTAAAAATGATATGACGGCAGAGCTGGATCTAGGTGAGTCATTGAGGGAGCAGGGAAGCCATAGTGAAAAAACAATGCCTTTTCCAAAAAATATGGGAGTTTTGAGTGGGACATTTCCTTTTTATACACACTTCATGCACAGAAAACTTTTCCGAGGAGGAGGGCTTCGAGGCTCGAGCTTCCGACGCCATTGGTTGACAAGAGTCTTTGGCTATGCATTAACCCTTTGCCCCGGTAGAGGGTACGAGCCACCTTCGCCCTCGTGGGGGAAGGGTTAAAAAACCGCCACGATCTCAAAAACTAAGAAAGCTTGAAAAAAGCGCAAAACGGCAATGGAAAGCTGTTAAAATCTGATATCGAAAACTCTTTGGTTAATTTTCTTGTCAGGTCAATATCAACGTCACCAGAGGTTAAAATGCGTCAAAATCGTTTACATGAGGTGTACTAAGAAAACCTCATGTATTTCAGAGAGTATGAAAGCTAGAAACATTTCTTGAACACCATTCGAAAGCTCTTGAGTTGCTCGTTAATTACAGTGACTATGCTTCCCGGGTCAGGTCAAAGCCTAGCGAGCTGCAGGTCACTGAACATTGGGAATATTCTTGGGAATGTCCATAGCCACCAATGCACCAGGGCGTTTACTTTTTCGCTAATAACTTCCAAACCAATCAAGATACAGCCGTAGTTGATGCACCACCTCTCGTCAATACCAATCGAATGACATATGAAATCGCTATGCTAGGTTCAATCTACAATTTGACCTGACCCAGGTCAACAGTTGACCCAACTTGACGTAGTATAGTCACGATGCATGTCATTGGACTTGCAGTGACCATACAACCAGTTTGCTGACAAATTAAAGTTCTATCTATGTTGATTCCAAATTTATAAAGTAAAACACCGAAAAATGTTTATTTGACCTAAGGTGATCTTTCAAAGGTCACAAGTACAAATTTGTGGTATTAACTTCAAAAATGGTTTAATAAAAAGTCGTAACCGATGTCAGAAGTTGATTCCATCGATACCTCCTGAGAAAAGTTCTTTTCGTGGTTTTCCCCATGTATTTGCAATAGATGACCTTACATGTACCAGTACATGCAGTACATGACCTTAGGTCATCAATATAAAAAATCCAGGAACATATGTTGTGGCTCCTGGTAGGTCCAATATGTGGTATGATTTTCACCTTGATCGATTAACCCTCCTTTTAGTTATCCAGTTCTAAGCATTTTTTTAGGTGAGGCTCACTCACCTGGCCTGGTGACCTGACCTGACATGACCTTGAGCTAGTGTTCTCAGGAAAGATGTAAAAATGGCGATGGAACAGCTAGACTAACTTTGGCGGCGCTGGGGGCCCTGTGTTTAGGTGACTTCGGAAAAACCCGAGGCACAGTGATGCAGGAGGCCTGAAAAACGGGACGAAATTCATAGCTCAATAAATAATAATGATAGAACAATGATTTTGGGTCTAATTTGAAGCTCTCCATTAGGCAACTCAAATGAGCACACCAAATTTTGTTTTTACTCTTAACCCTTATTTTGCCAGGGGGTCGATTCTAACCCCCTCTTAATTTTTTCGCGATGGGAGAAAAACTAATCGGTTTAGCGCAATGCCGCGTGGCAAGTGCGAACCAACATCAATTTCATACATCTTGACGAAATTTCAATCCCATGTCAGGTCAGGTCACCGAGCTTTGATATCATTTCTAGCTGATGTAAAGCAATGCTGGTTCTCAAAACAAGGTTGACAAAAGCCGGGAATAACTCAGCATCTAGAGGAGTTAGATGGAGTTTCTATACTCCATTCGAAAGCTCTTGTAGAGGAAAATCTAGAGCGGACATCCATTTTGAGGTTAGGCCCATAACGAAAGCACCAGATCACCTCTTGGCACCCATTGGGTGCACTACTTTATGCAGCTGCTATCCAGGGTTTTTAACGCTTTTGACAGTGGCTGTAGCTTTATGAAATAATTACATAGTCGCAAAACTGACCATGCGATAAGCTGAATAAAGTTAATAGTAAGGGAAACAATTCATATGATTGATAATTTGATTTAATGATCGGACTTCCCCAGTTGTTAGCCGGCAAACATTGGAACTGAAAAATGCATTCCCACCTCGTATTTATTAGCATTGGGAACACAATTAGGGGAGCTTCGGGTATTAAAACATCATCAGAAGGTGGTTAAGCTTTAACAGCCGGCAAACGTCACAAAATGTGCGACAAGTGACTTTCTTCAAAATCCATGAGAGGTAGTATGTACAGCCGGTTCGATACTGATGGTAGGTATCAGGCCGCGGTCGTTTTTTTTTTCAAAATATCTCTCAAGTGATGGTCCTTACAGACACCATTGTTCCCTCACCTGCTGCGTTTTAACTGGATGCATGAACTGACGTGCGAAATACTTCATAGTGTCCAAAAATTGGAAGTAATCGAGAAAAGACAGAAAATCATCGGCATCGGTGAAAACAGCTTTTTGTCCAGAATTTTCCAAATTTACGTCTCATCCAGTTTGCAGGGTCCCAAATTTAAAGAGCTCGTCAAAAATAATTGCCAGAGACGAAACGTTTATGAGAAGAGTAATCGTTTTTAAGATATTTCTTAAGCGAACTGACACTAATACCTACCAATCACTGGGGAACCGGCTCCAGGGGGCGGAGGCCAAAGATTAACGGAAAATCGGTTTAAAATAACATTTTACAAAGGGGAAGAATGTGAGCCAAAGTACAAATCTGAATTTCCTTATTCAGGGCCTGATCTCGCTATGCCCTTATAAGTATTGAACTGACCCTAATAGTTGCTGAATTGACACTAATACCTGCTTTCGTTGTCTCAATTTACCCTCCTACTTCTCAACTTTATTGCCTCCTTCAATTAGAGGCCGTCCACCAATAACGTAACGCATATTTTCCGATTTTTTTACCCCCTTCCCTCATCTAAATGTGACATTTGATTGGCGAAAGGAAATAATACACGGCGATTGGTGGATGCCGCGCGCGTCATTGCCACAACCACCCGCCGACTACGGGTAGAACATAAGCTCACTAAAACCGTCTTAACTTTTTTCGGCCGTCGGTTGCCGCCCTACGGATTCCGCCAATGTAAAGAAGACACTTGTCAAAATACATGGTATGATTTTCTAGCTGATCCTGACTGTGCCTTTTTGCCAGTCTAAGGAAATATGATGTATGGTATAAATTTTAGCTCCGAAACATATGTTTATTAAAATGAACTCACTGCATTCTCTGGAGCAGCTAGAACCGTATTTTTGTAACCAGAAGGTCGCAAACATCCCAAGCCTTACGGTAGTATACTGTCACCAAGATGGGCTCTTTGGAATGGCTGTGAGTCGTTGCGGCGTAGTGGGGACCTCGTCGTGGAGCGATGAAGAGACTTTTTGCCTAAGTCCAATTTATTCCACGTTTAGCCTGGCGTTGTGAACAGGCCGTAACTCAGCACCAGTTCCAACACTCTATCCGGTCAGCACCTTTGCACCACTGTCGTCACATAGCACTGGCAGAGCCTTCCCGTAGCACTCGCGAGATGTTGTCACACTGAAGTCTTCTGTATCACTGAGCTTACTAGGGGGGCAGAACAGCGGGTTTATATACCACGAAGACGGTGGATTTCAAAAGAAGTGGCCGCTTACATGAAAGGGTACATTGAGATAAGGCTAATGCATTTTAGGGCACATGACTGGGTTCATACTTGAGTTCATCTAGTAACATCGGGTGAGAAAATACGTCGGTCGGTTAACATTAAAGGGTACGTTGAGATAACGCTAATGGTTTCACACGGTCCATACCAGAGTTCAACTGTACCATCGGGTGGGATAATGCATCCTAATGGAAGGCGGCAGATCACAGGGCGGACGTCCATTAGACACAAAGAGGCCGCCAGATAAGACTAAAAGGTGCATTAAAAGCGGGCGCAACGAACTGGTCACACAACCTAGTGTTGCTAGGCAATGGATACGGATGAGACAGTTATTATGTCCAATATAATTGTTGGTAATTGTGAAAAGATGAATTAATTAAGAACCGGAAAAGAATCTTTATTACATCACAGCGCGAGGTCCTTTAGATGAAATTTTGACACTCGCTTCAAAATTTTTCTCTTACTTTACTTCTCATAATATCTCTCGTCCGTTCCAATGCCATTACAAAAATTCAAACAACCTAACAGATTATATATTGTTCAACATAAACATAAACATGATGACATACAGATAACGATAGACAGAAACACTTATGCATTGTTCTGAAGATAGCTTATTATGATTGGAGGCGACTGTATCACTTCTAGCGCCTCGTGGAGTAGACGAGCTATCTCAGGATCTGAGTCGATCTCAAAGTCACCGAAGAGTGGTGACTGGGCCGTGCTCGATGTCGCTAAGGCTTCGGTAGACGCGTTGATTAAAGAGTCGGTTTCCGAATTTTGTTGTTCTGGTGCCGAAGGTTGATTTGGTCGTTCTGGTTCCGAAGGTTGGTTTGGTCGTTCTGGTTCCATAGTCGGCTGCGCTGTCAGGCAGACAGGGAGAACTGGTTCTTGAGCCACTTGGCCATGGGTTGCCCAGTGCTGACAAACCATGCCGAAGGGCAGGAATTGCTGGTTAATCCACATCCCACAGGAGAGGGGATGTCCCAGAAACTTGCAAAATAGCCATTGAATTTCTCCGTCGAAGTGATGGTCCGCGATTATCTGGATAGGTGGTAGAGTCACCGATGCTTCCATTTTGGTTGGGCTCGAGTGACTACTTGTGGTTGGGACGACGCTGGCCTTTCTTATACCAGGGGCAGGCAGGTCGTTGGGAGGACTGCTGAGTCCTGTTCCGCTGCAACGGGAGGTGCAGGGTTTGGAGGGAGCTGAATAGGATCCTGTTGCTTTTGCTTACGTTGTTGCCTACGTTTTACTATACGTTTTACTGTGTACCAGATGACAATCGAAAAGATGATCAACAGAACAATGGGTAACGTTATGATGACCGGGCCTGGAGTCAGGTGGTCAGCTTCTAGTCGAGTAAGTTGAGCACGAAGCTGACTAAAACGGAAAGAGTTGTCTGAGACAGCAGGAAGCTGTTCGATAGCATGGGGCAACGAGTCAGTGTTATTTCCGATGTCAGTGAGAATGTTGCGCCACACATCGTGGGTCGCAGGGTTGTCCTGAACAATGGCCGGGAGTGTGATAACTGAGTCGAGCCGTAAAAACAAGGGGAGGTTAAAATACTTAGTATGAGCAGAGCAACCTATGTCCAATTGAAAATGATTGATGGTTTCGACGAGCCGTTTAGATTGATCGGAATTTGTCTTATTTTTACATCTAATAGATATATCCAATGGTTCAGTAGTTACTATAATCCAATGTCCGTTTCCTAGATATTTAGCCTGAGGGTGAGCATTCTGTTTTACAGTAATAATTTTATCACAGTTCTTTTGCATGTACTCTTCATTTCTAGTCAAGAGGGCTGGAAGGCATTTGTCTGATTGTAAAACTATCTCTAGCGGTTTTTGTATGGGGCAGAATGGTAAATCATTGTTAATGAAGGTTTCTACTTCATTTTTGTCTAGAGCCATAAATTTCAAATTATCTTCCGAAAGTGCGATATACTCGTATTTCTCTATTGCATATTGAGCTATGTAGTTGTTTTGAGCAATGGTTTTGGAGGATGGCAAGTTCAAAACTTCATATACTTGAAATCTGTCACGAACGTGAATGAGAGGAATAAAAACATTGACTGAGAATCCGTTGTCCAGTCGAGATACTGACGCATGGCTAATCAGATAAAACCTATCAATTTCTTCGGGTCGGAATGGTAAGGCGATTCCATTTGGAAGAATCATATGAATATTTTCCAAAGTTGTTCTGAACTGAGCGGGCTTCAAGAATGATCTGGGGAGAATACCATGTTGAGCTAAACTTGAATGCAGTTCTAGATCCGATAGAGAGTTTCGAAAGTCCTGAAATGATAGTAACAGAGTTCCAAAGGTTTCTTCCATGTCATCTGATATTTGGTAATATTCCATGATATCATTCAAAAAGACATCGGTCAGATGTCGCAATTTGTCTTCAAAGGTTTTGGTAAAAGCTGTCAGTTTGTTAATAGCTTTTCTATTCGATTTCACATCAAGGCTAGTCTGATTTAAAATGCTAACATTTTCATCCATTATATGAATCAGGCTCTTCTGATGATTTTCCATATGGTGAATGCGTCGGGCAATGTCTTTGACATCGCTAGTGGTTGCGGTTCCAAAAAGAGTACTTAAAATATTTCCAACAAAGGGAAGAATGGCTCGTTTTGAACGGTGACTGTTCGGCTTTTCCATATGATCCAAGATTTCCTTTATCCTAGTCATTTCACTAGCTAGGTGGAATTTCTCTTTTTCTAAGCGGGAAGTTAAGATTTTCAATCGATCAGAGTGAAGTGCAGCTTCATGTTTACTTAATATTCCGTGAAATGAATCTGTGAACAATGTTACGTGTTGGTCCATGGTTTTGATCATGTTTCGAAAGTCATCGGTTTTGACTGGAATATGAATGATCCAATGATCATATGATGCATACATTGGTCCTTTCGGCAAAAATATAACGTTCGATATGGTTTGGGAGAGACATGTTAGTATGACAAGGACAGTTAGTAACTGTTGAATCCACATTGTTCCTGGAACACACAGAAACAAGTATTTACATTCTGAACAACTTAACCTAAACAGTTGACATATTATCAACAGCATAAATGACTGAGTGACCTCTGTCAACTCATATTCTAAAATACCCTTGGGTATGGCCATACGGACCATATGTCTCGTTATCCAAACACATTTGACATCTTGTCAAGGCATCTGTATCCTCCATGTCTATCAAGTGTCCAATTTATCCATTTAAACTCACATTTCACTCGCAAGTGAAGGACATGGATTTACGTATCACATATTACTTGAATAGCATGGCAGCCATGTTTGCCATATTTGCACTGAACAGTTTAAACATTTCCATTCTCTGTTCATTACTCAGAGAGGTACTGGAAGTTGTCGCATCGCACTTATTACTGGTCATTATGTTCTCTTTATCAACAGTTTTACACTGCGCAACATTACTATTTACATTATTTACATCAATGTCTGATATATCAGAATCAGACAAGTCATCTGCAGCGATGACTTTATCAGGGGGACTATCGTCTTCTGAATCTTCCGAATCTATTTTTCGATCACGCTTGACCGGCACATATTCTTCTGCGTTTGGATTAAGATCCGAGTCCATTGATTCATAGGCACGTTTGGCATCAGGTAACGGCGATTCTACGTTACGTGTTGGAGCTTGTTCCTTTTCATCCTGAAGCTGCTTTGCTAATTTTGCTAATGGAATGTCATCTTCTTCATCTGAGGTGGGGTTATGCATTCTTTTTGCCAACCGGGAAAGTGGAATGTTATCCTCATCTTCAGAGGTTACATCAGATTTTGATCGGCCAGACCTAGTACTAAACTGAGGATCAGGTGATGCGGGTTCTGAAATCCTAAATGGCACTGGAATTGTATCCATATCATCATCATAAGAGAATTTCCGAACTACGTGGTGGCTGAACTCTAACGGGGATCTGAGATTTTGATTTCTCCTCATACTTTTGATTAATGTGGGTCGGTTCGTTCGAAATGTTACACCACGGTGTATTGGGATCTGCTATTCTCAGGTTCTGAGCGTTTACAGTTTTTGTACCACCTTCTAGTTGATGCTTGATTACAAATGTTACATCGCTAAGCACTTTTACGATACGATAGTATGGGCGCCAATGAGAAGTCAATTTAGTGGTTGAACCAGGGGCAGTAGATGGATCTCGAAAGTAAACCATGTCGCCAATTTTGAACTTGATAGGCTTTGACTTGCGATCGTAGTATAATTTATTTTTCTCGTGTCCGAGAGCCAGATTATGTCTAACTTCATGATACGCGCGGCTAATATTTTCTAACATAGTGGGAACGTAATCCTCACCTTGATACCTGTACTTGGGTGAAAGCAAAGTGTCCATTGGGAGAACAGGGTCACGACCATGTACAATGTAGAATGGACTATGCTTAGTTGTTTCGTTTTTGGCAGTACGATAGGCCGAAAGTATTGATGGTAACTTTGTATCCCAGTCGCGTTGGTTTTTGCCCACTAACTTTGCTAACATATCATTTTGAACGCGATGGTACCTTTCACAACGTCCGTTTGACTGCGGGTGATATACAGAAGTCCGAATGTGTTTGATATTAAAGAAGGCTGAAATTTGTTCTATTACTACGTTACAAAACTCTGTTCCATTGTCTGAAACGATGACACGTGGGCATGCGTGTCTAGGAATAATGTGTTCGATGAGTATTTGAGCGACTGTTTCTGCGCTTTTGGAATCAGTAGCGAATGATTCGGGCCAACCTGAAAATAAGTCAACTATATTGATAATAAAACGATTTCCATTGTAGCTTTGAGGGAATGGACCACAAGTATCGATGGCTATCATCTCGAATGGATATTTCGGGATTTGCATTTCCTGAAGGGGTGGGCGTTGCTTTTTGAGTTTCCGCATATTACACGCTACACAAATTTTCAAATGATTCACTACGTCACGATACATACCAGACCAATAATAACGAGATCGAAGTTTATCATACGTTTTGTCAATACCTAGATGACCTCCAAAATAACCTGAATGAATTTCTTCAACTAACGGCTTCTGCAGAAATTTGGGGATGCACAATTGAAGACCGGGATGTGGAGTGCATTTAGAAGTATCTGTAATACGGTACAATATACTATCTAGTACTACACAGTGTTTAGAAATATCACTATGATTTGGATCGTCTGGGTCTTGCAAGATTTTTATGATCTTCTGGATTTCTTTGTCCTCGCTCTGGAGGGTTTCCAAATCAGGATGCTTCGCCAGAAATTCCTGGAATTTCTGCTGCGGTTCTGAACTTTCATCAGAGGGGCATGATTCAACTGTGGCGTCCAACTTAACACGTGGTGCATGGTCGGAATCTATGATATTTATATCCATGGGTTCATCTCTCTGAGGTTCCAATCTAGAGAGGCTATCGGCCACAGTATTTTGTCGACCCGTGACATATTTGATGTCACATCCATATTCGTCGAGTATAATTGCCCAACGTTGAATTCGGGGATTCCTCATCTCTGCAGTGAAGAGATGCTTGAGCGGCTTGTGATCTGTCATGATTGTAAATTTTGAACCGAGAAGGTAGGGACGGAGTTTTTGAACGGCATACACGATGGCGTATCCTTCTTTTTCTATGACAGGCCAGTTGAGTTGTGATTTGTTGAGCTGATGTGATACGTATTGTATCACACGTTCACCTTGATCAGTCTCCTGAACTAGGGCAGCTCCAATTGAATGGTTCGACGCGTCTGTGTACAATTTGTAGGGTTTTCCGGTATCTGGGTAAGCCAAAATAGGGGCGTCTGTCAAAACTACTCTCAAAGTGTCAAATGATTCCTGACATTGGTCAGTCCAGTGGAAACGTGCATTTTTCTTTGTCAACTCCGTCAGAGGCTTTGCAATTTTCGCAAAATTTGGAATAAATCTCCTATAATAAGAACACATTCCAATGAATGAGCGTACTCCTTTGACTGTGGTAGGTGCTTTGAGATCTCGAATGACTTCTACTTTAGATTTGTCTGGCTGAATGCCACTTGCTGAGACTACATGTCCAAGATATTTCACTTCCTGTTTGAGAAAATCGCATTTTGACATTTTTAGCTTAAGGCCTGCCTTACGCAGCCTGTTGAACACGTCCTCGATATGTTCCAGATGCTGTTCGAACGTTTTTGAGAATATTATGACATCATCGATATAAGCGATTGCAAATATGTGTTGTATGCCTTGCAAAACTTTGTTCATGAGTTCCGAAAATAGCGCAGGAGCATTTGTTAATCCAAAAGGAAGAACATTCCAGGAATAAAGTCCCAAAAAACATGTAAAAGCAGTTTTATCAATTGAGTCTTGATCGGCCATGGCAATTTGCCAATAACCACTTTTTAGGTCCAGAGACGTGAAGTACTGTGATCCTTCAAGCGATGCTAATATATCATCAATACGCGGCAGTGGGTAACTATTTTTGACAGTGATTTGATTAAGTTTTCTATAATCTACGCAATAACGCTTTCCACCGTCTTTTTTGTCAACAATTACAATGGGACTAGCCCAGGGGCTTTGGCTAGGTTGTATGACACCTGCTTTTAGTAGTTCCTCAATATGGTCTTCTACCATTTGCCTTTGGGTAAACGGCAGACGATATGGTCGTTGCTTAATTGGAGCATTGTCTCCAGTGTCGATTTTCATTGTAACCAAATCAGTACGGCCTAAATCTGTTTCACTTTTGGCAAAAAGTCTGAATTTCGTTCAATGAGTTGCTCAATGAGATTTTTCTGATGTTCCGGGACGTGAGAAAGATCCGCTTTCTGAATTTTCATGGCAGGGTCCAATTCAACTTTTGAAGCTACGTTAATCTGCTCACTTGGGTCGTTTGATTCGCTTGGTTTGCTTGATTCGCTTGGTTCACTCTCTTGAACAGCGTTGATTTCCGATGCATCGAGCACTTCAGCAAGTCCTATGACTTGTCTGGAAGGCAGAGTGTGGTCACGTGTGGTAGTGTTTACAATCACAGCTGTTAGGTGACCTTTTTCATTTGGTCTACTCACTGAGTTGAGCAGTATGAGGCCAGGTTCGTCGCAAAAGTATGGAGTGTTACTCAACGGTTGTATCACACAATCCTGATCGATCAACTGAACGCGATTTACATACGCTGGCACCTCTACATATGACTGAGCGGGTATGGTTGTTTTCTCTGGTAACCTTACCAGGGAGGTGATCGACTGACAATTCAAGTGCTGAGGGCGCAGAGGAATGACATGATTGTGAATATTCATAGTCTTCTTTCCGAAATCTAATTTGACGCCGAATTCACTAAGAAAATCATTACCTAAGATGCAAGCATGTTTTAGACCTTTGACAACTTGAAATTTGAACTTTCGACAGAATTTAGAAACTTCAACTGGAAGAACAGCTGTGCCAAAATTCTTAAGTTTATGTCCAGTAACAGATTCTAAGGGAGCGCAATTTTTAGAGAAGTCAGATACATGTTTGGATGATATTTTATCGAAGAACTCCTGTGATACTATAGAAATGTCGGCACCTGTGTCTACAAGAGTGTACGCTTTCCTATTTCCTAAATAAATCCAACACATTGGGGTGTCTCGTTTTATGAAAATTCTGGCGATATTGTCCCTGGGACCTGGGGTTTCTACGTTTTCCGTCTGTTCAGTCCCGACAACAGATGGACCATTCAGTTTTCCGGCTGCTGGGGGCCAGAGAATGCGGCTTGCCTTGCTCTGCATACGCGTTGGGTATGTCCAACCTTTTGGCAATATGCGCAAATGGGACGACCATCAGGGGTCCATCGAAACTTTTGAGGCGGTTCAGTCGGTCTAACACTGGGTGGAACATTTTGCTGACTCTGGAAATGAGTCCTTTGAGGCTGATTTTGGTTTTGCCTGGGCCACTGGTTTGGCTGTTGTCGTTGAAATTGGCGATCGTTCCGGGGAGGCGCCTGGAAGTGGCGTGAATTTTGAGGCTGTCCCTGATAGGTACGCCGAGAATGTGGCTGAGTTTGATGTTGAGGTGGACTTGGATGTCCAGCTCTTTGACTTTTACCTACGGTTTTCGCCAACTTGTCGATTTTTGAGCCAACGTCAGAGAGGCATTTCTCTAACTTATCGATCCTTTCGCTTTGAGCGTCATTCCGAACTATGTCTATTTCCATGGGTTCCTCTATGTCTAGCTTACCGCGGCAGAGTTCAAATGTCCTATCAGTTTGTTGTTCGTCACTCGCGAACTTTACTGCTTCCTTGAGGGAAGTGAACTTCTTTCTAATAAGAGCTCTGGCTAGACGGTCGTCAATTACTCCTTTTTGAAATATCTCTACCAAAGTGGTTTGCGAATCAGGACTGTTGGGATTGTCGAAAACGTCGCTTGCAACGTCCTGAAGCCGTTCTGCAAAATTTTGCATGAGTTCGCCTTTCTTTTGCCTAACTTTTGTAGCTTCTCCCGTGCACAGTAGGGGTCTTTCAGATCGCTATACCTGTCCCTCAGGTGTTTTCGTAGCTCCAGCCATTTTAGCTTTGGGTTCTCAGAGATCAATCGGCAGGCAAATTTACCTGCAGGTCCGTTCAAAGTTCGGGTAGCCAAAACTAACATTCGCGAATCGTCGGTTGAGATGGCAATAGAATCCATATCCCTAACCCAATCATGAAACTTATTAGAACTTTCGCCGGAAAATGACCTAACGTGCTGAGTTAAACCTTGAACTCGGATCTCCATTGAGATGTCACGCATGGTGTCAATTAAAGCTTTATCAGCTGTAGTGGCCATAATTTCTATCAGTTGCTAACAAGATTAATAATAAAGCAATGTAGATTCAACAGTTTTTAAGGAAATGGTAAGGATGCACCTTACTTGTGGTTTTGAAGCGGTGACTGATGGCGAACACAGTGTTGAAACGAAACTTGAACTTCAGATGATGGCAGAACGATGCGTTGAAAAATATCTAGAAGCGTTGAAAAATATCTAGAAGCGATGAAAAACCACTTGAAGCGTTGAAAAACTGTTCGAAGCGTTGAAAAACTATTTTCCTGAAGTGATGTTAGCAGACTTGAAGCGGAGAAGTCGGCTTATAACTCGAAGAACTGGAGAACTAGTAGAGATGTTGATCAAACTTGAAGAAAACTTGAAGAAAACTTGAAGTTCTAGATGAGTTGTAGTACACTTAAGTTGGATGAAGATTTTTCAGAATCCTTGTAGAGCTCTAAAAACCAGATAGAAGTATTGCTGAGACCGTGCGGATTCCAAAAATATATAGTTTATATATACTAAAGTTGGATGATGTTGACACTTATTTTGTTCTATGTAGACCTCTAGTAGCGGGGGCTGAGGCGAACGGCTATGAGTCACTGGCCTCGGCGGCTGAGGGTAGCGCGCGGTGCGGCGGCGCGGCGTCGATGACCTTGACGTCGGTGGCAGTACGGTGGCAGCTCGCGGCGGCGCGCGGGCGGTGTTGCGTCACAGCAGCGAGGGGTGACGTCAGGAGCGTGTTATGCGCGGCTACTGGCAATCGAGCGCTCTATAGTTTATTTGTGAGCGTTTTTGAACTTGGAGATAAATTTTTCTTGCCGATGGGGTTTGTAGAGATGAATTCTTAAGACTGGCAGGGAAGTTGAGTCGCTGGTGACGAGTTGAGTCTTTGATGACTTAGACTCAAAGTGGAGTGCTGGCAGGAGTGTGGATGTCGATGGTAGCTGGCTGGCTGAGTCCAGAAATATTTCTAAGTCCCGTGGCTTAGAAAATTAAAGTTGATAACTTGGTCCGCTTGCAGTTATATTATAGATGTAATTCGATCCGGGTCACGAAGCGCCATTCATATGTCACCAAGATGGGCTCTTTGGAATGGCTGTGAGTCGTTGCGGCGTAGTGGGGACCTCGTCGTGGAGCGATGAAGAGACTTTTTGCCTAAGTCCAATTTATTCCACGTTTAGCCTGGCGTTGTGAACAGGCCGTAACTCAGCACCAGTTCCAACACTCTATCCGGTCAGCACCTTTGCACCACTGTCGTCACATAGCACTGGCAGAGCCTTCCCGTAGCACTCGCGAGATGTTGTCACACTGAAGTCTTCTGTATCACTGAGCTTACTAGGGGGCAGAACAGCGGGTTTATATACCACGAAGACGGTGGATTTCAAAGAAGTGGCCGCTTACATGAAAGGGTACATTGAGATAAGGCTAATGCATTTTAGGGCACATGACTGGGTTCATACTTGAGTTCATCTAGTAACATCGGGTGAGAAAATACGTCGGTCGGTTAACATTAAAGGGTACGTTGAGATAACGCTAATGGTTTCACACGGTCCATACCAGAGTTCAACTGTACCATCGGGTGGGATAATGCATCCTAATGGAAGGCGGCAGATCACAGGGCAGACGTCCATTAGACACAAAGAGGCTGCCAGATAAGACTAAAAGGTGCATTAAAAGCGGGCGCAACGAACTGGTCACACAACCTAGTGTTGCTAGGCAATGGATACGGATGAGACAGTTATTATGTCCAATATAATTGTTGGTAATTGTGAAAAGATGAATTAATTAAGAACCGGAAAAGAATCTTTATTACATATACGTTTTTTTAGATGGCAAGGTGTGAGCACCTGTTATTAACATTTTAGATCACGCCATTATTTCTGGCCAGATACCCGTATTTAGAGAGGCAGAACAAGTTTCAAGTTTCAGATCCTGTGAAACCAATGTGGTACGCTAGAAGAAGAAAATAATTATGGTTTTCCGGGTTCCAAACAATTCTCAAACGCATCGCATACATTTGATACCAATTCTAGAAATTCATTTTTGGCATTTTCGTCCCGTT
The DNA here is from genome assembly GCA_034440635.1 of Lepas anatifera. Taxonomy (NCBI): domain Eukaryota; kingdom Metazoa; phylum Arthropoda; class Thecostraca; family Lepadidae; genus Lepas; species Lepas anatifera. The sequence continues at coordinate 236,748 of JAOTON010000072.1, read as the reverse complement.
TTTAGGCCCGCTGCATCACTGTGCGAGGGGGTTTAAAGACCGCCACCTCGGCGAAGGTTAACCCACTAGCCGTTCCCTTGTAACTGCCGTTGCCCCGAGTGAAAAAGAACTTTAGCTGTGCAAATTGATACAACTTTTACCATCACACCTTACCGGCGCACGTGTGCCGAGAGTTTCATCAATAAGGGCCAAAGCATGGCGAGCAGGTCAGCTGAGAGTAACCGGTCATATATTCATGGATGCGAGCGCCGACAGTCCATCGAGTTGCTGATCCGACTGAAGGGGTCCTGGCTCAAAACCTCACCTCATTACTACGCCAAAGTATGGAGTGCCTGGAAAGAAGTCGTGATGCTGATGGGTGGTTAAAAATAATCCATCCTGCGATGGCCGGGAATCGAACCCGCATCAACTGCTTGTAAGGCACCTGTGCTGACCATTATACCACCATCGCTGAATAAAGCTCGCAGGGCCGTGACCTCTTTGTTGCTGCGTGTCACGACTTCTTTCCAGGCGCTCCATACTTTGGCGTAGTAATGGGGTTTGAGCCAGGACCCCTTCAGTCGGATCAACAACTCGATGGACTGTCGGCGCTCGCATCCACGAATATATGACCGGTTACTCTCAGCTGACCTGCTCGCCTTGCTTTGGCCCTTATTGATGAAACTCTTGGCACACGTGCGCCGGTAAGGTGTGATGGTAAAAATTGTATCAATTTGCACGGCCAAAGCTCTTTTTCACTGGGGGCAACGGCAGTTACAAGGGAAAGGCTAGTGGGTTAACCTTCGCCGAGGTGGGGGTCTTTTAAACCCCCCTCTGGGTTTTTCCGAAGTGACCTAAACACAGGGCCCCCAGCGCCGCCAAACTTAGTCTAGCTGTTCCATCGCCATTTTTACATCTTTCCTGAGAACAGTAGCTCAAGGTCATGTCAGGTCAGGTCACAGGCCAGGTGAGTGAGCATCACCTGAAAAAAATGCTTACAGCTGCATAACTAAAAGGAGGGTTAATCGATCAAGGTGAAACTCATACCACATATTGGACCTACCAGGAGCCACGACATATGTTCCGGGATTTTTTATCTTAATGACCTAAGGTCATGCACAGAGCAGCTATTGCAAATACATGGGTAAAACCACGAAAAGCACTTTTCTCAGGAGGTATCGATGGAATCAACTTCTGACATAGGTTACGACTTTTTATTAAACCATTTTTGAAGTTAATACCACAAATTTGTACTTGTGACCTTTGAAAGGTCACCTTAGGTCAAATAAACATTTTCGGTGTTTTATTTTATAAATTTGGAATCAACATAGATAGAAATTTAATTTGTTAGCAAACTGGTTGTATGGTCACTGCAAGTTCAATGAAATGCATCGTGACTATACTACGTCAAGTTGGCTCAACTGTTGACCTGGGTAAGGTCAAATTGTAGATTGAACCTGGCATAGCGATTTCATATGTCATTCGATTGGTATTGACGAGAGGTGGTGCATCACCTATGGCTGTATCTTGCTTGGTTTGGAAGTTATTAGCGAAAAAGTAAACGCCCTTATGCATTGGTGGCTATGGACATTCCCAAGAATATTCCCAATGTTCAGTGACCTGCAGCTCTCTAGGCTTTGACCTGACCCGGCAAGCATAGTCACTGTAATTAACGAGCAACTCAAGAGCTTTCGAATGGTGTTCAAGAAATGTTTCTAGCTTTCATAGTCTCTGAAATACATGAGGTTTTCTTAGTACACCTCACATTAGCGATTTTGACCCATTTTAACCTCTGATGACGTTGATATTGACCTGACAAGAAAATTAACCAAAGTATTTTCGATAGCATATTTTAATAGCTTTCGATTGCCGTTTTGCGTTTTTTTCGAGCTTTCTTAGTTTTTGAGATCGTGGCGGGTTTTTTTAACTCCTCCCCACGAGGGCGAAGGTGGCTCGTACCCTCTACCGGGGCAAAGGGTTAATGCATAGCCAAAGACTCTTGTCAACCAATGGCGTGGGAAGCTCGAGCCTCGAAGCCCTCCTCCTCGGAAAAGTTTTCTGCGCATGAGGTGTGTATAAAAAGGAAATGTCCCACTCAAAACTCCCATCTTTTTTGGAAAAGGCATTGCTTTTCACTATGGCTTCCCTGTTCCCTCAATGACTCATCTAGATCCGGCTCTGCCGTCATATCATTTTTACATCAGTCACTTTTGTAAATATTACAACAACCCGTCAATTTCTTCACAGCCTTCACTAGCCTTTAACCACGAATCCGGATATGCATTTATTGTGACGCCCCTCTCGCAATTAAATTTTTATTTCCCCTAATTATGACGGTGCCAAATTGGGATTCCGGACGTAATTCAATTTTTATGCTTATCTGACAGTCGATTTGTTTCCAGAATCGGTCATCGTAAGAGGACATCGTACTAAATAATTGAAATGATTGCATCTCAAGGTAGCTTGTCGAAATTTGATGAAATATATACCATTTCTGTTGCAGACATGTTGCTGCCAGTTTGTGCGACGTTATGCTCACGAATATGGTGGGCGGAGGCGGGAAACGCAACCCTTCAGCTTCTGAACCAGAGTCCCTCCTCTCCCCACAAAAAAGGAATCAGGGTAGTTTTTTTCAGGTCTCCCCGTCCGCTCACGCTGAACCCTCGTAAACGGCTCCAAGTTTAGTGTTAGCGAACTTCCTCAGTAGTGCTCCCAAGAATAGCTAGAGGGACTGTGCTTTGCCTTCCATGCCTGGGCATCATCCAGTCGGAGTTTTCTCGGTTCGAACAGGAGAAGCATTTGTCACAACCTCCCTGTGTAGAGACCTCTGCAACTCATCTTTCATCAGGTGAAAAGATCAGTGGCCAGTGTGGGGGTCGAACCCACGACATTCGCGTTATTAGCACGACGCTCTAACCAACTGAGCTAACCGGCCCGCCATTGCCATTGGAAACAGTGGGTGAGAAAACAAGTCACTAATTGAATAACGACGGAACAACTGCTAAGAGTTTATGGCGACACCAACTGCATGTGGTTGCGAGGGATTTTAAGAACCATGTGATACTTACTCCGATTCCCCCGCCGGAACGTGAACCCGGGATCTTAAGCTTTGGTGCAATACGCTGCTTTAAGTCATGTATACCCTGGAAATCGCAATATTTGAAGTCACTCGTCATTAAAAATCAGTTGACACCAACACCAACACATGAAATGAAATATCCGAAAAATTGACATAGAGCAGTGATTGCCAATTCTCCCAATATCCCTTTGAGAGGATTTTACTACCCCACGGAAATCACTGGAAATACCAGCGCTAAAATATTCAGACCAAGAAAATGTTAGGCCCACCCGGAATTTGAACCCGGGACCTCGCACCCAAATGGTGCATCATCACTTAGCCCATAGAGCCATGGGAATATATATCTGGGTGGGGTAGGCAAAATGGTTCTGAAGTATGCCTTGGATTTGTAGTGTACTTTAATGAAGAGACTGAGCCACAACTGAAGTCGGTTAGCAAGCCCTTTTACTTATATCACGGCTCGTTGGTCTAGGGGTATGATTCTCGCTTAGGGTGCGAGAGGTCCCGGGTTCAAATCCCGGACGAGCCCGAATTATACTTATAACTCATGTACACTTTCGTCGTACTCCCATGTTGCCAGCTCATTAGAATCGATGCAACATTCAGAGGAAAACTCCTGACAATTGGCGAGGTTTTGTACTGATTTGTACTAAGCTAAATTGGTCACTCTCAAACTAAGCCTACTAAACGATTTACGTGGAGGTACCTTCACTTATAAAGCAGTCGCATAAACGGCAACTAGGGAGGACCGTCACTTAGAAATGGAGCCCCTTTATGACCTTCCACATGGAGGCCCCCGCAGGCCAAGCGATAGGAAGCCTCCTTCGATCCTGACCCTCATTGACAGAAAACCCGTGACGAACGCCGCTGGAAGAAAGCACCGGGCTCGTCCGGGATTTGAACCCGGGACCTCGCGCACCCAAAGCGCGAATCATACCCCTAGACCAACGAGCCATGAATAAGCATTTCTGGACCGGGTTGGGCGAAATGTTTCTGGAGTGAAACTGACACTCAGCGAGTGTAGACTTATAGCTAATATGTGTTACAACTGTAATCGTTGAGCAAGCCCTACCTCTTCTAGCGCAGCTTATTGTTATAGGGGTGTGATTCTCACTTTGGGTGCCAGAAGTCCCGGGTTCGAATTCCAAACGAGCCCATGTGATTTTCATAACTTTAGCACGTTTTTGTTCCACACCAAAGTTGTCTGCACTTTTCAACCGATAAGGCATCCAAGGGAAACTACCTGACGATTGGTGAGACTCTTTGAGTGTGCAAAACCAGGCTTCTACAGAACCCATACTCGCTTAATTAGCAATGCCTCATTGAGACGGATACGCTCTCAATGAAGAAAAATAGTATTCCAGCTACTTTTGCTAATGAGAAAGTGCAGTCTTCAACGATAGACCAGCTGCTAATGCCACCTGGATACGCCCATGTGTACCCCTGTGGTTTTTCTCAATTTGCAAGTCGAAACGTGTTTCATGATATCAACGGAAATATCTTAAGAAAGCAATGAAAAAATGGAGAAAAATAAGGTCAAAGGTAATCTGAAAAGAAATGTTGTATCCTAAGAAATATCCTAAGACGTCAATAGAAATATCCTAGTAATCCCTGGAGCACTCGGATCAGGAATGGTAACGATTCCAACATACTCATGAGCGTGAAGCATTCTTGCATTGCTCCATTTCATTGGTCTGCTTGAAGATCGCCTTTGTTTTATTTGGAGCTTAAAACATACTTGTTGTTCTCCTGAGCCTTTATTTGTAATCAGATTTGGTAGTGAACTGCAGCATATTGCCACCATTCTTTGATGCAAGACTGCTTTGCTGCGAGAAACAAATATTACAGGCTCAGAGAATTGGCCCAACATGGGTAGATTTTGCACCCGCTCCGCTACACATCCAATACATTGTTTCGTGAATTTGATTGGCCAGGCGCTTGAACTCGAAGCCAGAAACGGTTTCAAGTTCCGATTGGTGTTCTGATTAAATAGAGTGCTTACCCGTTTCAAAGGCCCAGAAAGAAGATCTTTTGGAGAGCTGAAATCTATACATTATCCTTTTGTCCAATGTAAATTCCAAGGAACAAAAGCTAGACTTGATATCATCGAAACTAGTTTTCGTAGTCTGTTAAATCATAAGCTTAACCACAACAAAGACCCACTTTGAGCTGAAGCAAATTGCAGCACACCACATATTCTATGTTCATTGTTAATGCTTGTTGCAAATCTAAACCCAAGAGCAATGATGGCAAAACAATTCATTTCGGTAATTTTTAAGCATAAAGATCTCTACCGTCTGTTTGGAGTTTACTGAAAATTAAACTCATAGATTCCGAAGTGCTAGGCCAAGGAGGGTGATTATAGGTTGATAAGATGTTAAATATGGGCGGAGGAGAGGGGTTTCTCCTTCACACCTAGTGGTAGGGGGAGGCGTACGATGTTCCCCTGAGATATAAAACACCACGACGGTTGAACGTTTTACGAAGTGGTGAGGAAGCTTGCAGTTTTTGTTTTGTTGGCAGGGAATTTGTGGTTTGGAACTGCTGCAAGGGAGCATAAGAAGGTGGCTGGATTTCTATCTGTTTGGAAGTACCTTGGCACCTCCAATGAAACGTTCAGCATGTGTAAACAATCCTCTGGATATAAGTGCTTAAAAAATTAAAGACTATATCGGTTTATTCGCTTCAACAAGCCTGTGTGAAAGCCAAAATATCATCCGGTTATAAAACATGTCATAGGTTGACGCAGTCTTTCTATCACTAAACGACAATATGGTATTCTCCAATTTAAGAAGCTAACTCAATCATTCAGCATATTCAGCATACATAATGAAAAAGTTACGCTGTTGGGTCCACTCAGCTCCGTTTGATCACTTGGAGAATGACTCCGGTTCTGACTCAACTAATCTGGCCGAGCAATTGAGTCGACTCTGGCTCAACCCAGATTCCAAAGTGAATGGATTCAGCTCTGATTCAAGCAAAAATTGACCCATTTCAGAATTGACTCTGATTCCGAACCACAGCTCAGCAAGTTTGACCCTGATCGGAAGCTTGAGTCCCGAAGGCTACGCGGTTGGATCCCCCAACAGCAATGACCCTGATCTTAACGATACAATTTTAAGCTGGTTAACGTTACGTTCTACGGAGGGACTTCGCAAAGCTGATGCTGATGGGTGGTTAAAAATATCCGTTCTGCGATGGCCGGGAATCGAACCCGGATCAACTGCTTGGAAGGCAGCTATGCTGACCATTATACCACCATCGCTGAATAAATGTGGCAGCGCCGTGACCTTTTGTTGCTGCGTGTCACGACTTCTTTCCAGGCGCTCCATAATTTGGCGTAGTAATGGGGTTTGAGCCAGGACCCCTTCAGTCGGATCAACAACTCGATGGACTGTCGGCGCTCGCATCCACGAATATATGACCGGTTACTCTCAGCTGACCTGCTCGCCATGCTTTGGCCGTTATTGATGAAACTCTCGGCACACGTGCGCCGGTAAGGTGTGATGGTAAAAAGTTGTATCAATTTGCACGGCCAAAGCTCTTTTTCACTGGGGGCAACGGCAGTTACAAGGGAAAGGCTAATGGGTTAACCTTCGCCGAGGTGGGGGTCTTTTAAACCCCCCTCGGGTTTTTCCGAAGTGACCTAAACACAGGGCCCCCAGCGCCGCCAAACGTAGTCTAGCTGTTCCATCGCCATTTTTACATCTTTCCTGAGAACAGTAGCTCAAGGTCATGTCAGGTCACCAGGCCAGGTGAGTGAGCATCACCTGAAAAAATGCTTACAGCTTCATAACTAAAAGGAGGGTTAATCGATCAAGGTGAAACTCATACCACATATTGGACCTACCAGGAGCCACGACATATGTTCCGGGATTTTTTATATTAATGACCTAAGGTCATGCACAGAGCAGCTATTGCAAATACATGGGTAAAACCACGAAAAGCACTTTTCTCAGGAGGTATCGATGGAATCAACTTCTGACATAGGTTACGACTTTTTATTAAACCATTTTTGAAGTTAATACCACAAATTTGTACTTGTGACCTTTGAAAGGTCACCTTAGGTCAAATAAACATTTTCGGTGTTTTTTTTATAAATTTGGAATCAACATAGATAGAAATTTAATTTGTCAGCAAACTGGTTGTATGGTCACTGCAAGTTCAATGAAATGCATCGTGACTATACTACGTCAAGTTGGCTCAACTGTTGACCTGGGTAAGGTCAAATTGTAGATTGAACCTGGCATAGCGATTTCATATGTCATTCGATTGGTATTGACGAGAGGTGGTGCATCACCTATGGCTGTATCTTGCTTGGTTTGGAAGTTATTAGCGAAAAAGTAAACGCCCTTATGCATTGGTGGCTATGGACATTCCCAAGAATATTCCCAATGTTCAGTGACCTGCAGCTCTCTAGGCTTTGACCTGACCCGGCAAGCATAGTCACTGTAATTAACGAGCAACTCAAGAGCTTTCGAATGGTGTTCAAGAAATGTTTCTAGCTTTCATACTCTCTGAAATACATGAGGTTTTCTTAGTACACCTCACATTAGCGATTTTGACCCATTTTAACCTCTGATGACGTTGATATTGACCTGACAAGAAAATTAACCAAAGTATTTTCGATAGCATATTTTAATAGCTTTCGATTGCCGTTTTGCGTTTTTTTCGAGCTTTCTTAGTTTTTGAGATCGTGGCGGGTTTTTTTAACTCCTCCCCACGAGGGCGAAGGTGGCTCGTACCCTCTACCGGGGCAAAGGGTTAATGCATAGCCAAAGACTCTTGTCAACCAATGGCGTGGGAAGCTCGAGCCTCGAAGCCCTCCTCCTCGGAAAAGTTTTCTGCGCATGAGGTGTGTATAAAAAGGAAATGTCCCACTCAAAACTCCCATCTTTTTTGGAAAAGGCATTGCTTTTCACTATGGCTTCCCTGTTCCCTCAATGACTCATCTAGATCCGGCTCTGCCGTCATATCATTTTTACATCAGTCACTTTTGTAAATATTACAACAACCCGTCAATTTCTTCACAGCCTTCACTAGCCTTTAACCACGAATCCGGATATGCATTTATTGTGACGCCCCTCTCGCAATTAAATTTTTATTTCCCCTAATTATGACGGTGCCAAATTGGGATTCCGGACGTAATTCAATTTTTATGCTTATCTGACAGTCGATTTGTTTCCAGAATCGGTCATCGTAAGAGGACATCGTACTAAATAATTGAAATGATTGCATCTCAAGGTAGCTTGTCGAAATTTGATGAAATATATACCATTTCTGTTGCAGACATGTTGCTGCCAGTTTGTGCGACGTTATGCTCACGAATATGGTGGGCGGAGGCGGGAAACGCAACCCTTCAGCTTCTGAACCAGAGTCCCTCCTCTCCCCACAAAAAAGGAATCAGGGTAGTTTTTTTCAGGTCTCCCCGTCCGCTCACGCTGAACCCTCGTAAACGGCTCCAAGTTTAGTGTTAGCGAACTTCCTCAGTAGTGCTCCCAAGAATAGCTAGAGGGACTGTGCTTTGCCTTCCATGCCTGGGCATCATCCAGTCGGAGTTTTCTCGGTTCGAACAGGAGAAGCATTTGTCACAACCTCCCTGTGTAGAGACCTCTGCAACTCATCTTTCATCAGGTGAAAAGATCAGTGGCCAGTGTGGGGGTCGAACCCACGACATTCGCGTTATTAGCACGACGCTCTAACCAACTGAGCTAACCGGCCCGCCATTGCCATTGGAAACAGTGGGTGAGAAAACAAGTCACTAATTGAATAACGACGGAACAACTGCTAAGAGTTTATGGCGACACCAACTGCATGTGGTTGCGAGGGATTTTAAGAACCATGTGATACTTACTCCGATTCCCCCGCCGGAACGTGAACCCGGGATCTTAAGCTTTGGTGCAATACGCTGCTTTAAGTCATGTATACCCTGGAAATCGCAATATTTGAAGTCACTCGTCATTAAAAATCAGTTGACACCAACACCAACACATGAAATGAAATATCCGAAAAATTGACATAGAGCAGTGATTGCCAATTCTCCCAATATCCCTTTGAGAGGATTTTACTACCCCACGGAAATCACTGGAAATACCAGCGCTAAAATATTCAGACCAAGAAAATGTTAGGCCCACCCGGAATTTGAACCCGGGACCTCGCACCCAAATGGTGCATCATCACTTAGCCCATAGAGCCATGGGAATATATATCTGGGTGGGGTAGGCAAAATGGTTCTGAAGTATGCCTTGGATTTGTAGTGTACTTTAATGAAGAGACTGAGCCACAACTGAAGTCGGTTAGCAAGCCCTTTTACTTATATCACGGCTCGTTGGTCTAGGGGTATGATTCTCGCTTAGGGTGCGAGAGGTCCCGGGTTCAAATCCCGGACGAGCCCGAATTATACTTATAACTCATGTACACTTTCGTCGTACTCCCATGTTGCCAGCTCATTAGAATCGATGCAACATTCAGAGGAAAACTCCTGACAATTGGCGAGGTTTTGTACTGATTTGTACTAAGCTAAATTGGTCACTCTCAAACTAAGCCTACTAAACGATTTACGTGGAGGTACCTTCACTTATAAAGCAGTCGCATAAACGGCAACTAGGGAGGACCGTCACTTAGAAATGGAGCCCCTTTATGACCTTCCACATGGAGGCCCCCGCAGGCCAAGCGATAGGAAGCCTCCTTCGATCCTGACCCTCATTGACAGAAAACCCGTGACGAACGCCGCTGGAAGAAAGCACCGGGCTCGTCCGGGATTTGAACCCGGGACCTCGCGCACCCAAAGCGCGAATCATACCCCTAGACCAACGAGCCATGAATAAGCATTTCTGGACCGGGTTGGGCGAAATGTTTCTGGAGTGAAACTGACACTCAGCGAGTGTAGACTTATAGCTAATATTTGTCACAACTGTAATCGTTGAGCAAGCCCTACCTCTTCTAGCGCAGCTTATTGTTATAGGGGTGTGATTCTCACTTTGGGTGCCAGAAGTCCCGGGTTCGAATTCCAAACGAGCCCATGTGATTTTCATAACTTTAGCACGTTTTTGTTCCACACCAAAGTTGTCTGCACTTTTCAACCGATAAGGCATCCAAGGGAAACTACCTGACGATTGGTGAGACTCTTTGAGTGTGCAAAACCAGGCTTCTACAGAACCCATACTCGCTTAATTAGCAATGCCTCATTGAGACGGATACGCTCTCAATGAAGAAAAATAGTATTCCAGCTACTTTTGCTAATGAGAAAGTGCAGTCTTCAACGATAGACCAGCTGCTAATGCCACCTGGATACGCCCATGTGTACCCCTGTGGTTTTTCTCAATTTGCAAGTCGAAACGTGTTTCATGATATCAACGGAAATATCTTAAGAAAGCAATGAAAAAATGGAGAAAAATAAGGTCAAAGGTAATCTGAAAAGAAATGTTGTATCCTAAGAAATATCCTAAGACGTCAATAGAAATATCCTAGTAATCCCTGGAGCACTCGGATCAGGAATGGTAACGATTCCAACATACTCATGAGCGTGAAGCATTCTTGCATTGCTCCATTTCATTGGTCTGCTTGAAGATCGCCTTTGTTTTATTTGGAGCTTAAAACATACTTGTTGTTCTCCTGAGCCTTTATTTGTAATCAGATTTGGTAGTGAACTGCAGCATATTGCCACCATTCTTTGATGCAAGACTGCTTTGCTGCGAGAAACAAATATTACAGGCTCAGAGAATTGGCCCAACATGGGTAGATTTTGCACCCGCTCCGCTACACATCCAATACATTGTTTCGTGAATTTGATTGGCCAGGCGCTTGAACTCGAAGCCAGAAACGGTTTCAAGTTCCGATTGGTGTTCTGATTAAATAGAGTGCTTACCCGTTTCAAAGGCCCAGAAAGAAGATCTTTTGGAGAGCTGAAATCTATACATTATCCTTTTGTCCAATGTAAATTCCAAGGAACAAAAGCTAGACTTGATATCATCGAAACTAGTTTTCGTAGTCTGTTAAATCATAAGCTTAACCACAACAAAGACCCACTTTGAGCTGAAGCAAATTGCAGCACACCACATATTCTATGTTCATTGTTAATGCTTGTTGCAAATCTAAACCCAAGAGCAATGATGGCAAAACAATTCATTTCGGTAATTTTTAAGCATAAAGATCTCTACCGTCTGTTTGGAGTTTACTGAAAATTAAACTCATAGATTCCGAAGTGCTAGGCCAAGGAGGGTGATTATAGGTTGATAAGATGTTAAATATGGGCGGAGGAGAGGGGTTTCTCCTTCACACCTAGTGGTAGGGGGAGGCGTACGATGTTCCCCTGAGATATAAAACACCACGACGGTTGAACGTTTTACGAAGTGGTGAGGAAGCTTGCAGTTTTTGTTTTGTTGGCAGGGAATTTGTGGTTTGGAACTGCTGCAAGGGAGCATAAGAAGGTGGCTGGATTTCTATCTGTTTGGAAGTACCTTGGCACCTCCAATGAAACGTTCAGCATGTGTAAACAATCCTCTGGATATAAGTGCTTAAAAAATTAAAGACTATATCGGTTTATTCGCTTCAACAAGCCTGTGTGAAAGCCAAAATATCATCCGGTTATAAAACATGTCATAGGTTGACGCAGTCTTTCTATCACTAAACGACAATATGGTATTCTCCAATTTAAGAAGCTAACTCAATCATTCAGCATATTCAGCATACATAATGAAAAAGTTACGCTGTTGGGTCCACTCAGCTCCGTTTGATCACTTGGAGAATGACTCCGGTTCTGACTCAACTAATCTGGCCGAGCAATTGAGTCGACTCTGGCTCAACCCAGATTCCAAAGTGAATGGATTCAGCTCTGATTCAAGCAAAAATTGACCCATTTCAGAATTGACTCTGATTCCGAACCACAGCTCAGCAAGTTTGACCCTGATCGGAAGCTTGAGTCCCGAAGGCTACGCGGTTGGATCCCCCAACAGCAATGACCCTGATCTTAACGATACAATTTTAAGCTGGTTAACGTTACGTTCTACGGAGGGACTTCGCAAAGCTGATGCTGATGGGTGGTTAAAAATATCCGTTCTGCGATGGCCGGGAATCGAACCCGGATCAACTGCTTGGAAGGCAGCTATGCTGACCATTATACCACCATCGCTGAATAAATGTGGCAGCGCCGTGACCTTTTGTTGCTGCGTGTCACGACTTCTTTCCAGGCGCTCCATAATTTGGCGTAGTAATGGGGTTTGAGCCAGGACCCCTTCAGTCGGATCAACAACTCGATGGACTGTCGGCGCTCGCATCCACGAATATATGACCGGTTACTCTCAGCTGACCTGCTCGCCATGCTTTGGCCGTTATTGATGAAACTCTCGGCACACGTGCGCCGGTAAGGTGTGATGGTAAAAAGTTGTATCAATTTGCACGGCCAAAGCTCTTTTTCACTGGGGGCAACGGCAGTTACAAGGGAAAGGCTAATGGGTTAACCTTCGCCGAGGTGGGGGTCTTTTAAACCCCCCTCGGGTTTTTCCGAAGTGACCTAAACACAGGGCCCCCAGCGCCGCCAAACGTAGTCTAGCTGTTCCATCGCCATTTTTACATCTTTCCTGAGAACAGTAGCTCAAGGTCATGTCAGGTCACCAGGCCAGGTGAGTGAGCATCACCTGAAAAAATGCTTACAGCTTCATAACTAAAAGGAGGGTTAATCGATCAAGGTGAAACTCATACCACATATTGGACCTACCAGGAGCCACGACATATGTTCCGGGATTTTTATATTAATGACCTAAGGTCATGCACAGAGCAGCTATTGCAAATACATGGGTAAAACCACGAAAAGCACTTTTCTCAGGAGGTATCGATGGAATCAACTTCTGACATAGGTTACGACTTTTTATTAAACCATTTTTGAAGTTAATACCACAAATTTGTACTTGTGACCTTTGAAAGGTCACCTTAGGTCAAATAAACATTTTCGGTGTTTTTTTATAAATTTGGAATCAACATAGATAGAAATTTAATTTGTCAGCAAACTGGTTGTATGGTCACTGCAAGTTCAATGAAATGCATCGTGACTATACTACGTCAAGTTGGCTCAACTGTTGACCTGGGTAAGGTCAAATTGTAGATTGAACCTGGCATAGCGATTTCATATGTCATTCGATTGGTATTGACGAGAGGTGGTGCATCACCTATGGCTGTATCTTGCTTGGTTTGGAAGTTATTAGCGAAAAAGTAAACGCCCTTATGCATTGGTGGCTATGGACATTCCCAAGAATATTCCCAATGTTCAGTGACCTGCAGCTCTCTAGGCTTTGACCTGACCCGGCAAGCATAGTCACTGTAATTAACGAGCAACTCAAGAGCTTTCGAATGGTGTTCAAGAAATGTTTCTAGCTTTCATACTCTCTGAAATACATGAGGTTTTCTTAGTACACCTCACATTAGCGATTTTGACCCATTTTAACCTCTGATGACGTTGATATTGACCTGACAAGAAAATTAACCAAAGTATTTTCGATAGCATATTTTAATAGCTTTCGATTGCCGTTTTGCGTTTTTTTCGAGCTTTCTTAGTTTTTGAGATCGTGGCGGGTTTTTTTAACTCCTCCCCACGAGGGCGAAGGTGGCTCGTACCCTCTACCGGGGCAAAGGGTTAATGCATAGCCAAAGACTCTTGTCAACCAATGGCGTGGGAAGCTCGAGCCTCGAAGCCCTCCTCCTCGGAAAAGTTTTCTGCGCATGAGGTGTGTATAAAAAGGAAATGTCCCACTCAAAACTCCCATCTTTTTTGGAAAAGGCATTGCTTTTCACTATGGCTTCCCTGTTCCCTCAATGACTCATCTAGATCCGGCTCTGCCGTCATATCATTTTTACATCAGTCACTTTTGTAAATATTACAACAACCCGTCAATTTCTTCACAGCCTTCACTAGCCTTTAACCACGAATCCGGATATGCATTTATTGTGACGCCCCTCTCGCAATTAAATTTTTATTTCCCCTAATTATGACGGTGCCAAATTGGGATTCCGGACGTAATTCAATTTTTATGCTTATCTGACAGTCGATTTGTTTCCAGAATCGGTCATCGTAAGAGGACATCGTACTAAATAATTGAAATGATTGCATCTCAAGGTAGCTTGTCGAAATTTGATGAAATATATACCATTTCTGTTGCAGACATGTTGCTGCCAGTTTGTGCGACGTTATGCTCACGAATATGGTGGGCGGAGGCGGGAAACGCAACCCTTCAGCTTCTGAACCAGAGTCCCTCCTCTCCCCACAAAAAAGGAATCAGGGTAGTTTTTTTCAGGTCTCCCCGTCCGCTCACGCTGAACCCTCGTAAACGGCTCCAAGTTTAGTGTTAGCGAACTTCCTCAGTAGTGCTCCCAAGAATAGCTAGAGGGACTGTGCTTTGCCTTCCATGCCTGGGCATCATCCAGTCGGAGTTTTCTCGGTTCGAACAGGAGAAGCATTTGTCACAACCTCCCTGTGTAGAGACCTCTGCAACTCATCTTTCATCAGGTGAAAAGATCAGTGGCCAGTGTGGGGGTCGAACCCACGACATTCGCGTTATTAGCACGACGCTCTAACCAACTGAGCTAACCGGCCCGCCATTGCCATTGGAAACAGTGGGTGAGAAAACAAGTCACTAATTGAATAACGACGGAACAACTGCTAAGAGTTTATGGCGACACCAACTGCATGTGGTTGCGAGGGATTTTAAGAACCATGTGATACTTACTCCGATTCCCCCGCCGGAACGTGAACCCGGGATCTTAAGCTTTGGTGCAATACGCTGCTTTAAGTCATGTATACCCTGGAAATCGCAATATTTGAAGTCACTCGTCATTAAAAATCAGTTGACACCAACACCAACACATGAAATGAAATATCCGAAAAATTGACATAGAGCAGTGATTGCCAATTCTCCCAATATCCCTTTGAGAGGATTTTACTACCCCACGGAAATCACTGGAAATACCAGCGCTAAAATATTCAGACCAAGAAAATGTTAGGCCCACCCGGAATTTGAACCCGGGACCTCGCACCCAAATGGTGCATCATCACTTAGCCCATAGAGCCATGGGAATATATATCTGGGTGGGGTAGGCAAAATGGTTCTGAAGTATGCCTTGGATTTGTAGTGTACTTTAATGAAGAGACTGAGCCACAACTGAAGTCGGTTAGCAAGCCCTTTTACTTATATCACGGCTCGTTGGTCTAGGGGTATGATTCTCGCTTAGGGTGCGAGAGGTCCCGGGTTCAAATCCCGGACGAGCCCGAATTATACTTATAACTCATGTACACTTTCGTCGTACTCCCATGTTGCCAGCTCATTAGAATCGATGCAACATTCAGAGGAAAACTCCTGACAATTGGCGAGGTTTTGTACTGATTTGTACTAAGCTAAATTGGTCACTCTCAAACTAAGCCTACTAAACGATTTACGTGGAGGTACCTTCACTTATAAAGCAGTCGCATAAACGGCAACTAGGGAGGACCGTCACTTAGAAATGGAGCCCCTTTATGACCTTCCACATGGAGGCCCCCGCAGGCCAAGCGATAGGAAGCCTCCTTCGATCCTGACCCTCATTGACAGAAAACCCGTGACGAACGCCGCTGGAAGAAAGCACCGGGCTCGTCCGGGATTTGAACCCGGGACCTCGCGCACCCAAAGCGCGAATCATACCCCTAGACCAACGAGCCATGAATAAGCATTTCTGGACCGGGTTGGGCGAAATGTTTCTGGAGTGAAACTGACACTCAGCGAGTGTAGACTTATAGCTAATATTTGTCACAACTGTAATCGTTGAGCAAGCCCTACCTCTTCTAGCGCAGCTTATTGTTATAGGGGTGTGATTCTCACTTTGGGTGCCAGAAGTCCCGGGTTCGAATTCCAAACGAGCCCATGTGATTTTCATAACTTTAGCACGTTTTTGTTCCACACCAAAGTTGTCTGCACTTTTCAACCGATAAGGCATCCAAGGGAAACTACCTGACGATTGGTGAGACTCTTTGAGTGTGCAAAACCAGGCTTCTACAGAACCCATACTCGCTTAATTAGCAATGCCTCATTGAGACGGATACGCTCTCAATGAAGAAAAATAGTATTCCAGCTACTTTTGCTAATGAGAAAGTGCAGTCTTCAACGATAGACCAGCTGCTAATGCCACCTGGATACGCCCATGTGTACCCCTGTGGTTTTTCTCAATTTGCAAGTCGAAACGTGTTTCATGATATCAACGGAAATATCTTAAGAAAGCAATGAAAAAATGGAGAAAAATAAGGTCAAAGGTAATCTGAAAAGAAATGTTGTATCCTAAGAAATATCCTAAGACGTCAATAGAAATATCCTAGTAATCCCTGGAGCACTCGGATCAGGAATGGTAACGATTCCAACATACTCATGAGCGTGAAGCATTCTTGCATTGCTCCATTTCATTGGTCTGCTTGAAGATCGCCTTTGTTTTATTTGGAGCTTAAAACATACTTGTTGTTCTCCTGAGCCTTTATTTGTAATCAGATTTGGTAGTGAACTGCAGCATATTGCCACCATTCTTTGATGCAAGACTGCTTTGCTGCGAGAAACAAATATTACAGGCTCAGAGAATTGGCCCAACATGGGTAGATTTTGCACCCGCTCCGCTACACATCCAATACATTGTTTCGTGAATTTGATTGGCCAGGCGCTTGAACTCGAAGCCAGAAACGGTTTCAAGTTCCGATTGGTGTTCTGATTAAATAGAGTGCTTACCCGTTTCAAAGGCCCAGAAAGAAGATCTTTTGGAGAGCTGAAATCTATACATTATCCTTTTGTCCAATGTAAATTCCAAGGAACAAAAGCTAGACTTGATATCATCGAAACTAGTTTTCGTAGTCTGTTAAATCATAAGCTTAACCACAACAAAGACCCACTTTGAGCTGAAGCAAATTGCAGCACACCACATATTCTATGTTCATTGTTAATGCTTGTTGCAAATCTAAACCCAAGAGCAATGATGGCAAAACAATTCATTTCGGTAATTTTTAAGCATAAAGATCTCTACCGTCTGTTTGGAGTTTACTGAAAATTAAACTCATAGATTCCGAAGTGCTAGGCCAAGGAGGGTGATTATAGGTTGATAAGATGTTAAATATGGGCGGAGGAGAGGGGTTTCTCCTTCACACCTAGTGGTAGGGGGAGGCGTACGATGTTCCCCTGAGATATAAAACACCACGACGGTTGAACGTTTTACGAAGTGGTGAGGAAGCTTGCAGTTTTTGTTTTGTTGGCAGGGAATTTGTGGTTTGGAACTGCTGCAAGGGAGCATAAGAAGGTGGCTGGATTTCTATCTGTTTGGAAGTACCTTGGCACCTCCAATGAAACGTTCAGCATGTGTAAACAATCCTCTGGATATAAGTGCTTAAAAAATTAAAGACTATATCGGTTTATTCGCTTCAACAAGCCTGTGTGAAAGCCAAAATATCATCCGGTTATAAAACATGTCATAGGTTGACGCAGTCTTTCTATCACTAAACGACAATATGGTATTCTCCAATTTAAGAAGCTAACTCAATCATTCAGCATATTCAGCATACATAATGAAAAAGTTACGCTGTTGGGTCCACTCAGCTCCGTTTGATCACTTGGAGAATGACTCCGGTTCTGACTCAACTAATCTGGCCGAGCAATTGAGTCGACTCTGGCTCAACCCAGATTCCAAAGTGAATGGATTCAGCTCTGATTCAAGCAAAAATTGACCCATTTCAGAATTGACTCTGATTCCGAACCACAGCTCAGCAAGTTTGACCCTGATCGGAAGCTTGAGTCCCGAAGGCTACGCGGTTGGATCCCCCAACAGCAATGACCCTGATCTTAACGATACAATTTTAAGCTGGTTAACGTTACGTTCTACGGAGGGACTTCGCAAAGCTGATGCTGATGGGTGGTTAAAAATATCCGTTCTGCGATGGCCGGGAATCGAACCCGGATCAACTGCTTGGAAGGCAGCTATGCTGACCATTATACCACCATCGCTGAATAAATGTGGCAGCGCCGTGACCTTTTGTTGCTGCGTGTCACGACTTCTTTCCAGGCGCTCCATAATTTGGCGTAGTAATGGGGTTTGAGCCAGGACCCCTTCAGTCGGATCAACAACTCGATGGACTGTCGGCGCTCGCATCCACGAATATATGACCGGTTACTCTCAGCTGACCTGCTCGCCATGCTTTGGCCGTTATTGATGAAACTCTCGGCACACGTGCGCCGGTAAGGTGTGATGGTAAAAAGTTGTATCAATTTGCACGGCCAAAGCTCTTTTTCACTGGGGGCAACGGCAGTTACAAGGGAAAGGCTAATGGGTTAACCTTCGCCGAGGTGGGGGTCTTTTAAACCCCCCTCGGGTTTTTCCGAAGTGACCTAAACACAGGGCCCCCAGCGCCGCCAAACGTAGTCTAGCTGTTCCATCGCCATTTTTACATCTTTCCTGAGAACAGTAGCTCAAGGTCATGTCAGGTCACCAGGCCAGGTGAGTGAGCATCACCTGAAAAAATGCTTACAGCTTCATAACTAAAAGGAGGGTTAATCGATCAAGGTGAAACTCATACCACATATTGGACCTACCAGGAGCCACGACATATGTTCCGGGATTTTTTATATTAATGACCTAAGGTCATGCACAGAGCAGCTATTGCAAATACATGGGTAAAACCACGAAAAGCACTTTTCTCAGGAGGTATCGATGGAATCAACTTCTGACATAGGTTACGACTTTTTATTAAACCATTTTTGAAGTTAATACCACAAATTTGTACTTGTGACCTTTGAAAGGTCACCTTAGGTCAAATAAACATTTTCGGTGTTTTTTTTATAAATTTGGAATCAACATAGATAGAAATTTAATTTGTCAGCAAACTGGTTGTATGGTCACTGCAAGTTCAATGAAATGCATCGTGACTATACTACGTCAAGTTGGCTCAACTGTTGACCTGGGTAAGGTCAAATTGTAGATTGAACCTGGCATAGCGATTTCATATGTCATTCGATTGGTATTGACGAGAGGTGGTGCATCACCTATGGCTGTATCTTGCTTGGTTTGGAAGTTATTAGCGAAAAAGTAAACGCCCTTATGCATTGGTGGCTATGGACATTCCCAAGAATATTCCCAATGTTCAGTGACCTGCAGCTCTCTAGGCTTTGACCTGACCCGGCAAGCATAGTCACTGTAATTAACGAGCAACTCAAGAGCTTTCGAATGGTGTTCAAGAAATGTTTCTAGCTTTCATACTCTCTGAAATACATGAGGTTTTCTTAGTACACCTCACATTAGCGATTTTGACCCATTTTAACCTCTGATGACGTTGATATTGACCTGACAAGAAAATTAACCAAAGTATTTTCGATAGCATATTTTAATAGCTTTCGATTGCCGTTTTGCGTTTTTTTCGAGCTTTCTTAGTTTTTGAGATCGTGGCGGGTTTTTTTAACTCCTCCCCACGAGGGCGAAGGTGGCTCGTACCCTCTACCGGGGCAAAGGGTTAATGCATAGCCAAAGACTCTTGTCAACCAATGGCGTGGGAAGCTCGAGCCTCGAAGCCCTCCTCCTCGGAAAAGTTTTCTGCGCATGAGGTGTGTATAAAAAGGAAATGTCCCACTCAAAACTCCCATCTTTTTTGGAAAAGGCATTGCTTTTCACTATGGCTTCCCTGTTCCCTCAATGACTCATCTAGATCCGGCTCTGCCGTCATATCATTTTTACATCAGTCACTTTTGTAAATATTACAACAACCCGTCAATTTCTTCACAGCCTTCACTAGCCTTTAACCACGAATCCGGATATGCATTTATTGTGACGCCCCTCTCGCAATTAAATTTTTATTTCCCCTAATTATGACGGTGCCAAATTGGGATTCCGGACGTAATTCAATTTTTATGCTTATCTGACAGTCGATTTGTTTCCAGAATCGGTCATCGTAAGAGGACATCGTACTAAATAATTGAAATGATTGCATCTCAAGGTAGCTTGTCGAAATTTGATGAAATATATACCATTTCTGTTGCAGACATGTTGCTGCCAGTTTGTGCGACGTTATGCTCACGAATATGGTGGGCGGAGGCGGGAAACGCAACCCTTCAGCTTCTGAACCAGAGTCCCTCCTCTCCCCACAAAAAAGGAATCAGGGTAGTTTTTTTCAGGTCTCCCCGTCCGCTCACGCTGAACCCTCGTAAACGGCTCCAAGTTTAGTGTTAGCGAACTTCCTCAGTAGTGCTCCCAAGAATAGCTAGAGGGACTGTGCTTTGCCTTCCATGCCTGGGCATCATCCAGTCGGAGTTTTCTCGGTTCGAACAGGAGAAGCATTTGTCACAACCTCCCTGTGTAGAGACCTCTGCAACTCATCTTTCATCAGGTGAAAAGATCAGTGGCCAGTGTGGGGGTCGAACCCACGACATTCGCGTTATTAGCACGACGCTCTAACCAACTGAGCTAACCGGCCCGCCATTGCCATTGGAAACAGTGGGTGAGAAAACAAGTCACTAATTGAATAACGACGGAACAACTGCTAAGAGTTTATGGCGACACCAACTGCATGTGGTTGCGAGGGATTTTAAGAACCATGTGATACTTACTCCGATTCCCCCGCCGGAACGTGAACCCGGGATCTTAAGCTTTGGTGCAATACGCTGCTTTAAGTCATGTATACCCTGGAAATCGCAATATTTGAAGTCACTCGTCATTAAAAATCAGTTGACACCAACACCAACACATGAAATGAAATATCCGAAAAATTGACATAGAGCAGTGATTGCCAATTCTCCCAATATCCCTTTGAGAGGATTTTACTACCCCACGGAAATCACTGGAAATACCAGCGCTAAAATATTCAGACCAAGAAAATGTTAGGCCCACCCGGAATTTGAACCCGGGACCTCGCACCCAAATGGTGCATCATCACTTAGCCCATAGAGCCATGGGAATATATATCTGGGTGGGGTAGGCAAAATGGTTCTGAAGTATGCCTTGGATTTGTAGTGTACTTTAATGAAGAGACTGAGCCACAACTGAAGTCGGTTAGCAAGCCCTTTTACTTATATCACGGCTCGTTGGTCTAGGGGTATGATTCTCGCTTAGGGTGCGAGAGGTCCCGGGTTCAAATCCCGGACGAGCCCGAATTATACTTATAACTCATGTACACTTTCGTCGTACTCCCATGTTGCCAGCTCATTAGAATCGATGCAACATTCAGAGGAAAACTCCTGACAATTGGCGAGGTTTTGTACTGATTTGTACTAAGCTAAATTGGTCACTCTCAAACTAAGCCTACTAAACGATTTACGTGGAGGTACCTTCACTTATAAAGCAGTCGCATAAACGGCAACTAGGGAGGACCGTCACTTAGAAATGGAGCCCCTTTATGACCTTCCACATGGAGGCCCCCGCAGGCCAAGCGATAGGAAGCCTCCTTCGATCCTGACCCTCATTGACAGAAAACCCGTGACGAACGCCGCTGGAAGAAAGCACCGGGCTCGTCCGGGATTTGAACCCGGGACCTCGCGCACCCAAAGCGCGAATCATACCCCTAGACCAACGAGCCATGAATAAGCATTTCTGGACCGGGTTGGGCGAAATGTTTCTGGAGTGAAACTGACACTCAGCGAGTGTAGACTTATAGCTAATATTTGTCACAACTGTAATCGTTGAGCAAGCCCTACCTCTTCTAGCGCAGCTTATTGTTATAGGGGTGTGATTCTCACTTTGGGTGCCAGAAGTCCCGGGTTCGAATTCCAAACGAGCCCATGTGATTTTCATAACTTTAGCACGTTTTTGTTCCACACCAAAGTTGTCTGCACTTTTCAACCGATAAGGCATCCAAGGGAAACTACCTGACGATTGGTGAGACTCTTTGAGTGTGCAAAACCAGGCTTCTACAGAACCCATACTCGCTTAATTAGCAATGCCTCATTGAGACGGATACGCTCTCAATGAAGAAAAATAGTATTCCAGCTACTTTTGCTAATGAGAAAGTGCAGTCTTCAACGATAGACCAGCTGCTAATGCCACCTGGATACGCCCATGTGTACCCCTGTGGTTTTTCTCAATTTGCAAGTCGAAACGTGTTTCATGATATCAACGGAAATATCTTAAGAAAGCAATGAAAAAATGGAGAAAAATAAGGTCAAAGGTAATCTGAAAAGAAATGTTGTATCCTAAGAAATATCCTAAGACGTCAATAGAAATATCCTAGTAATCCCTGGAGCACTCGGATCAGGAATGGTAACGATTCCAACATACTCATGAGCGTGAAGCATTCTTGCATTGCTCCATTTCATTGGTCTGCTTGAAGATCGCCTTTGTTTTATTTGGAGCTTAAAACATACTTGTTGTTCTCCTGAGCCTTTATTTGTAATCAGATTTGGTAGTGAACTGCAGCATATTGCCACCATTCTTTGATGCAAGACTGCTTTGCTGCGAGAAACAAATATTACAGGCTCAGAGAATTGGCCCAACATGGGTAGATTTTGCACCCGCTCCGCTACACATCCAATACATTGTTTCGTGAATTTGATTGGCCAGGCGCTTGAACTCGAAGCCAGAAACGGTTTCAAGTTCCGATTGGTGTTCTGATTAAATAGAGTGCTTACCCGTTTCAAAGGCCCAGAAAGAAGATCTTTTGGAGAGCTGAAATCTATACATTATCCTTTTGTCCAATGTAAATTCCAAGGAACAAAAGCTAGACTTGATATCATCGAAACTAGTTTTCGTAGTCTGTTAAATCATAAGCTTAACCACAACAAAGACCCACTTTGAGCTGAAGCAAATTGCAGCACACCACATATTCTATGTTCATTGTTAATGCTTGTTGCAAATCTAAACCCAAGAGCAATGATGGCAAAACAATTCATTTCGGTAATTTTTAAGCATAAAGATCTCTACCGTCTGTTTGGAGTTTACTGAAAATTAAACTCATAGATTCCGAAGTGCTAGGCCAAGGAGGGTGATTATAGGTTGATAAGATGTTAAATATGGGCGGAGGAGAGGGGTTTCTCCTTCACACCTAGTGGTAGGGGGAGGCGTACGATGTTCCCCTGAGATATAAAACACCACGACGGTTGAACGTTTTACGAAGTGGTGAGGAAGCTTGCAGTTTTTGTTTTGTTGGCAGGGAATTTGTGGTTTGGAACTGCTGCAAGGGAGCATAAGAAGGTGGCTGGATTTCTATCTGTTTGGAAGTACCTTGGCACCTCCAATGAAACGTTCAGCATGTGTAAACAATCCTCTGGATATAAGTGCTTAAAAAATTAAAGACTATATCGGTTTATTCGCTTCAACAAGCCTGTGTGAAAGCCAAAATATCATCCGGTTATAAAACATGTCATAGGTTGACGCAGTCTTTCTATCACTAAACGACAATATGGTATTCTCCAATTTAAGAAGCTAACTCAATCATTCAGCATATTCAGCATACATAATGAAAAAGTTACGCTGTTGGGTCCACTCAGCTCCGTTTGATCACTTGGAGAATGACTCCGGTTCTGACTCAACTAATCTGGCCGAGCAATTGAGTCGACTCTGGCTCAACCCAGATTCCAAAGTGAATGGATTCAGCTCTGATTCAAGCAAAAATTGACCCATTTCAGAATTGACTCTGATTCCGAACCACAGCTCAGCAAGTTTGACCCTGATCGGAAGCTTGAGTCCCGAAGGCTACGCGGTTGGATCCCCCAACAGCAATGACCCTGATCTTAACGATACAATTTTAAGCTGGTTAACGTTACGTTCTACGGAGGGACTTCGCAAAGCTGATGCTGATGGGTGGTTAAAAATATCCGTTCTGCGATGGCCGGGAATCGAACCCGGATCAACTGCTTGGAAGGCAGCTATGCTGACCATTATACCACCATCGCTGAATAAATGTGGCAGCGCCGTGACCTTTTGTTGCTGCGTGTCACGACTTCTTTCCAGGCGCTCCATAATTTGGCGTAGTAATGGGGTTTGAGCCAGGACCCCTTCAGTCGGATCAACAACTCGATGGACTGTCGGCGCTCGCATCCACGAATATATGACCGGTTACTCTCAGCTGACCTGCTCGCCATGCTTTGGCCGTTATTGATGAAACTCTCGGCACACGTGCGCCGGTAAGGTGTGATGGTAAAAAGTTGTATCAATTTGCACGGCCAAAGCTCTTTTTCACTGGGGGCAACGGCAGTTACAAGGGAAAGGCTAATGGGTTAACCTTCGCCGAGGTGGGGGTCTTTTAAACCCCCTCGGGTTTTTCCGAAGTGACCTAAACACAGGGCCCCCAGCGCCGCCAAACGTAGTCTAGCTGTTCCATCGCCATTTTTACATCTTTCCTGAGAACAGTAGCTCAAGGTCATGTCAGGTCACCAGGCCAGGTGAGTGAGCATCACCTGAAAAAATGCTTACAGCTTCATAACTAAAAGGAGGGTTAATCGATCAAGGTGAAACTCATACCACATATTGGACCTACCAGGAGCCACGACATATGTTCCGGGATTTTTTATATTAATGACCTAAGGTCATGCACAGAGCAGCTATTGCAAATACATGGGTAAAACCACGAAAAGCACTTTTCTCAGGAGGTATCGATGGAATCAACTTCTGACATAGGTTACGACTTTTTATTAAACCATTTTTGAAGTTAATACCACAAATTTGTACTTGTGACCTTTGAAAGGTCACCTTAGGTCAAATAAACATTTTCGGTGTTTTATTTTATAAATTTGGAATCAACATAGATAGAAATTTAATTTGTCAGCAAACTGGTTGTATGGTCACTGCAAGTTCAATGAAATGCATCGTGACTATACTACGTCAAGTTGGCTCAACTGTTGACCTGGGTAAGGTCAAATTGTAGATTGAACCTGGCATAGCGATTTCATATGTCATTCGATTGGTATTGACGAGAGGTGGTGCATCACCTATGGCTGTATCTTGCTTGGTTTGGAAGTTATTAGCGAAAAAGTAAACGCCCTTATGCATTGGTGGCTATGGACATTCCCAAGAATATTCCCAATGTTCAGTGACCTGCAGCTCTCTAGGCTTTGACCTGACCCGGCAAGCATAGTCACTGTAATTAACGAGCAACTCAAGAGCTTTCGAATGGTGTTCAAGAAATGTTTCTAGCTTTCATAGTCTCTGAAATACATGAGGTTTTCTTAGTACACCTCACATTAGCGATTTTGACCCATTTTAACCTCTGATGACGTTGATATTGACCTGACAAGAAAATTAACCAAAGTATTTTCGATAGCATATTTTAATAGCTTTCGATTGCCGTTTTGCGTTTTTTTCGAGCTTTCTTAGTTTTTGAGATCGTGGCGGGTTTTTTAACCCCTCCCCACGAGGGCGAAGGTGGCTCGTACCCTCTACCGGGGCAAAGGGTTAATGCATAGCCAAAGACTCTTGTCAACCAATGGCGTGGGAAGCTCGAGCCTCGAAGCCCTCCTCCTCGGAAAAGTTTTCTGTGCATGAGGTGTGTATAAAAGGAAATGTCCCACTCAAAACTCCCATATTTTTGGAAAAGGCATTGTTTTTCACTATGGCTTCCCTGTTCCCTCAATGACTCATCTAGATCCGGCTCTGCCGTCATATCATTTTTACATCAGTCACTTTTGTAAATATTACAACAACCCGTCAATTTCTTCACAGCCTTCACTAGCCTTTAACCACGAATCCGGATATGCCTTTATTGTGACGCCCCTCTCGCAATTAAATTTTTATTTCCCCTAATTATGACGGTGCCAAATTGGGATTCCGGACGTAATTCAATTTTTATGCTTATCTGACAGTCGATTTGTTTCCAGAATCGGTCATCGTAAGAGGACATTGTACTAAATAATTGAAATGATTGCATCTCAAGGTAGCTTGTCGAAATTTGATGAAATATATACCATTTCTGTTGCAGACATGTTGCTGCCAGTTTGTGCGACGTTATGCTCACGAATATGGTGGGCGGAGGCGGGAAACGCAACCCTTCAGCTTCTGAACCAGAGTCCCTCCTCTCCCCACAAAAAAGGAATCAGGGTAGTTTTTTTTCAGGTCTCCCCGTCCGCTCACGCTGAACCCTCGTAAACGGCTCCAAGTTTAGTGTTAGCGAACTTCCTCAGTAGTGCTCCCAAGAATAGCTAGAGGGACTGTGCTTTGCCTTCAATGCCTGGGCATCATCCAGTCGGAGTTTTCTCGGTTCGAACAGGAGAAGCATTTGTCACAACCTCCCTGTGTAGAGACCTCTGCAACTCATCTTTCATCAGGTGAAAAGATCAGTGGCCAGTGTGGGGGTCGAACCCACGACATTCGCGTTATTAGCACGACGCTCTAACCAACTGAGCTAACCGGCCCGCCATTGCCATTGGAAACAGTGGGTGAGAAAACAAGTCACTAATTGAATAACGACGGAACAACTGCTAAGAGTTTATGGCGACACCAACTGCATGTGGTTGCGAGGGATTTTAAGAACCATGTGATACTTACTCCGATTCCCCCGCCGGAACGTGAACCCGGGATCTTAAGCTTTGGTGCAATACGCTGCTTTAAGTCATGTATACCCTGGAAATCGCAATATTTGAAGTCACTCGTCATTAAAAATCAGTTGACACCAACACCAACACATGAAATGAAATATCCGAAAAATTGACATAGAGCAGTGATTGCCAATTCTCCCAATATCCCTTTGAGAGGATTTTACTTACCCACGGAAATCACTGGAAATATCAGCGCTAAAATATTCAGACCAAGAAAATGTTAGGCCCACCTGGAATTTGAACCCGGGACCCTGCACCCAAATGGTGCATCATCCCTTAGCCCATAGAGCCATGGGAATATATATCTGGGTGGGGTAGGCGAAATGGTTCCGTAGTATGCCTTGGATTTGTAGTGTACTTTAATGAAGAGACTGAGCCACAACTGAAGTCGGTTAGCAAGCCCTTTTACTTATATCACGGCTCGTTGGTCTAGGGGTATGATTCTCGCTTAGGGTGCGAGAGGTCCCGGGTTCAAATCCCGGACGAGCCCGAATTATACTTATAACTCCTGTACACTTTCGTCGTACTCCCATGTTGCCAGCTCATTAGAATCGATGCAACATTCAGAGGAAAACTCCTGACAATTGGCGAGTTTTTGTACTGATTTGTACTAAGCTAAATTGGTCACTCTCAAACTAAGCCTACTAAACGATTTACGTGGAGGTACCTTCACTTATAAACCAGTCGCATAAACGGCAACTAGGGAGGACCCTCACTTAGAAATAGAGCCCCTTTATGACCTTCCACATGGAGGCCCCCCGCAGGCCAAGCGATAGGAAGCCTCCTTCGATCCTGACCCTCATTGACAGAAAACCCGTGACGAACGCCGCTGGAAGAAAGCACCGGGCTCGTCCGGGATTTGAACCCGGGACCTCGCGCACCCAAAGCGCGAATCATAGCCCTAGACCAACGAGCCATGAATAAGCATTTCTGGACCGGGTTGGGCGAAATGTTTCTGGAGTGAAACTGACACTCAGCGAGTGTAGACTTATAGCTAATATTTGTCACAACTGTAATCGTTGAGCAAGCCCTACCTCTTCTAGCGCAGCTTATTGTTATAGGGGTGTGATTCTCACTTTGGGTGCCAGAAGTCCCGGGTTCGAATTCCAAACGAGCCCATGTGATTTTCATAACTTTAGCACGTTTTTGTTCCACACCAAAGTTGTCTGCACTTTTCAACTGATAAGGCATCCAAGGGAAACTACCTGACGATTGCACAGTGTTACAAGGAAGGCCTAAAACGGTACAAAAATCTATAACTTACGTTCTATCAAAGATATTGCCTTCAAATTTGGATCACAGTATGCTGATATCCTGAGCATTATTGAGGTTGAGTTTTAAGTTTGAGTCAGGTTAGGTCTTTGACCTAGGTCAAGTTGAATTCTTATGTTCGTAAATCCGCTATCAGTTTCTCATTTATTTACGTTAAAACTTCATCACAAAGATCTGATCTTACGAAATTGTCTTCTTTGTGTTTTGATGCCCCACAAATGCATCTCTTCTTGTTGACCTGAACCGAGGTCAGATGTTTCAGTGGAAGATACTTCCAGTTTCGGTAGGAAAATTCAAATTACATCGGACGTCAATAAGTTGTTCATCTTACTTTCAGATGAGCAGCTGCCAGACCTACCTTTCTTTTACTGAAATGGGCTTTCTCAGGCTGACCTCAAATGAGGTCAGGTGATTTGAATAGTGATTTGTAGGACTAAACATCAGAAATGGAAAAATAGATGAAATTTTACATAGGCATGTACAGTTCAACAGTGTTCTGAGAAAAAATGTTCTTCTACAATTCTGAGCAAAATGTATTTTAGCTACTGCAGGCACTATCAACGAGTTGTAAACACCATATCGAATTCACCTAATTTAGCAGCTTGCCCGAGTAAAAAAACACCGTTTCACTAGCGGTTGGTAACAGCTCACTCGGCCCATACTTATAAATCACAAAAATTGCATCTAGCAAGTTCACTAAATATAACAATATTCGTATATAAAACTTCATCAAGATCAGAGACCTTCAAAAAAGGCATCGGATGGGAACAAACAGCAAAATTAAGCGGCTTCATATGCCCCAAGACTTCTTAAGAACTATCAAGTAGGTTGGGGGACGGAAATGCACTTCAAACAGGCAAATGTAACTTATGGCCCAACCCGCTTTTATGCATCCAAATCATCAGTTGAACTATGGGATGTATCCGAGTCTCCGGGTTGAGTGCCGGGAGCAACCAGAAGCGCGGAGATGTCATGATGTTTTCCAGAGGACGATCGGATGTCACGTCTGGGTTGTTCTAAGTCAGCCCCCTCCAACAGCAATCGCAGACCACCGGATGTGACGTCATACCTCGTAGCATATAACATGGGAAACTTAAATGATTAAATATCCCAATTTTTGCAAAAAGAGGTCCACAATCGAAAATAAAATGCTTATTCATTCCATTTGGGATAAACTTGGTTACCGTGTATTCTCACAAATTCGTAAGCGGGAAGTGCTATTAGCAGCAGTTTAACACACGGCTCAATGGTGAAGGAATTCCTCCACGCCCGTGTGACGTCACTCGGGCGTGGAGGAATCCCTCTTGAACGTACCTTTAAGTAAAGGTATCTTGGTTCTAAGTCTTCTTGGATTGCTTTCACGATCACAGGATTGCTGGACACCGTCAAGTGATGCAATGGTCTTGGATTGTCGCTTTTCGGGAGGTATTTCTGGCATGGTGCTCACGCGATACCTTATGTCTTTGTTCCTCCGCTCCTGGGCCTGCTCACTGAGCATACCGATTGGAAGGAGAAGTGACTGGAACTTGTCCGCGTTAATGACCTGATCAGAGGCATTCACAGCCGAAAGGATCGTGCCGAGTCTCCTGATAAGTTCCACATCCACACCAGAAATTTCAAAAATTTTCATCTCGTGCGCCTGAGCAGTTTCAGAGGCGGCCCGCTTACGCCTTTTCTGGCTTAGGTCTCTGTATCTCTTTTGTGGCCGGCCTCTTTTTCTTGCCAGTGGCTGGCTCGGACTTGGTTCTGCTGCGTCAGGTGCGGCCGAAGACGTTGATTTCGCTGAAACCCCGGTTTGGACAGTGAAAAATATTTCCTCTGCCAAGAGGGTTCCATGTTTCTTGAAAACCCTGTTCTTGTCTCGGCTGACCAATGACCACTTCTGTCGGAAATTTCTGCAAAACAACTCAAGCTGCTGATCCAGCATAGTCTCAGATTCTTCTGTCAATGATTCTCCCTCCTTTAAGCGGCTAATAAGGTATTTCTTTGCTACTTCAACACCGCGCTTAGCATCGGATATTGTACCTTTATCTACCAGATCTTCTACTAGGTCACTCTTTTTTACACAGAGCTCCATCTCGAGACCATAACCTTTCACATCCGAGGTCACAAGCAAAGTTTTTCTTACCCTTTAGACTGATCACCTGCATGTGTCTTTTCCAACACAATTCCAGGTTGCAAAACCGTTTGCACCGAGGGATCATAATGCAACCGCGCATTATGTGTTTGCCTTTCATTCTCAGCCCAGTTGTGCCAAGTGTCCTGTTCAAACAACTCCAGGGCGTATTTTAAGAAATTGCAACTGGTGGGCATTTGGCTGAAAAGGGCACGAATTGTCACCAAAAGGGCACTCCTAGAGCATCAAATGACTGGTAACTGGTGGGCACTGGGCCGTTCTTGGGAGTTCACTGGTGGACATAGCATGGGTGACTGGTGGGCAAAATGCCCACCACTTTGTGGCTTAAAATATGTCCTTAACAACTCGGCACACTTCTGAGCGCATACATTGACCAGGGTGTGTGTTATGCCCACCATTAGGTGGAAAAACCTTACTTTATTTGTATTTTCATCCAACCGCTTTGTTTCTGTCCATGGTTCCACCACGCGCCCCAACAGAGGCGGCTGGGCCGTGCCCTGACGCACATAGGCCCTAAATGCCTCCGTCCGTGGCCAATATTACTTTTCGTGGAAAACTCCTTCGCAATACCGCAAATTCCCCCCGATTTTTTAACAAAGGACCTCATTTGACAGACAATTGAACAGCGCATAAAACTTGCATTCGACATATAGGTTTTATTTTACATGGGTATAATCAGGACAGTGAAAAGAGGGGCATTTGGAGCAACTTAATCCAGCCCAAGGTGTCCGTAAAATATTTTGCAGATGTTGTCGTGGCGCCATGAGTTGTGACCGAACTGTAGTTTGAAACACTGCAAACAATAAACATTTAATCCATGAACAACGATACAGTAATCTTGGTCTGCCATAAATTCATAAGCGTCACCACGAACAACAAAACGGGAGGCATCATAAATGTGTATTTGAGCTTGGTTTTTCTTTCTAAGCCAGCTTTTTTGGTATAATTGTAACACTTTTTCTGCATGGGAATGTTCTATTATAACCGGTATTCGAGTGATTATTAACAACCACACTGGAGAGGGGTCCGCCATTAACGCGCACAGGATGGGGAGCTGGTAAGCCCCCTGAGATATCGGAAACTTAGAGGCTTAAGAAATGCCGTATGGGGGGTTGGCTATGGTGATCTACATCATAACTAATTTTCATTGACCTAGGTCTATATTGTGAAGGTCAAACGAGGTCATAAAGGTCAAATGTTGGCCATGCTTGGGACCTGTTGGGAAATGCCCTGATAATGCGTGGAAAAAGCCGAGAGTAAGCTAAGGCCGGACCACGGTCATAGAGGTTGTGTCGCAAAGAATCTTTCCTTCATTTTTGAGGTCTAGGTCATTCAAGGTCATCGACCTATGACACCACAATATGGTATATTCCCTATTATGCACACTTAAAGTAGCACTATAGCAAACCTTGTGCTGGAAAGGAGGATTGACCTTTACCCATGATCTTTAACCTTGACCTTTGACCTTGAACTTACACCTGGGTTACCTTTACTACGACGTCATAGCATAATATACGTCAGGCTGGGACACGTAAAGCACCGGAGTCAATAACCTTGAAATTGCTGGTATGACTTTGAACTTTGACCTCGACCTTCACGTGAGGTGACCTTGACAAATAATCCCGTCTATATGACACTGTGACGTCACCACTTGGTCTCCAATGCAAGCAAACCGGTTCGACTGCGCGGTCGCGGCGATTTCAAAATTTAGGGCGGACTTTAGAAGCCTATAAATCAAACAATTTTTGACAATTTTTCAAAATTATTTCACTATTCGACGCGCTGTTAAATTTTCTCAAATGCGACCCATTCCCGTGTTTTGGCTACGAGCGGTTCTCCGGTCATCCCGGAAAAAAATAGTTGGGAGAGTATCCGAGGCCCCTCCAGTGCGCGTGTTAACACGCAGAGTAGAAGAAAGGGGTAGAATATATCCCTACCATGTGTTTCCTCAACAAGGCATATCAAAATATCAGTCCGTGAAGGTCAGTACGTTTCTCTCCCCCCCCCGCCCACCCTCCGCTACATATGATATCGCGGTATCGCCAACTATGGGACGTAGGTCACCTGAGCAGCCCGAGCGTCATCTTGCGTCAGCTTATGACAGTGGGAACGGCGAGGAAATTCGATTCCCGATTGCACTCCTAGGACACCTCGGAACTCCGATGGTTACGGAGACCGTTCATTTGGATGAAAAGGTATGACTGGTATTCACCATATGTGGTTTAACGTGTGATATGCAGCAAAACAGGATTCCTAGGTATCGTTTTTTGCTGTCCCGGCATTGCTTGAAGGTGTTATAATAAATGTCTGAATCCCGGGATCACGAGAGGCTTAATCCCGTGATTAAGGCTTTTTGAAAATAGCGGGATCCCAATCCCGAGATTGACATACCTAGCAGGAACATTTCTCATGCAATAAATGGTTCGTTGTCGGCAGTCCCTCCGGGTATTTGGATAACAGTCAACACAGCAGCCAATACACAAATTTAGACGGTTATAGTGCTTTGAAATTGTATAAACTAACTTCTGCACTTCTAGGCATTTATTGTAGCATTGTTCTCTGATAGTCAACTCATATTGCTCATTCTTGGCCGGTCCATGCCTCTATTCGGTAGCCCACGGCGTTGCGTTAGCACCGCAGCGGCCTGATTGGAGCCACAACCTGAGTTATTATATGTCATCTGGAGCACGGGGCTGCAAGTGGACGCAAGATATTTTGACTTGCCCTTGTAGAGCACATCCTGGGGAATCGTTTGATGGTAGTCTTATGCTGGGCCGATGCTGGCCAAGTTTTAAATCCCTCTCTTTATATTTGTAAATCGAACAGTTTTTTAGATATACAGTATACTGAGAGAATGGTCTATAAAATAGTTGTCAAAACTATTTTTGCATTATTTTATACCTAAACCGATCGCAAAGGGCTCACACAACAGTGGTATTGCCATACTTTGACCTGTTCTTGCTTTCATGGTCGATTTTAAGCATAATGAAATGTACGTAGTTTTCGCTGCAGATCTCTGGTCCGCGGGTGGCGCACCCGAGTGCTTACTTCAGGCAACTCTACAAAGACTTCCGTAGCACGGTTTGTGTTTTCCATGCCTGTTTCAAGTGCAGTGAAGAATTCTCTATCAGTATATGTGCTCAGGAAATGATTTAGAAAAAGTTGCATTTTCGTAATATTGGCCACGGACGGAGGCATTTAGGGCCTATGTGTGACGGCGCGGCCGGCGGGGACAGCGCGCAAGCCGCCGACATACCCTTACACAATCGGTCATAAATCACGGAAATGCAACTAAATGCAGCTGAAACTTTCTGTACGCATTGGCAACATGTGTGCAGCTACCACTGTGGTGGTCTCATGTTGTGGGAAGCTGTGGGATTTTTTGCCCGCTTAATCAAGTTTACTCTTCAGTGGAAATCTCTGAGTTGTAAATTATGAAAATACATAAAATGAAATAAAATACTTTGAGAGAATTCACAACTTAGAAAAGCATACAATTGTCCTGCAAACAAGTCGCGGTTTGGGCAAAAAATCACTCGGTGTGTTTTCGGAGATATGAAAGCATGTTCGCGAGCGCTCCAAGTTCCGGCACGTTCTGACAGTCGAAAGCAATACTTTTTGTCCTATCGAAAACATCACTTTTACCCCATCTAAAATTGGATAAACAGACATTTTATCGGAGATTGAGATATGCTCCCGGATGGTCTGGGATGTTTCCCTTTGATATAAAGTCATCTTAAGGCATTCTGTGTTGGTCGAAAAATTGATTTTCGTAGCAAATTAGGCCCTCCTTGTAACACAGTGGATTGGTGAGACTTTTTGAGTGTGCAAAACCAGGCTTCTACAGAACCCATACTCGCTTAATTAGCAATGCCTCATTGAGACGGATACGCTCTCAATGAAGAAAAATAGTATTCCAGCTACTTTTGCTAATAAGAAAGTGCAGTCCTCAACGATAGACCAGCTGCTAATGCCACCTGGATACGCCCATGGTACCCCTGTGGTTTTTCTCAATTTGCAAGTCGAAACGTGTTTCATGATATCAACGGAAATATCTTAAGAAAGCAATGACAAAATGGAGAAAAATAAGGTCAAAGCTAATCTGAAAAGAAATGTATCCTATCCCTGGAGCACTCGGATCAGGAAGGGTAACAATTCCAACATACTCATGAGCGTGAAGCATTCTTGCATTGCTCCATTTCATTGGTCTGCTTGAAGATCAGCGCCGTGACCTTTTGTTGCTGCGTGTCACGACTTCTTTCCAGGCGCTCCATGCTTTGGCGTAGTAATGGGGTTTGAGCCAGGACCCCTTCGGTCGGATCAACAACTCGATGGACTGTCGGCGCTCGCATCCATGAATATATGACCGGTTACCCTCAGCTGACCTGCTCGCCATGCTTTGGCCCTTATTCATGAAACTCTCGGCACACGTGCGCCGGTAAGGTGTGATGGTAAAAAGTTGTATCAATTTGCACGGCCAAAGCTCTTTTTCACTGGGGGCAACGGCAGTTACAAGGGAAAGGCTAATGGGTTAACCTTCGCCGAGGTGGGGGTCTTTTAAACCCCCTCGGGTTTTTCCGAAGTGACCTAAACACAGGGCCCCCAGCGCCGCCAAACGTAGTCTAGCTGTTCCATCGCCATTTTTACATCTTTCCTGAGAACAGTAGCTCAAGGTCATGTCAGGTCACCAGGCCAGGTGAGTGAGCATCACCTGAAAAAATGCTTACAGCTTCATAACTAAAAGGAGGGTTAATCGATCAAGGTGAAACTCATGCCACATATTGGACCTACCAGGAGCCACGACATATGTTCCGGGATTTTTTATATTAATGACCTAAGGTCATGCACAGAGCAGCTATTGCAAATACATGGGTAAAACCACGAAAAGCACTTTTCTCAGGAGGTATCGATGGAATCAACTTCTGACATAGGTTACGACTTTTTATTAAACCATTTTTGAAGTTAATACCACAAATTTGTACTTGTGACCTTTGAAAGGTCACCTTAGGTCAAATAAACATTTTCGGTGTTTTTTTTATAAATTTGGAATCAACATAGAAATTTAATTTGTCAGCAAACTGGTTGTATGGTCACTGCAAGTTCAATGAAATGCATCGTGACTATACTACGTCAAGTTTGGTCAACTCTTGACCTGGGTAAAGGTCAAATTGTAGATTGAACCTGGCATAGCGATTTCATGTCATTCGATTGGTATTGACGAGAGGTGGTGCATCACCTATGGCTGTATCTTGCTTGGTTTGGAAGTTATTAGAGAAAAAGTAAACGCCCTTATGCATTGGTGGCTATGGACATTCCCAAGAATATTCCCAATGTTCAGTGACCTGCAGCTCTCTAGGCTTTGACCTGACCCGGCAAGCATAGTCAATGTAATTAACGAGCAACTCAAGAGATTTCGAATGGTGTTCAAGAAATGTTTCTAGCTTTCATAGTCTCTGAAATACATGAGGTTTTCTTAATACACCTAACATTAACGATTTTGACCCATTTTAACCTCTGATGACGTTGATATTGACCTGACAAGAAAATTAACCGAAGTATTTTCGATATCATATTTTAAGACCTTTCGATTGCCGTTTTGCGCTTTTTTCGAGCTTTCTTAGTTTTTGAGATCGTGGCGGGTTTTTTTAACCCCTCCCCCACGAGGGCGAAGGTGGCTCGTACCCTCTACCGGGGCAAAGGGTTAATGCATAGCCAAAGACTCTTGTCAACCAATGGCGTGGGAAGCTCGAGCCTCGAAGCCCTCCTCCTTGGAAAAGTTTTCTGTGCATGAGGTGTATATAAAAAGGAAATTTCCCACTCAAAACTCCCATATTTTTTGGAAAAGACATTGTTTTTCACTATGGCTTCCCTGTTCCCTCAATGACTCATCTAGATCCGGCTCTGCCGTCATATCATTTTTACATCAGTCACTTTTGTAAATATTACAACAACCCGTCAATTTCTTCACAGCCTTCACTAGCCTTTAACCACGAATCCGGATATGCATTTATTGTGACGCCCTCTCGCAATTAAATTTTTATTTACCCTAATTATGACGGTACCAAATTGGGATTCCGGACGTAATTCAATTTTTATGCTTATCTGACAGTCGATTTGTTTCCAGAATCGATCATATTAAGAGGACATCGTACTAAATAATTGAAATGATTGCATCTCAAGGTAGCTTGTCG
The DNA here is from genome assembly GCA_034440635.1 of Lepas anatifera. Lineage (NCBI taxonomy): Eukaryota > Metazoa > Arthropoda > Thecostraca > Lepadidae > Lepas > Lepas anatifera. The sequence goes on along the minus strand of JAOTON010000072.1, from coordinate 200,595 downwards.
AAATTTGATGAAATATATACCTTTTCTGTTGTAGACATGTCGCTGCCAGTTTGTGCGACGTTATGCTCACGAATATGGTGGGCGGAGGCGGGAAACGCAACCCTTCAGCTTCTGAACCAGAGTCCCTCCTCTCCCCACAAAAAAGGAATCAGGGTAGTTTTTTCAGGTCTCCCCGTCCGCTCACGCTGAACCCTCGTAAACGGCTCCAAGTTTAGTGTTAGCGAACTTCCTCAGTAGTGCTCCCAAGAATAGCTAGAGGGACTGTGCTTTGCCTTCCATGCCTGGGCATCATCCAGTCGGAGTTTTCTCGGTTCGAACAGGAGAAGCATTTCTCACAACCTCCCTGTGTAGAGACCTCCGCAACTCATCTTTCATCAGGTGAAAAGATCAGTGGCCAGTGTGGGGGGTCGAACCCACGACATTCGCGTTATTAGCACGACGCTCTAACCAACTGAGCTAACCGGCCCACAATTGCCATCGGAAACAGTGGGTGAGAAAACAAGTCACTAATTGAATAACGACGGAACAACTGCTAAGAGTTTATGGCGACACCAACTGCATGTGGTTGCGAGGGATTTTAAGAACCATGTGATACTTACTCCGATTCCCCCGCCGGAACGTGAACCCGGGATCTTTAGCTTTGGTGCCATACGCTGCTTTAAGTCATGTATACCCTGGAAATCGCAATATTTGAAGTCACTCGTCATTAAAAATCAGTTGACACCAACACCAACACATGAAATGAAATATTCGAAAAATTGACATAGAGCAGTGATTGCCAATTCTCCCAATATCCCTTTGAGAGGATTTTACTACCCCACGGAAATCACTGCAAATATCAGCGCTAAAATATTCAGACCAAGAAAATGTTAGGCCCACCCGGAATTGGAACCCGGGACCTTGCACCCAAATGGTGCATCATCCCCTAGCCCATAGAGCCATGAGAATATATATCTGGGTGGGGTGGGCGAAATGGTTCTGAAGTATGCCTTGGATTTGTAGTGTACTTTAATGAAGAGACTGAGCCACAACTGAAGTCGGTTAGCAAGCCCTTTTACTTATATCACGGGTCGTTGGTCTAGGGGTATGATTCTCGCTTAGGGTGCGAGAACAGACTGAAACATAAAATAGTGTGTGCAGTTACAGCTGCTTGCATTAGAGTAATTAATTTATTAACTGTAGAATGTTTGAACAGATTGATAGGCTGTTATAATTTTCCTGCATAGCAGTTCAATGTTCATAATATTTGGTTGGATTCCCTCTGGTTTTGTTGTCGGCTACTTACAGCAGAGGATTATAATGATATTTTGTGGGGTATGTTTTTTTACATATTTCGCAGCTCTCTCATGCTGAAAAATATGGTTAGAAAAGGTGCTATCCGTGCCAGCAGAGTATGCAGGGTTCAGTACATCTCCTGTGTAGCATATTCAGCTCAGCAAAGAAGCTTAGTAGCCTTAAATAAACTTTCCACAAGCATAACAGTTGACTACCTACTTGGATAAGAATGTGCTCAGTTTATAACAAAGATTATTTTTAAAGGAAATGTGTTCTGATGATTCCTCTCTGGACGGTTGACTGAGGCCTGACATTTTCAAATGTGCTTAAACCACACTGAAAACTTTCCAGTAGTGCTTCTGTAGCACTTCGTTATATATGTAGCTACAACAGAGTAATGTGTAGCTGTGTTGTGATTTGGAAAAATACTGCTGGTAATGGTTGTTGTTTCATTCAGCCAAGGCAATGGGAGTAGCAGTAGCGGTTTCAAAAATTGTTAGAGGTGCACGCCCCTGGTCTTTAGTGGCCTTCCTATGCAATATAGTGGACTAGCAGTTTCAAGAATTTGGTAGCGGCGCCCACCTCTGGTCTTTAGTGAGCTGTTCTGAACGCCCTGTCAAGAAGCCTGCTGCATTCTGCACTCTGGAAATTACAAATTGCTTACATACAGGGTCATGTACATGTTCCTCATAGTCCATTTTGCTATATGCATTTATCTCTTTTCCGTTGCATATGTTCTAGTCATCAATTATATATTATTTGGTCTGCAGCAAATGATATTTTGTGTGCAAAATATGCATGTCCAACTCTAAAAAAGTGTTTTATTTCCATTGTATTTGACTCAAGTGGCGATCTTCTTTCTCTTGCAGGTTCCCTCAACGTCCTAGAGTAAAAGAGAAGTGGCTCAGAGCTTGTCGAAGGGAAGCTGTGGAAAACAACTCGGGAGTATGTATTCGGCATTTTCCCGAGGAGGACCTTTCGTGCACTTCTTCTGAAAGGATACGACTGAAGGGAGCAGCAGTGCCTACTCTGCAGGTGAGTACATATACCGCTGAAAGTTGAACTTGATTGTTTGTTCTTGCGCTTTTGGCTTCTTTGTGTTTTTTTTTGCCTTTTAATATCGTTTTTGTTTCTCCTTTTTTTGCTTTTTCGTTAATACGTTTTGTCTATTTGTTTTTGCGTCTTATTTTATTATATTTTTATTGCACACCACTTCGCTTATTGCACGTCTCTCTCTGTCTCTCTCTCTCTCTCTCTCTCTCTGTCTCTCTCTCTGTCTCTCTCTCTGTCTCTCTCTCTCTCTCTCTCTCTCTCTCTCTCTCTCTCTCTCTCTCTCTCTCTCTCTCTCTCTCTCTCTCTCTCTCTCTCTCTCTCTCTCTCTCTCTCTCTCTCTCTCTCTCTCTCTCTCTCTCTCTCTCTCTCTCTCTCTCTCTCTCTCTCTCTCTCTCTCTCTCTCTCTCTCTCTCTCTCTCTCTCTCTCTCTCTCTCTCTCTCTCTCTCTCTCTCTCTCTCTCTCTCTCTCTCTCTCTCTCTCTCTCTCTCTCTCTCTCTCTCTCTCTCTCTCTCTCTCTCTCTCTCTCTCTCTCTCTCTCTCTCTCTCTCTCTCTCTCTCTCTCTCTCTCTCTCTCTCTCTCTCTCTCTCTCTCTCTCTCTCTCTCTCTCTCTCTGTGTCTCTCTCGTCTCTCTCCTCTCCTCTCTCTCTCTCTCTCTCTCTCTCTCTCTCTCTCTCTCTCTCTCTCTCTCTCTCTCTCTCTCTCTCTCTCTCTCTCTCTCTCTCTCTCTCTCTCTCTCTCTCTCTCTCTCTCTCTCTCTCTCTCTCTCTCTCTCTCTCTCTCTCTCTCTCTCTCTCTCTCTCTCTCTCTCTCTCTCTCTCTCTCTCTCTCTCTCTCTCTCTCTCTCTCTCTCTCTCTCTCTCTCTCTCTCTCTCTCTCTCTCTCTCTCTCTCTCTCTCTCTCTCTCTCTCTCTCTCTCTCTCTCTCTCTCTCTCTCTCTCTCTCTCTCTCTCTCTCTCTCTCTCTCTCTTACGGGGTCAAGTTAAGCTCTCTAAAGCTTCTTAAACGCATTGGCGATGCCACATGACCCTGGCAGATGTTGCGTCAATCAGTTCCTAAACCAGAAATTATTGACCTGCCAGCAATTGTGTACTGTGACTGTTTGCCCCAGTGCTGGCCTGGAAGTGCCGATGGCGGAAGGTGTCATCCCAATCTCACGCTTTGGACGTGCCGATGGAGTCTTCAGCGAGCTGGTTCCTGATGCTCCTGATGCTTCCTGGAAGCTCCTCAACGTGAATTTTATATAAATAAGTGGCAAACAACGTACCTCAAAATCATTTTCACGATACTTCCTTTGGGTAACGTTCAGAACGTGGAGAACACTGAATGCACATCGTATAATGACAATATTATTATATACATCGTACAATATTATTATGATGGTGGAGTTTAAGGACAACTCTGCTCGACTGAAATTCGCTTCGCTGTATAACAAATATAAATTGCTACAACTTGGTTGTGTTCGTTTTCATTAGATCACATACATACCATTTCGGTATTACGATATCGGAAAGCTTTGGAAAATGTGATTCGTATCGATGCCACCTGGAACTGCTAATCTCCGTTGCTTCATCGTTTTCGACCCTAATTTGGTTCAATTAGAATACGTTGAGTACGTACGAAGCTGTAGAAGTACGTTGTACGTTGATGTACGTTGTGTATTGCGTCCCTCTCCACACATACCCCACAAAAGGCATTGCCTTAACATGACTGGTTTATTACAGCAAATGTTATAAAGCAGCTATGAAACTGGCAATATAATCAAACTGAAAGCAGCTGTTTAACATATTATCAATGAAATAGTGGTATCAGGCATTAAATACCGGTATTGCAGCTCAACACAGCGCAATCATTTCCAACAGGAAAGTTTAGGCTCACTCATGGGATTTGATGCCAAAACAGTCATTCGCCAAGGAAAGTTTTCAACCGGGAAGCGTCACGTCAGGACGACTCGGCTTGCTTGTTTTAAGATCTCAACACCACGGAGGAGCTGAGTTCACACGAATTTTTGTTATAAAACACCATATAAATAATACGTTGATCTTCAGTGCTTATTGCCACATCGAATATGTGAAAACACCAAATATATGAAAACGTACTTGTAACTGCCTACGCCTAAGGTACACCAGCGCCAAACTCGGCGGTTTTAGTTGCCAGCACATAGAAATTACACTTCTGAGTTGAAAAAACGGATTATTATACACCAGATGCGTATGACAGTTACAGTAGCGTATGTGATGCCTTTACCAAATTGAGGAGTGAAATGGACTTTTTCAAGTTCAAAGCGCATGAATTAAAACCCATGGCATGTAGGACAGAAACGCATAGCAGCAACGACACTTATCCATTGTAAAAACCCTTCACATCAGAAAGGTGAGGTCACTTGGGATCCAGGCGGTCCGTTTGGGGACGGGGCATACTGATCGGCAAAAAAACTGATCACACGGGGCAGGGTGGCAAAGTGGCTTCGTTGCCAGTCTTCGGATCGGATAGCATGGATTAACGTGGGTTCAATCCCTACGGTGGGAAACCGTGTCCGATCTGACCCGGTGGAGAGGATCCTTAAACACCCACGCCAATATTCCCTGTAATTGGGTCAGTGTGCCTGTTGGGAGTGACCCTAAATAAATAAATAAAAAAGCCAATGAACAAAAAATGTCACACAGCCTAAATGGAAGCTGACTGCTTCTAAAATGTCTTGCTGCCAGCCGTGGGGGGGGACAAAACACTAGTTTCGACGTTATAGGGCTGGCCTCTTTCCTCCCCCTGGATCTGCCAATGGATTGGTTCCAGCCATAAAAGACCATTCAGTTTGAACAGATTATTGAAGTTGTGTGATGAAATGGAAGAAGAGAGTGCTGAAGCTTCCCAATACACAGTAATATACGTTTTCACCCCAGAAGATGCCCATACATGCATATCCAACGCGAATATCAGTTAATATTTAGTATTTTATAGTTTTTGACACTTCATGCCACCGGGGTTTATGCCAGTCGGTTTAAACCACTTTCTGCCGGCTGCTGCCAACCCTGCTAGAAGCGCGAGCTGAAGATCTACAAGCACGGAGTTTAGAACAGTGGTAGAGGCGCAACGGCAGAATTATGTCCCCGCGAGGACACGTCAGCAGGACTCACTCAACTGTAACCATCCATGACGACGCACCTTCCGAGCAGAGGGCCGCAACCGATTCCGCACGCAACCGCTAGCCGACGGTATTGTGGTATTGAGTACTTATTTATGCTGAAGTGCGCCCGTGAGGCGGGCGGGATCGACGTTAGGAACTTTGGTGCGTGCTCAAGAAGTTGAGGGCGGTCTAGAGGGCCGTCATCTCTGCTCTGAAGCTCGAGCATAGGCTGCCGGCATTGGCGCGCAGTTCTTGGCACTGGTCGTCTGGGAAGGCAATGAGCGCTCCCGCGCCTTCATCTCGAACGCCCTCATTAGCCGAGCCATCGGCCCACACCTAGGTGGCACGCTGGGGCAGCGACGCCAGGTGGTGAATGATCTCTCGATAAGCAGGACGCGAAACGGCAGCACTCAGCAACGGACTGTCGACGCCGCGGAGAACGTGGTCTGCGGGGAGCAGAAACAAATAAGTCAGACACACAGTTAAAAAGCCTAAAGGTAGTCTTGGAATGGCATTCCAAGAAGGTAGAACAGTCTCATTCATGCCTCAATACTGATCCAGGAATTTGTACACAATTATTTTGAAAACTGTCTTGATGGGTGGAATAGCAGTATCAGCAGTTTTAAAGGGAATGTGGCACCTTGGTCGAATCCTGGAGTTTAGTGAAATTAGGCATACTTTTAGCCAAAAATAAAGAACTCACTCATGATCTCTCTGAAAAATATACAATAAGCTCAATATTTTGTTTTTAAAAATACTCCTCAAGAAAAAAATATCAGCCTGTGAATGATGTCACGATCTGGCAACCACTACCATACTTGAAACGCTTCAAGGGCTTCGTTTGGCTGATACTCATCGTGACGTCAGCATATGTCGTCACATCAGCAGCTCACAACAATGGCCGCCCGGCGACGGGCTCATGGGGGGCTGGTGTCAGGTAAGTTTTCGCTTTTTTCTGCGGAAATATCGAGTTCCAAGACAAATGAAATATGGAGTACCGGGTTTTCCGACTTGCTTTACAACTTGGCTATCTCAGTTAAAATCACGTTGTGAAGGTGCCACATTCCCTTTAATACAAACGATTCCTTTCCAACCCAACCCATACTAGTTCAACTCCAGTGGGTGCCACCTAAGAAGCCTGTTGGTGATAATTTTTATAAATAAATAAATCAGAAGTGTTTCTAATTCTGGATCTAACAACTTCGTTCCAAGTGTATGGTGCTCCTAAGGATAACGCAAATGTTATGTAGTTTACTGCGGTAAAGGGTATATCGAAGCATTTCGCTCGTCTTGAGGCCCTGTCTCTGTTTTGAGGGCTTAGAGTGAATCTGAAAGACAGGAAGTGAGGGAAGGAATTATTTAGGTAACTATGCATGACATTGATTTTTTACAGCTTTGCAAGGCATTGAACTTTGATAACATAAGATTTTTGAAGAGAGGGCTGGTTGGGGCTTGCCGCTCAGCTGAGGCAATTTTTATTATATTTTTTTTGAGTATTTTAAGTCTATTCTTGTGACAGAGGTGCTGCTTCAGACCTGAGTCTATAGATTTGAAGAAGTATCAGTGCGTTGTAGGGTAGAAGCAGGTAGTTAGGTGTAAGTTATTCTTAATTCTTAATCTTCAAAAGACTAAGAAATATCCAAATGAACTTCCAAGAAACAAGGCATGGTCAATCGTACCATGAATAAGAAAATTATGATTTTGAAAGGTTTCTTAACACGCGCATTGACGGGGGCGGGTACCCGCCCCCCTCGGGTTTTTCGGATAGCAGAAAAACGGCGGCGCGTAGCGCCACTGTACTTGGCATACCTTTTCGCTGATCATTTTTACAACTTCTGTGAAAATTTTAAGGTTAGGTCATCTCAGGTCAGGTTACCAGTATAGGTCAAGTGATCCAACCTAAAAAAAGTTTAAGATTGCATAAGTCGGAGCAGGGTGAACTTACCCGATTGAATCTCATATCACATAATGGCCCCACCGAGTTCTGTAAAATATGTTCCGGTATTTTTGATATCGATGACCTAAGGTCAGGTACGAGGCATGACCTCTCCATTGGAAATACATGGGAAAATTGGTTTTTACGGAATAACTCAGTAACAGATGGTGGTAGAGCATTTATTTTAGCTGCATTAGACTCGCCTGGGCTTTGCGGTTCTAATGATATGCATTTTATATAATTTGACCCTGACCTGACCTCCGGTCAGGTCAAATCCTTGATTTGACCTACCAAGGTCAAATTATATATCATTCGATTCGGCTTGCTGAGAGGATTCATATAGTTCAAGTAGTTTTGCTCTATCTTTACTTGTTCAGATGTAATGGCCGAAAAAAACTGAATTTACATGTTATCCCTATGACAGCATGTTTTGACCTCTCGTGACCTTAAATGTGACCTGACAAAAAATATTTCAAATATTTTCGATGGAAAAGTGGATGGGCAGCCCAACGCCGTTAACTGTTTTCGCTACCTACAGTGGTTCTCGAGATCTTAGGGGGGGCAGTTACCCGCCCCCCGTCAATGCGAAGGTGGCTCAGACCCCTGTCAATGCGCGTGTTAAGGCCAACTGCTGGTTGGTTTGCCTACAGATCTGGCAGTCCCATCTAAACTTTTCTCCATGCAGGGCGGTGGAACAGCCTAGTAGTGTGTTTTTCGTCTGAAAATCGGGCATCAGTGTGTCAAATCTGAAGGATGAATGGTGTATTGGAATGTTGAATGTGGTGAAACTGGGAACAGGACCTCAGAAGTTTGAAAAGGATGTTTTTTATTAACTTTAATTTACTATCAAAGCATTGTGACAGTACAGCAGTTTACATTAAATAAATGATAACAGTGAATGGACCAGTTTCTTGAAATTCTAAAATGAACAGTTATAGGAAACATAATTTTGGGAATAAGGAAACCACCTATTTCTTCCACCTTCAATTGTGCAGAACAAAAATATAACCTTTTTTTGCATCACCATCAGGTTAATCAAGGTACAATAAAACTGAGCATCTTTGGTCCATGGGGGCAACTTTGGGACAGATGATCCACTATGTGTGCAGCATATTATTAAAGAGAGCTATAGTTTTACTGACTTCAGGAAGCAGCAGGTGCTTTATGGATAAATAGCTTCATTTTGTAACAAAAGTCTGAACTTGCTAGGATAATGTATGGGGTATTTCAAGTAAGAGGTGTAACCAAATGAATCATGTAAGAAAATGATTTGGCTCACAACTTCTGTAGCACCTAGTCAAAGCTCACCAAATGAAAGTACAGCCACTACTGTTTTTATTATAAGTGGAATTTTGGAGAAAATCGAAACATGTGAAAAATAATAAATAATGAAACAGTGACCTAACTTCCAAGCACAATAAGCCAATCCGAAAAGAGCTGAGTGTCGCAATACAGCAATTGGAGGGTTCCATGATGATTAGGCTTGGAAATGGTTACAGCTCGAGCATATGAAAGAGTCTTCAATCTCAATTTTGTCTACATTGCTGGCACACAATAGATGTTTTCTTACACAGACTTCGCTTCTCTTTGCCCAAATTCACAATTTTGTTTATCATCATCAATTAATTTCTTTTAATAGGAAGACAGCAGAAACAAGAAGCAAACAAAGAAGAGCAGGCAAGACGAAATCATACAATAAGGCAATATAATGAGCATGACACAAGTCAGAGCAAATCAAAATAACAGTCACATAAAGCAATGTGCATACAACAAAATTTTCATGAATAATAATTTTGTTTAATGAATAGTATTGTCTAGAATTTGATATTGTTTTATTTCATTCTCACTCACTAGCCGGCCCACCGTGTTGCCCGGCTGCTATATAATGCTGTTACAGGTGCACGAGTAAACTGTTGACTTTGTGCATGATTTAGTTGTCTGTCTTTTTTAGTTTTTCTCAAGTATGTTTCCGGTATCTTCTGTATTTATCTCCGCTTTTTCTGTTGTATATGTGCGGTTATTGTTTTTGTTTCGCTTTTGGTAGTTTTTTTTATTTGTTGATTTGATTTTACTAACCTCATAATTTGTCTCGCTGTTCAGATGTGAGTATAGACTTGAGTTTGATCTGTGCTCATTACTGTGGAAACCCTTGCTCTACGTTCTTTAGTTGGTAATTATTTTTTGTGCTGCCCTCGCGTCCTTATTATTGCATCTGTAACATATGTGGGCCCTCGACTTGGAATTATCCTTGTTAAGATATTTCTGTGATTCTATTTGTTCTTTGACGTGTATCTAACATTTGCTCGCTTCTGTTAATTTTCTCTTTCCCCTTTAAAGGCTGTGGTGGTGCCATAGCCGGGGAGAGCTCTGTCACTGTGGTTGGGTGCCCTATTTGTGCTGGCTATGTGTCTGTGTGTTATATGAAAAACAATAAAAATGTCTCGCTCTCTCTCTCTCTTTCTCTCTCATAGCAAAGAAATATTTACCCTCTACAATCTACTCTCCTTTACCTCTTCACTATAATGAAAATCTTTACCATCCCTGCACGAACTCCTGCCAAATCTGGTTGGATGTGGATTGACGAGAATCAGATTTTCACTGTTTCCATTGCCAAAAAAATTATCAGTATTGCAAATGCATCTGGACAAATCATGTGATCCTGATTGGAATTTTCCATGGAAACTTGTCAGCCAGTCCCTTACTTTGCCCCCAGCCTCATTGTCAAATTGAGAAGATCATGACCTCACCAGTTTTTTTCCTTTGTTCTGCTCCTTTGTTAACTTGGAAACTTTAAGTGCATAAGAAATAAGCAATTTTCAAGCATGCTACGAATTATATACACACAAAACAGTAATATCAGTTAGCATCAACGGAAATCAATGCCCTACAAAGAATATTTTTGTCATATTTTCCTCAATATTTACCTTGATAATACTACGGACACTTCGAAATAGGTACACAAAAAAACAGACAAAAGCTGTGTTATTCTGCCGTGCAGAAAGCATACTAGTATGCCGCACACATGCGCAGTACCGTATCTTGTGGTACATGATACCGTATTGCGCATGCGTACGGCACAATATTATGCGTTCTGCCAGCAGAACAACACGGCTAAAATCGCGTCGAAGGAATGTCACATATGCGTAGTAATCGGTTGACCTTCAATTCCATTTCACAGCGAGTCTACGATCGAGCTAAATCAAGGTTTGGGATTTTAATATTTCAATTATTATTTTGATGACGTCTTTAATTAATAGAAAAGAAGATATATTTCTGTTTCTAGCGTATCAAAGTGAAGAAAAAATGTGGTTTCCTGATTTTTAGACCAATTTTGTTTATTTACTATGCTTTCTAGAACTTCGACAAACTGGTCCATTCCCTTTAAACAGTTCTGGACCTTCCTTGGTCCTTTCCTGTTAAGAGTCCCAACAACATAATGCAAGGGAATGTGTGTAATTCATTTCGGGAAGGAATTTTTACTCTCATTCCAAAATTGGGTCAGGCTGAACATTCCCTGAAGGCATTTAGAGGCATATCCCTTTTGAACACAGATTTCAAAATTATTTCTACTGTCATTGCTAGCAGGCTTAAAAGCGTAATGGACACTCTTATCTCTCCGAGTCAGTCAGCATACATTAAAGGCCGATACCTAGGAGAAAATACGCGGCTGGTTTATGTCATTGATTTCCTCAACAAGGAGGAACAATCTGGCCTCATTCTTGCAGCTGATTTTGAGGCGGCGTTTGAGTCCGTTTCTTGGAGCTTCTTGAAAAAGGCTTTAGTATCCTACAACTTTGGACCGCAATTTAGATCACTTATTAACTTATTGTACCTTAATTCAGGAAATTTTTCTAGAGTATTGCTGAATGGATTTCTAGGGGATAAAATATTTTTAAGTCAAGGAATTGGGCAGGGCGACCCAGCCAGCGGATATTTGTTCAACTTGGTAGTGAAACCTCTTGCTTCTCAGCTGAAAATGTCAACGCAATTCAGTGGAATCCAGATTGGAATCCGCAACGAATGCGTTACCGAGATTCGCGTCTCTCAATGCGCTGATGATCTGATCACGTTTGTCAAAGCCGACGAGAACTCTTTGACAGCAGTTATCACGGAACTGACAAGGTTCTCACACTTTTGGAACCTCAGACTAAACGTAAGCAAAACGAAGTGACTACCAATCGGACCAATAAATGCAACACTGTGCAATAATACATTAGGCATCACCTTCGTGGACGAATTAAAGGTTCTGGGTATTAAGTTCAATAAAACAAATGATTCAGTAACTGAACATAACCTAAAAGAGAAAGTTGAGTCCATTCGTCACGAGTTCACACAGTGGAGGAGACGAAATTTAACATTGATGGGTAAAGTAACTGTAATTAAACCATTGTTGATATCTAAACTGGTACACATTTTTATATCATTACCAACTCCTTCCCCAAACATGATTTAGCGACTCAACAAAATTTTTCATGATTTTCTTTGGAACAATAGAAGCGATCCAGTAAAACGTGCCAAATTATCACAAAAAACAATACATGATGGCCACACGTCATAGACTTGCCCTCATTCATTAAAAGCTTAAAAGTCGGGTGGGTAAAACGCTTATATACCTCGGAACAGACATGGACGCTTCTCATTCGACGTAATTTGCCACCAGTGCAACAACTGCTTACCTACGGCGACATAAAGTTAAGAACAGTTGTTAAGACAATTCAAAATCAATTTTGCTTGAACGTTTTAGAATCATGGGCAGAGTTTATTCAACTTTACAAACCTCCAGATGAGGATGTTCTCACCAGTAAGCTATGGTTTTCTAATTTTACAAAGTTTAAAACCACGACTCGGAAGGATTGGGATGCTAAGGGTCTTCGATTCATCGGCGATCTCGTAAATACTGATGCTGCAAGGCCTTACACGCATGCCGAGCTGCAACGTATTTATAATATACCAATGACTTTTCTGTGTTACCAGTCATTGATTCGAGGACTACCTAGAAATGTACAAAACTGTGCGAATAGTCTAAAATTCCCCCAGCCAACGTTGCCATATCAGATTGCGCTTATTAGCAAAAATACAAACATGAACAAAATAGCCTACCGAGAATTTATTACCGATTTAAGAAAAAATATGAGCATTCCCAACAACTATGGATAAATCGATGGAGACAAGATGGCATAGAATCACCCTATATTGGGAGTATGCTTGCCATATGTTTAGCAACGAAGAGTACGTATTTGCAATCGTTTCATTTCAAAGTAATGTCGCGGATAACAGCTACAAATAGATACCTTCACTCTATAGGCAGAGCTGAATCTGCGTTATGCACCTTCTGTTGCGAATCCATTGAAACTATAGAGCACCTGTTTTGGTCATGCCCAAAGACCAAAATCTATATTAAAAATATTCAAAATCAGCTACGCGATCAGTACAGTGTTACCTTCCTTTTTCAGAAGCCAGACTGGTTTCTTCCCTCCCTTGAAAGCGGTAAACAAATTGATATTCTTATAGTGACGGTAGCCAAGTTGGTCATATTCAAAGCCCGTTTAACTAAACGACAACCAACAGTGGCACATTTTATGCAGTATTTACGGTCAGAATAAAAAAAAGAGGTAAAAGTTGCGAGGAAGAAGAAAAGAATCGGGAATTTTTACGAAAAATGGGGAGAAATGGGGAGATTGGCCCTCCACCAGACATAGCTCTCTGATGGCCGCAAAATATCACTTGAAAATGAAAATAGCGTCCGGAGTGTACTTTGTCTTTGCATTGTTGGAATGTAACTCACAAAGTGCATGCTGTCACATACATATACACATTACACAAGTACACAATTGCACACAAGCTGAAGCAATACGCGCATGCACGCACACACTCACCATACTCACCCACACACACGTCACACTTCCAGTCCTGCACACAGTCCATACCCATAGTTACACGTTCTTACCCATACCAACAACCAAACACACAAAATGTTGCTCTCCAAATCACAGGCTCTCTCGCTCCTACGTAAGACGCGTGTAGCGATTCACTCAGGTGAAGTAAAGCGAGAGAAGCTGGCGTAGCGCTGGAAGAGTGTTTTTGAGATGAAAAATTGTATGAAACATAAACCTGAAAAATATTTTTATAGGTGCAAAGCCAGAACTTGCAACTCTCATCTCCGAAGGTCTACGGTTTGGATATCTCACATGCACTTGATTTAAATGTGTGCCGTAATTGACACCCTCAAAACCACACAACTCTCCTGGGCTTTTGAGATCTGGCAGACTTCACTTTGTCCTAAGTTTCTCTGGCTGCGGCATAATAAATAAGAATTGGAAGTGTGTTTACCACTTGCGAAAAACCGATAGGTGAAAATCTACAGCCTCATACCATACCAACCACCTCGACATGCTCTCCGGATTCTCGCACCAAGCCCACACCCACACAGCAGCTTCAACACCAACACGTATTTTTTACTGCTTTCTTCTCGCTACTCGCGCGCCAGAAACGCAAAACTTTGTGGTTACCCAAGTGACGACCTGGTGGTCCCTAACCGTAATTTTCGTCGCTGAACTGGCGATCAGACCATCTCTAATTCCGCAAAACGAGTCCAAGTACAACGTAAGCAGTGGAGTTACTATCTTATCCGGAGTAGTTTCACTATAAATCCTGATATAGACTTCAAACTATCCTCTTTTTGTTCAAAATGAATGGTCAAATTCATATAAAAGAATGAATATTTCCGTTCTCATGCCATTGCAATTTTGAGTGCCTTTCTCTCATAGGTTTACATGGGTCAATTTCGTTGCCGATATGGTTACCTAGCCATCTCTAACTTAGCTGTGAAATAACACGAGTAAGGATAAATTATTTGTCACTAATTTGTATCGTCTGTCACTAATAGTTATAGTGGTACCTGATATCAATCAAGGTAGCATTGCCATGTTATGGATAGTTCTTTTTACGTGGAGGTAAGATCGCGGAAAATACTTGTTTTGTACTGGTAAGTGCAAACCTTGATCTCGGTCAGTTCTCCGTGATTGGCTACCTAAGTTCTAGTCCTTGAACCTCATTTGGCTACCCACGAGCGTGGGTGAGTTGGCGAGATTAATCTATTGACTAATTATTACGATTATACGATTAATTACGAGAATAATTCTTGACCTCTGCACCGAGCCTCTGCTCACCATGAGCCTCAGTGACGAAGTCATCGAGAGGATTCGGAACGTCCCGCTAGAAGTTGGAACCTACAATTGACAAGAGAGAGGATGGTAAAGGCAGTAACGGAGGCGGCCTGGGCAACAATCGGTGGGTATGGCTGCAGCCGCCTCAGACATCGCCAGCAGCTGCCAGCCGTACAGAGCAACAGGTCCTTCACCAGGTCCATGCAGGCCAAGTGATGCGTAGATGGATCTGCAAACATGAAGTGAATTTTACATGTATCTTGCACATTATTCATGCATTAGGATGAGTGCAAAAATCGATGTGGAGTCTGGGTGGCGCAGTCGGTTAGCGCACGCACTCGGCTTGGCCTATGACCCTCTGTATGCGCAGAGTATCGTGGATTCGAGCCCAGCAAGAGGCAGGATTTGGTGCCCTGCCCTGGCTCAAGCCTAGCTCCCTGCCCTTCCCCGCCCGACGTCATATGACCGCAGCTGTAGGTGCATCTTTAAACGACGAATAATTCAATACGACGTGTATTTGGGTGCCTTTGTTTTAAAGGGAGTGTGGCCTGTCCCTGAATCTTGGCATTTTGGGATCGCATATCCAGTGCAGCCGGTGCGACCTGTGCTCTGTAACTCTGAAGGAAATGAGGATGACTGATTTAAGCGTTCTCAGCCTGAGGCATACTCGAGCTTGTAGTTGAGTGTTACTAGCATTCCTGTGGGTTTGGTTTGCTTTGTAACAGTCATTCACCTTCTTAACCAATATTTTGTATCTTTCCTCGTAGCTATTGCAGGCATCATTCTACATTATACCTAAAAAGCTGATTTCGTGAAACGCAATTTATTGTGCACAAAAACGCATGCTCAAACACGCTGCAATTTACTTACATATGGCAACAGCTTTAACTAATATGCAGGTTCTGTCCTGATATCTGGTTAAGTTCATTCAACAAAGAAAAGGCAGTAGCGGCCATGAATTAGCAGTCCGAGGTCTTCATTGTGGTCTGCTAACGCCGCCATGAACCAGTGTTTAGATCCTGGGGAACCGCGGTGGTGGCGTCTTCCCACGGCTGGCATTTGCAGGCCATACAGTCGATTCTGATTTGATTGATAGCAAATCAATCAAATCAGCCTTTAGAGGACAGCTGTTAGCACGGTTTCGCCAACACCAGCGGTGGCGGCATAGACTACCGCTTGGGCCGCTGCGTTGTGATAATCAGTTCTTCGGACGTATCACCTCCACCCCCTTATCGGCCCAATATTTAATCACAACAGTCCGACCATCGGGAGTTGTGACATTGTAGCTGCCCATCACGACTCCTTCCTCCGGTTCTCCGGCTACCGCTGCACGGTTTATCTCGGGCCGGGCAGCCGCCAGGCCCAGCAGAGCCACAATCACCAGCTGACAACAGAAACCGCACATTAGGCATGTCTACAATTTAAGGTATATGGTTTCTTTTTAAGAAACAAATTTTGTATTTTCAGTCTTACATCGCAAGGTGAACAAAACAATACGGCAACATCATCACAACAAAGGTGGGAGCATGGAACACACGGAAAACTTGACTATCAAAACAGACCACGACAAGAATGAGTCCACACAATAAAAAGCCACAGATTCCAGTGAAAAAAAACAGAACCGAGAAAATCTACCGCAAACAGCAGCCACCGTCTGTGCCAATCAGTTACAACAAGTCATGTACTATCTCTCTGTCCCTCCCTTCCCCAAACCCTTCCCCTCTCACATCAAGTAATTCCACAAATTTCCAACCCTTGAAAACCTCTCAAAAATGTAAATCGTAGGCC
Organism: Lepas anatifera; assembly: GCA_034440635.1. Classification (NCBI taxonomy): domain Eukaryota; kingdom Metazoa; phylum Arthropoda; class Thecostraca; family Lepadidae; genus Lepas; species Lepas anatifera. Next base: position 184,254 of record JAOTON010000072.1, on the reverse strand, counting down.
TCTCGGATTCAGGCCTGGCACCTAAACTTTTTAAATGTTTAGTTCTGAAATTTCATATATGAATGGGGCCTATCTTTCCCGGAATTTGCGGACTTAACTAGTGCTTTTAGAGATCACTAGTTCGATGCTAAATTGTTTCGCAATAAAAGTGAGGAAGTTACCTAAGTCCAGTATTTGTTCTCTAACGCCCTGGTAAGCTACAAACTGTTTCGCGTTTAGGTCAGTGAGATTTACTACGTTGTTGGATGAAAGTGAGCCAAATAATATGTTTCTCTCGTTAAGACTAAACTGCTGCTCTAAACCCAACTTGCAATTTATCCTGATCAGTAGTTCATTCCAAAAATTTAAGGTATCATCACAAAATACAAAGAAAGGCTGCAGTGTCTCAATTTCTCCACAATAGTTACAGAATGGGTCCGTCGTGACGTTTCGGATACAGAGGAATCTCCTAGTTTGGGAACAACGATGAGTTATTCTATACTGTAGACACTGCAATTTAGTGGATTTTGTGATAGCAAACGGAAGTGCGTGTATTTGGCTCGAATCTTAAAAAAATCGATCCCCTCGTTTTAAGGTAAATGGTTGCGGCGTGGCCTTTAATCACCGGCACATTGCAGAAATTATACGACATGCAAAACACGCAAGAATATGTCTAGCTTTTTGAGGCTATGAAAATGGAATAGGAAACTATGTGCACCGATTTCTCAATTTTGGAACAACATGCGCTGGAATCCGCTCTCAAAAGGCAAACGCTAATTAAGAGCATGTGTTTTTTCTTGCGCCGGAATTTTTTTGTGATGTCTGTTTGTTGTTTTTTTTCAAAACGATGATCCAGATATGCCATTGATGCATACACATACCTGTGCATGTATGTATGTATGTATGCATCTGTGTAGGTATGCATGCATGTATGTAAGTATGAATGTATACATGTATTTATGTAAACATGCATATATGCATTGACCTTTGCAGACCCTTCCACACATTTTAGGCTGTTCATAGGTATTTGACTTAAAAGAAATGAACCACTTCGTTGAAATTCTAAAATTAATGAGTTAAGAACAAGAGAGGTCTGAAAATCGAACAAAAACATTTTCCCACTTTCATTCCCTGAAAACAGAAATATCTCCTTTTTTATACTGATTTGCGACGTCATCTAAATAATAGTTTAAGCGATCAGTGAAATCCCAAAACTTGATCGTAGGCTCGCTGTAAAGGCCTATTCACAGCGTTTCTGCGTGACAAAATTCGCATGCAAGGACTATTTAAATACATGGTGAAATAATCACAGGACTCGCCACCGATTATCCACTGAGGACGTCCACTCTCATTATTAGTATCATATTCGTTCTTTTGTCACGGCAATCGTACTTTCGGGCCGCGCCCGTTCACTCTCGGTCTTAATCACTGGTGCAAAAAAAAACTGAACGAGAGATGGCGCTACGGCGGCCGTAACTGTATAGCATTGGACAGATCATGCATGTTCCTGATGTAAAGAAACAATATCAGAGTTGGATTTTGAAAAAAAATTATGCTTGTTTTGGCAAGTACGGAGAGTGATAAATGTACGTTGTTGCCATTCGGCGCCTTTCGGCAAAATGACGCCCTACAATGGACGACTACTCGCGTGAAGTTCTCTGTCGACAGGTGTTGCATGCTGGTTCACTCGCTAGCATGGTATTTTCAGCGAGTGGGCGCGACTTAGGGTTACGACCAATCAGGTTATTGCAACCATATGGAAGGTATTCCTTCAGGGTTTGGAGAAGACAATAAACCTCTTTGCTTTGAACGTTAAAGCCGGCGGAAATTTTATACTGAGAGTTTTGGATGACATTAAATATGCCAATAGGGGTTTCTTAAGACTCTCTACTAAACGGCTATATCAGTTCAAAACCCATCCTAAAAGTTGCACACTCCATTTAACAGATATTAAGATCAGTGCCTTGACACGTTGTCACATAGATGAACACGGAAATACATACTAAGAAATGTAAGAAAATCAAAATAAATGTTAAACATAGATATAATACTTAAAAGAGATAAGGTTTGGCTCTCCTACATATCACATTTAGTTATTTTACGAGCCATTCTTCATTCCCGGAAAGTTGCGAAGAAATGCAACTACATTGCTTACATATATTTGGTGAAACGCTACACGTCTGCTTCACAATCTCAGTGTGCGTAAACAGCACGTCATTTATCAATGTGTTTAAGATATTTGTGCCTTGGTGATTTACGAAGCACTGATTGGTCACATGGCGTCGCCACATCTTGCTGTGTTGGAAGAATACTACAGGGATCGAAAAGACTTACGCAGAATAACCGCCCGGGTTTTGGACCCGGGCCAGCTGCAAGAAGGCCGAACACGCTTTCCCAACGCCATTGGAACCCGCACTAAATGGGAAATTTCGACAAGAAAGAAAGAAAGTTGAATCTAGAACCTTACGTTTTGAACTGATCGTCAGAAATTTCAAATTTTGAAAAGCTTTCGCACTTTAAAACTTGAAAAACTTGAAAAAATACCGCACTTTGTTAGGTACACAGACACTGAACAGCCTTACCACTCGCGGAATAGCTACTGCAAATTAATAAATGCCATAATGTCAGTCAAGTGCAATTCATGGTAAATTTTTGCATGCTTTTCAAGTCGAAACTTTACTGAATGTATCACTGCAATGACCCTAAAAGGCTAGCGCAAGACCGTACAGAACATGAGTTTCGATCCTCGGTTGATGGGTGAAGCTATGAAACTATGTTCAAAACTTGCTATTTAGCTAACCGATGAGTTTTTGTCGATTTTTGAGACACCGACAGTGAGTACATTAACACGCACATTGACGGCGATCTGAGCCACCTTCGCATTGTTGGCGGGGGGGAGGGCGGGTACCCGCCCCCGTAATCTCTCAAGAACCACGCTTGATAGCGAAAAATGGTAGAAGTGTATGATAGCCTAATTGAATCTCTATAGAAAATATTTGAACCGTTTTTTCAGGTCACATTTCAGGTCACTAGAGGTCAAGGCCGCCCCGGTAGCTCAGTTGGTAGAGCGTTGGGCTCCGGCCCGCTGCTCAGAAGCATGCAGTGGCAGTGCATGTCCAGGCTTGGGATCGGTTCCCCTGGAGACGCTCCGGCGCTCAATAGTTTACCCGACGTACAGGTCGGCTGGCAACTGACTGGAGAGAGGGTGACCTGAGCGGGGCGGCCGTCCCTGTGCTTTGTGGGACGTTAAACTTTGGCTTCTAAATTCGTCACTCAGCAGTATGATGGGGCAGTCACCAGCCACGGCTCGAAAAACCTGGCTGCCTCCGCCCGACTCTCTTCGGACCGGCCCACCCGGCGCCGTGGTCGCGGTGTTGAAAAGCCCACCAGCACTGTACACCGTGCAGTCAAGACTGGATGTTCAAGAAATAGCAAGAAGTTCAAGAAGTTCAAGAAATAGAAAATTCAAGAAATATTCTCAGCCTCGGGCGGTCATCAGCCCACCAACACGAACGTGCCGATATAAAACTGCGTACTGGTGCCGCGGCCGTGGAGTTAACAAGTTGACCAGCACTGCCCAGTGATAGACAGGACTGTAAATTCAAGGAATATCGGCAGTTCTCAAAACCTCAGCTCTAGCTGGCCGTGTCGCCGCTTCTAGAACTGCATGAGCGGCCGCCCTCATTCAAGAGCAGGATGGGGCGGCTGCCAGCGACGACTGAGGCACCTGATGCCTCCGCCCGGCCCTCCAGACTCTCTCTGCCGATCCACCTACCGGAACATGCCGACGCACATTATGCGCCATTGCCGCTGCTGCGGCGTCGGCGAATCCACCTGCACTGTTCGGGGTTGGACAGGACTGGAAGTTCCTGGAAGTAGTAGTGATAGTTCTCATATCTCCAGCTCAAACCGGCCATGTCATCGTTTCAGGAGATGCTTCCATTGCTGCCCTCGCTTGGCAGTGTGCTGGAGGTGGCCACCGGCGGCGACTAGGGCCTCCAGCGACGACTGGAGACCCCTGGCCGTCCCCCGCATCACTCTCTTCGTTCTCTCGGCCAGCCCTGCATAAACGTGCCGACCTACGGTGACGTGACGTCGGCAGGTCCCCCAGCTCTGCCCAATATTTGGACGGGACTGGCAATTCATGGAGCATCGTTCTTTTTATTTGCAAATCCACGTGGGTTTTCACTACACGTCATTTCAAAAATAAACACTGGGATATTCAAAATACACACAGACAAAAAACAAAAACGTAGCCAAAAAAAAACAGGCAACCATCAAGACCCACGATAAAATATCACTATAAAAACAGACATTAAGCAGCCACCGCGGCGTGAAGCAGCATGTTTCAGCCAGTCTAAAAGTACACGGTCGTCCACTGCCAGCTGGTACATTGTACCCTCGGTAAAATCCGCTCCTCCCCGCCTCGAACGTATCCGTGGCAGCGTAAGGTTTGCACTGTCGCGGAAATGATCGTGCGCAGCACCAGCCACCATTCCTATAGAATTAGCCAAATATTGGGAGCACCACGCACAAGAGCGAATGCACAGCACACACGTGTGGTACCCACTAGTTGTTCAGCTCTCATCCATCGCAACTGGGTCAAAACATCCGATACATGGTCAAAACGACGACGCCCACTTACTACCGCGCACAAATTTATAATCTTTGAATGCGGCGTGTCGGAATATTACATAGCCATAAACGATAGACAAAACGAATACGACATCACCAGCGCCTGCACAATACTCCATGACGCCCTGGGAATGGAATGTTGTGCGGGCTCAGTGCTATCAATATTCCAGTGCATCTTCACACACCGAGTCCACATGTCGCCAAAGCTCAGGTGTCATCAATCATTACGCCTAGATTTTACAACCAGAATCCTGGATTACAGCTCCGCAGAAATGATAGTGATGTTCGGCAATGTCCTGAGCATTGATGGCGTACCAAGAACAACCATCTGTGTTTTGCTGGTGTCAGCTTCATCCCATTTTCAGAACCACTGGAAGAGGGACCAAGCGCTCGCTCCATTTGAGTAACAATCCTCGTAGATCACGTTTCGGGCCCGTCACAAGTACTAGTGTCATCAGCGAACGAACAATGGTAACGTCATCTCCACACACAAGCCTAGGTCATTTGCGAAGAGCATACAGAACACAAGATAAACTGCCACCCTGGAATGTTCCTAGCTGATTGTTTTGGATTTTGACTTCAAATAACCATTGCGGAGCAATTTGTACCTGTTGTGTGTGACCTGAAAGATAGTTTCGAACCATTCGCTGTCGCTGTCGACGCCATACAGGTAAGCTTCGAGTAATTAGAATGTGGATGACGTCAAACATTTGGACAAATCTAAAGAACCAATATCGAAATTCACCCCTGTCCATCCCAGAAAGCACCTATCTGTAGACGCCATCAGTGGTGCGCATAATTCCTGCTCCAGATAGCCATATCGTCACCTCTGGAATTACTTCCGCTGCCGCCTTCGCTCATCAGCATGCTGAAGGCGGCCACCAACGACGGCTGGAGAAACCTGGCTGCCTCCGCCTGGCCCTCTTTGGACGCTTCCAGCAAACCCACCTACATGAACGTGCCAATCTACAGTAACATACCGCGCCACCCACCGTGGTCGGCTGGGCCTAACTCCTGACTCAACCGCGCCTCACTGTCCGCCAGCGGTGAGCGCGTGTTTTCGCCGGCGAAACCGCTGCCATAACCGGCGGCGCGTCGCTTTGCCTGAGCGAACAGCAGCTGGAGTGACGCCAGCGCGAAAAAGGAGACCTCAGCCGGCTAGATCAGTTGCTACCGCACCAGCTGTAGTAGATAAACGACCGCATCCAGTATCCCCAGCGACCGGTGCGTTCTGTCATCAGGGAACGACTACGACGCCTCAGCTGACGGAAAGGAGCAGAAACAGCCATACCAAGAGACAGCAGCTGACCTCCGTGTCCGAGCGGCTCTTCGCTGCTCCGGCTCCAGCCTGGGATTCGATGACAGTGTGTAAATAAATTAAACTTCTTGCTCGGCCCCATCCCTAACACGTATATTTGTGGTATTCTCCTGTTTTATCCCTCTTGCTCTGTTTTGTCTGTTTACTGCCTAACGTTTTGTTCTGTTCTTGTTTTTGGTTTCTTCCCACTAGTGCCTTAATTTGATCTCGCCGAACGCATTTTGTCTGTGGTTTAGATATATCCTGCTTTGTTTATGTATGATTTAGCTAGTTTTGTTTTTTTAGTTTTATTTGTTTTGTTTTGTTTGTTTTCTAGTTTTTTGGTTTGATTGCTTTGCTTGAATGTTGCTGAGTTTGATTGGTTCCTGCTTTGATTAGGTATTTGTCCTTATTTCTTATATTTGTTCTTGCTTCTAATAACTAAATATTTTCTTAGATTCAATATGTTCAACATATGTGGGCCCTCTACGTATCTACTTATAACTTAACCTTATTAATTTTTGTTTTGTGTCCCGTTTTGTTTACTTGTAGCTTTATTTTGCTCTTTTAACTGTGTTTTGGCGTTATATTTGTTCATTTCGTCCTCTAACGCTCATCTTACTTTGTTATGCTGTTATCCTGTCAGTCTCTGTTTTATCGCTTTTTCTGTTTGTTTTCTCGTTCCATGGTTACTGTTTCTTTGTTAGGTTTTTATGATTTGCTCATTCTGCCTATGCTACACACGTGCTCTTTTACACTCGTGCTCTGGTTGCTTACTTCCTTTTGTTTATACTATGTGCCTGTAAAGTTCTATTCTGTTGCTAGCTGTTCAGCCTTTGCTTTGCTTTGCCCATGTCTTCTTTTGCTGGTCTATTCATTTCTTCTGTCCCCCTGTTTGTATATGAAAAATGAAATAAAAAAGCTGATGATGATGATGATGATGATAATTAACCCTCCATTGAGGGAGTTGCTCGTTCGGGTGGTGGGGTCGGGGTCTCCGTGACAAGTCCCTTGATGACTTTAGTGAGACTCCGACTCCAGCAGCCTTACCAGGAACAACTTGAACAAAATTAAAAAAGGCATGCCACCATAGGGATAACATGAAGCATTGGCGGACGCAGGGGGGGGCAGTTCCGGCCATGCCCTCACAGCACTAGAGGGGGGCCTAACTATCATTTGGCGCCGCCAGACGCCGGAATCTTTTTGAAAAAAGGTGTTTACACTAGGTCGGTAAAGCAAAAAAATATTCGCTCCCACCCCCCCCGAAGAGCGATCTACTACTTGGAGAGGTAGCTTATACTCGGTCTGTCAAGCACCCAAATTGCACATCCCACCCCCCGCCTCCGGAGGATGGGCAGAAAGTATATATATATATATATATATATATATATATATATATATATATATATATATATATATATATATATATATATATATATATATATATAAATATGGGGGTGTTATTGCAAGGTTACACCTAGTATTTGAAGGGACCAGAGGTCATGTCAAGGTCAAAATAGGTTAAAATTAATATCATTAGAAGCGTAAGGACAAGGAAAACCTAATGCCGTTAAAATAAACGCTCTATTACGATCCATCTCCAATATGTTCAGTTTAAACCATTTTCCTCGTGTATTTCCAATGGAGAGGTCATGTCTCATACTTTACCTTAGGTCATCGATATAAAAAGCCGGCACATATTTTGTAGAAGTCGGTAGGCCCATTATGTGATATCAATTTCAAACGGATAGGTTCACCCAGGTCTGAATTATGCTATCTTAACTTTTATAGGTCAAGTCACTTGACCTACACTGGTGATCTGACCTAAGCTGACCCAACCTTAATATTTTGCAAAAGTTGTAAAAACAATCAGATAAAAGGTATACCAGGTGCGGCGGCGCTAGCGCTGTCGTTTTTATTTTATCTGCAAAAACACGAGAGGGCGAGGAACCCGCCCCCAGTCAATGCACGTGCTAATACGCTTTAACCTTAGTTACAAAACGTAGAGCTATGCTGGCGAGAAAGTGATGCGAACGATCTTGGTTTTACCAAAAAAAAACACGCGGGTACTCACATATTTCATTCCGAGAGTCGAGGCTGGTGGATCTTGAATGATACAAAATACACTCCCAGATGGACATTTATACCCAGCCATGAATTCGTAGTCCTCTCTCAATGCCTAGGGTGAGCATGAGCAAGCTTATTCCGAGCTGCTGTTGCCTGATCAGCTTTAGCTTTTCAGTCACGTTATCCGCGATTCCACTTGGCCCTTAGACGCCCTGCACGCGAAATTATCCCGATACCTTGCACCATGCGTACAAAGATCGTGTCATAGCATGAAAAATGGGGGCGGAGGTCACAAGATCCTCAAATAGATTTTGTATGGAACATGTTGGAGACGAAATTGGCTTACGATAAATAAAAAGATTCTAGCACCTTTTCTTCAAAATTCAATCGAAAACAGCATCTACATATTAATGCTCGCATTTCTAGTGAAGCCTTGTCCAGTCCCTTTGTGTAAGAATATGGCCACTGGAAAAATGTATGATCGTTTTGATGGCCAACCAATTGTCTATATTCCAAAGCTTGACAGGCTCATGGTTCTTCGGATATTTTTGGCATTACGCGTTCATACCGACCTCGGGTGACCTTAATTCATGACCTAAAATAGCATCGGCCATTTTATCACATTACAACACACCCGAGACGACTACCATTGGAAAGACCATTTGGCCGCCAGTTTGCTGTTTGCATGTGTGAAACATGTGATAACAGCAAATATCCTGTGGATGGAGCGTGATATTTCCCTGTGGCATAATTGGTCTTGAGTTGTATGCGTTGCGGCAATAGATATGCAATTTTAAGCAATATCAAAAGGGAATTAATGTAGTTTTTTGGATGCCCGGATGTGAGTGTCTGATATGTGGAATTAATACAGACTGAAAAGTTTCAACTGCCGCTATGCTATGCACGAGAGAATCGGAACTAAAACAACTTTTCTGGCTCTTACAAGTAAACTGTTTCTGGCTCTTACAAAAAAGAATAGATGTAGGGTACAATGATGGTTTTCCAATGAAAACCCGGAATCTTATGCAAAAAGCGCAGGGTACTCTGAAAAATCACGCACCCTTTCATTTACTTCCCGTGTGCCAGTCAGGGCTGTTTTCGAAACGTGTACAAAAATTGTACGTGTCTGGTATGGGCCACAGCTAGGGGCGTCGCATTTGATTTTTACTGGAGAGGGGGGGAGCGTATTCCCGGGCTGGCGATGACGGGAGATTCGAGGCAGATTTTGAAAATTATAACTTTTTATGAAACACTAACGACGATGCACTTCACCAACATATGTATGTAGATTCACGCAGGTAGCAGAGAGAGAACGCAAATCTTTATTTTTCTTATATGACCGATTGTATTTTCTATCTAGTAATTTTTCTCTTGTATAGGGTATCTAGGATACACTACAGCAATCGAAGGACAACAACGAGGCTCCAGAGGTGGGAAGGCTTGGAGTCAAGACTCACAGGGATCACTGAAGATTTTTGCTGTGAATGTTCAGTCCCTGAAACCTAAAACTGTCGAGCTGTCATGCGAACTTTTGTAATTTTGGCTATGACATCTGTGTTGTGAGTGAAACATGGCTCAAAAAGGACATCCCGAACCGCATGCTTGTGTTTCCCGGTTACAGTTTAACACCTTCGGATCGCTGTTTTGCCCCCAACGGTTATGGAGGTGTAGCTTTGCTTTCTCGCAGTGGTATCGGTGTGAAAAAATCAACATTCCCGGATCAATGTTGATGTTCAGAACTCAAAACTTGAATCGATGTGAAATATTTTAAGTTGGGATAGGAAATCTGTTCTTTGTGCACTGTACAGGACGCCTAGAAATGTTTCCACTGCTCTTCAAGCAGATTTCGATGACTTAGAGCACCAGCTCCAGTATGTGCTGGCGAACTTCTGTGATGCCAATATTATTTTAGCCGGTGATCTGAACTGCAACATTTTAGCTGACGACTCTCACCCGGCTCGCAGGAAATTGGTAGAGTTTTTAGGCCGTTACTCGCTTTCACAATGCATCACAGCACCCACCTACTCGAGTGGCTTACTTTTAGATGTTTTTATCGTCAACAAAAACATTTTCAAATGTGTTGGCACTCGATTTTGTCATTTCAGTCCACATAAATTTATCAGAATGATCTGTGACATTCCTAGGCTACGGAGAAATCCTGTTGTAAATTAGGGAGACTGGGGTCAATTGTAACAAATTACACATTTCTGGTTCGGGAGAAATAGGGCTTTGAGTTAGAGCACTTAACATTATATTTTCATCAAATTTGAAGATTTTGCAATCTGACAGACGTAGAAAGATTTCAAAACACAAATAATGAGGGGTCAAAATTTCCATTCAAAAAATTTACTTCAGCTGTTACAATTGACCCCACGTGAGGGGCAATTGTAACAGCACCGGGGGTCAATTGTACCATGATAAAGCCGTATGAATTTTGACGATTTATTTGTACCATAAAAAATCATAATGCAAACACTTCTGCATTTTGGCCTTCACTTCAGCTTCATGGACCGTCTACAGTCGAGTCCCGCGTTCGGTGGTGCGTGGTGCAAAACGAGGCATTTTCTGAAAGTGCAAGACATTTGTTTGAAAACAGCCGATGCATTTTTTGGAAAGATGAACACAAAACGAATACCAGTGATTTAGATCAAAACTCCTGTAAAAAATTTGTTTATCAGTCCGGTCAGTAAATTTTGAATTTGTTACCGAAAAGGAATGACACTTCCTGGAACCAAAAACGTATTATTTTTGGCACATTTGCCTATTGGACTGACTACCTACAAAAATATATTTATGATTTGACTGAAATCTCGTTAAATTTTCAAACTAGGCACAAATAGCCTGAGCAGCTGACGTGCCCTTAAACCTCAATTATCATCGTTAATTTTCCAATATAAGAAATGTTCTATAGGGCAGCCAACATTGCCACTTTTCCGAAACATTTACCAACCTACGAACAAACATATAATTGGAAAGCAAGTCATGAACAGCAGCGCACCCAGGGGGCAGCAGGCCCGCACTCCACCCACCCTCTCCCCACTGGAGGATCCAGGGGGAAAACAGGGCGGATCCCCCCAAATTGCCCGATTTTTGTCGGTTTTCTTCAAAATCCATGTTTTCCCCGATTTTAGGCCACTTTGCCCCCCCAACGGTCGGCCTGGATCCAAGCCTGATCCCCCCCCCCCAACGTGTCAAGTGCCTCCTCCCAAAAACAGTTGACACTAGGTCTGTAAAACAAAATGTTCATCACTCTCCCAGGATATGAAGATTGGCCCCTTTGGGAGAACAAGTGCGCCCCTTCATCGGCCTGACGTCCCCTCGTCAACCCACCTAACGAACATCCTGGGTGCGCGCCTGATCATAAAATCACTAACCTAGCTACTGCATTTGTGCAGTAGAAGCAAGTTTAATACGTCGTAAGGTCATAGGGGTCAATTGTAACATTGTTAAATTTGACCACAAGATAAATGTTACAATTGTCCCCATCGCAGCGCGCAAATTTTTAAACCAAATTGCTGCTCAACGAGCTGGCCTAGGCGACAGACTCTGTGCTCATTTCGTAGCTAATTAAACAATATGCACTGAAACGGTTTCTGCTGTACCTTACCATACCCATTAATAAACTAATCATCTTTAGATATTTCAAAATTTACCAAACACCCCCAAAAACACATAATTGTCAACAGCGTCAGACTTACCCGTTGCACCGAGTTGAAACTTCGTTAACAAAGGTAGCAGCTGATTGCGCATTTCCGGTCAGGCAACCAGCGCCAACCATTGATTAGTTTAGCCAATATGGCCAGTGTTACAATTGCCCCGTGTTACCTTTGATCCCAGTCTCCCGTATGGGGCGAAAGGCAGGATCAGCACTGATGCATACCATCGCGACCTTTTAAACCGTGACTGGACTCCCGTTTTTACCGCCACTTCTGTGACCAATAAGTGGAATGTTTTCTCGCGCATTATGAGCGACATTTTAGACGTGCATGCACCCAAAAATCAATATCAGAAATCCCAATGCACCACCGTGTCTAGCTCTACTCGCGACCTGATGGCGGCTAGGGCTGCAGCGGCGCTACGTTTGCACGGCCACAGGTCCACTGAGTATACTGATCTGAATAGACATGTGCGGTCGGCCATTCGCTCGATACCAAACTGGACATAGCAGAGCGTACCCAGCAGCAGGGCCGCACACTGTTTTCCGCAATATCCGTAATATTGTCGGCGAAAAACGTGATGGTTGTGCTGTTACGCCGACCACGATCGACACTGCATGTGCGGCCGGTTGCAGTTTTCAGGACAAAAGTCTGGGGCCGCCAAAATTATTGGGAAATGACCCAAAGACCGCCATCTAATGCTTTATGCATTTTCACTTCTAGGAAGCTCTACACATAAAAATTTATCAAAACAAAGACAATTTGGCAATATATTCGGGTATGCGTGAATGCAAAATAAATGGACAGATACTTCAGCAAATAATACACCTGGAACCTGTTGCAATCAGAGGCTGATGATGTTGCATACAATTTCTTCCATGAAAGCACTCTAACCATTAACATCATCACCATCACCATCATCATCACCATCATCATCATCGGCATCATCATCAATCATTCACCGTGGTACACCATCCTTTTAGTCCTCGTCCGAAGAGTCTGGCGGAGCTCCGAGCGCGCAAATCGGAGGCACATCGGTGATGGCTTCATCCTCGTCCACCTTCATTTTCTGAGTGGGGCAACCACGGAACCTACATGACCTGAAGACAACGTAAGATATTGAGAATAGCAGCTTGTGCGGTCTTCCTGCAGTGGTGTTTGTGTAGGTACCAAATATCTTTCGTCCGTGCTTCCAGGGGCTCTTCAGTCGTGACTCCGATGAGCATAGGAGCTGCTTCAATAATGGCTTGCCGATGAAAGAGGATTTTGGGAAGGGTTGGCGTCATCCGGGCCCAGGGATAACATCAGGGCCACAAAAATGTCCGCCCTCTCGTAGAGAAAATCAGGTGGAACTGGTGGCGAACCATGACGACTACTTCATCGATGACGTCTATTTCAGTGGGCTGCAGAACATCTATTTGTATTTAGCCAGATGGTGGGAATTTGACGTAGTGGTAGTGAGCGCCAATTCTTGGAGCGTGTAGAGGCGGCTTCAGCAGCCAAGAAAACTGGGCGTCTCAGATGGTGATGGTGGGTGAGGGGAGACACTCTCGAGGTTTAACAGGCTCGGAGAGCCACACAGCCTAGCTGGAAACCATGCGTGCCCGTGAAAGGGGTACTCCTTCCCAACGTGTCCTTAAATTTGTCCGGAAGTTTTCAATTTTTAGAGGGGCTGCCTCGCCGCAGATGGAAACCTGAAGTCAGAGAAATATTTTTAAGACATCTTCTGGGCTCACGGTTCGAATGCTCTTGCAATGAGAGGTGTTTAGGAGGCCATCCAAGAGGTCAAGGCGGGTGAAGATCTCGGAAAAAGGTGAAGCATAAGATTCGAAATAAGTATAAAATATAGGAAAAACGCAGCTGGACGCAGAATATTTTGACACCGCAGGATAGCAGAAAGGTCGTGCTATAACACCATGCTACCCAGCTTTTGAATCGCATCGAATATTGTCCAAAATTAAATTGGTATCCTATTTTTTCGGGTTCCCATCTGTTTCTGTGTATGTACCTAAAGAATTGCCCCGCCCCCTACCACGGAAATAAGAGACAGGTTTCCCAATATTTGTCAGAACGCTCTCCTGGTCCAAGTGAATCATTGACACTGTATTGACACTGTTGAAATCTTTTGTGTTGTCCAATGACGTCGCTATTCCAAACAAATGTTTTATCTTCATTTCACTTGGAAGAAAACACGGTCATAGGCAGGGACTGATTCAAAGTGCAATAAATTAAAAACAAATATCGAAAATACATCAAAAGTAGCTGTTATGCGTCCCAGGGGTATTGAAGTTATCAGAAATGGCCACTTTTACTAGTTTCATCAAAGTCAAAAATTGGTCAACATGCGACTTTTGTCCCGCCCCGCCGCACAGTGCACTGTGAACGACATTTTCGTTAATTTTGGACCCAGAGTGACCGCCGAGCTAGCCGCCCGTGGTGCCGCCCGTTATCTGCCGGTGCGCGTGCCCCGTGTTGGGGCGTGCAGTTTTACGGTCAGACCAGTCTCACTGCAGTGCCTCCACCGCACTATCCTCAGCATGCGTAACTCAGCTGCTTGTGGTGATGATGGCTTGTGTATTAGGATCTTTAAAATGTCATTTCCCTGCGTTTGACACGTTCTGCTTCATATCGTAAACGAATGCCCCATTACCTGCGACATACCGTCATCATGGAAGCATGCGATTTTTAAGTCTGGTGATCCAGCCGACCCGTCAAGCTTTCGGCCCATCTCAATTCTTCCTGTGATCTCAAAACTAGTCGAAAAATTGTCCAGACAGCTCCACCACTACCGCGCATCAAATCATCTCCTGGTCTCCACCCAACATGGTTTTCGCCCTCAACACTCTACCGAAACGGCACTGCTATTTCTGACAAAATTCTCCCGGCCATGGACCAATCTGAAATCTCCCTGCTTGGTCTGATAGATCTCATTAAATGTTTTGACATCATCAATCATTCTAAATTGCTCACGAAACTGCAGCTCCATGGCATTGACATCAAATGGTTCCAAAGCTATCTGTCCGGTCACACCCAAAGTGTTCGTCTTCCCAGTAGCTCAGCAGTGAGTCAAAATTCTATTTCACGAATTGCTTCCGCGCGACAAATCAACCAAGGAATTTTCCAAGGCAGCAGTTTAGGCCCCTTGCTCTACACCATCTTCTGTAACGATCTCGGTCTGTACGGAAACGGCTCTTCATTGTCCAATACAAAGATGACACCCAAGTTCTAGTTTCAGGCAAAAACTCAATTCTTTCGGACCTGGTGTCGGAGCTCGAAACCACGCTTTCTTCGCTTGATGCTTACTTTCACTTCAACGGTCTAAAAGTCAACGAGTCAAAATTCGAAATTCTTGCCATTGGATCTCAACAAGATCTGCGCGGACTTCCAAAATTTTCCGTTAAGTTCCGCCAAACCACTACCACACCCTGCACTGAAGCTAGGAATCTCGGTGTAACTTTTGACCGCCACCTGACATGGGATACTCACGTCAACGCAGTGGCGCGCAAGTGCACCGGGATTCTCGTCGGCTTGTCCCATTTGCGGCACTACCTCCCGCCTAATATCGAAACCTCCTTGTTTCGGCCCTTGTATTTTCACATGTCAGATACTGTCTCACAGTTTATGGGAATGGAGCTAACAAAAATCTGGCCATTCTACAGAAAATTATAATTTTTGCTGCAAGAGTTATTTCAGGCAAAAGAAAATTTGGGCACGTTTCGGCAGAACGGCGACGACTGGGTTGGCTGGATACACCAGATTTGCTTACCTACCAGACTGCATTGCGATTTCATAGGATACGTTGCAGTGGTGTTCCCGAGTCGTTGTCCTGTCAGGTTTACCGCAATCGCGAGCGCCCGGGCCGCTCCCACAGTACCAGACAGGACGAACTCCTGAGTTTGCCGGCTGGCCGTGGCACAGCTGCTGGCAAGCGTCGATTCTTGTACCGAGGTGTGACCTTCTACAATGCTCTGCCGCCTGAGTTTCTTGAACTGACTGTGTCCCGTTTTAAGCTTGCCGTGAAGCAACACCTGATGCGTGCTGGGCATTATTAGGCTTGTTAGTCATATTATACTAGCCATGTTTTATGAATGCTGGTGCGAGTGCAAAAGTTTAATAGTTTTTACCTGCCTCACTCTCTGCTTTCAAATGACTCGGGTCCAAGAATAGCCACGTTAACCCCGGTTTTCTATCGTGGATGAACCTACGCTGTACAATACAATACAATAAAATACAATACATCTCCACCAAGTCCAATAGACTCAGTTCCAGCGCTGCTGCTGCTGGCCTGCACAGTGTCTTACCTGTACACATCTCGACGCTGTACGGATAGCTGTCCGAAGATGCGAGGACCCACAACTTGAAGCCAAAACACGGGCTTACCCTTCATGAACATCTTGCTGGAATGGTGCCTAAGTACGGGA
Source organism: Lepas anatifera (assembly GCA_034440635.1). Lineage (NCBI taxonomy): Eukaryota > Metazoa > Arthropoda > Thecostraca > Lepadidae > Lepas > Lepas anatifera. The sequence goes on along the minus strand of JAOTON010000072.1, from coordinate 168,199 downwards.
CCATCTGCTCATCAATGCTCAGATTAGAGTGGACAGCTCCAAACTGAAGCGTGACATGAAGGTCAACACGACCATACGGCACCGATGCGCTCCAGATGAGAACGCCGCAGCCTAAGGGGATGGGAGGGCGGGTCAATATCGGGGGGAGGGGACGCCAAAAAGGAAAATTGGGAAATATGGACATGGGGTACCGTTGAACCTTGGCGGTAGTGACCTATGTTTACGCTACAGCACATAAAGTTTTCGTGCGGGCTTGGAAACACTAACCTCGGTCTGTCACTCCATACCAATAGATGTGCCCGATGTTCCCAATTGAGAACATCCAAATTTCTGGTGTTACTGACAATTCAATTTAGCGTGATCTATTTCATTTGTACATAATCAGGTCAGGGGACCTTCCTTAATCTTCACCTGCACGGATTTCGAAATTGGGCAAAAATTTTATTTTGACACCATTCTTCAATCAAAATTGATGCCTCGCAAATATCAACATTTCAAAAACCCAAACTTGTATTTGGATAGCCAAAATCTGACACATTAGTGTCGCTAAATTTTGTTTCAAACCTCTTCTTGCTACTTAAGTGAAGGGGAAAGTATGTGTATTGCGCCCCCTAAGGGAAATCACTTGCTAGACGAATGTCTCCAATTCAATCTCGCTATTGCGGATTAAATTACAAAATTTAATCATTTTTTGTTATTGAGAAAACAATGCCTGACCTGAGAATAGTGTGTTCTAGGAGTGAATTCCTACTTGAGTGAAACTATGCAAAGGGCGCATTTGCCAAAGTGTGAGGGTAATTGCGCCCGGGGGAGGGCGCATTTAGATTTAATTGCGCCCTTTCCTCATACCATGAATATGCAACCTTATTGCTCAAGCTGGTATAAGGTTCTTGCGCTCTGCGTTCAATGGCCGGCTGGATTGTAACGAGCTTGTGCCTATGTTTGCTGTCCTAGCTCCCGTCCGACACTCACGGCACACTGGCTTGTTCAGTGTGCCTCGTGGTAGAGTTAAAACGGTGCAGAATGGCTTTAGGATACGTCTACCGAAGCTTGTCAATGATTTCCTGCACCAAACATCAGCAGAGGACTTTTTTCAGCCGACTAGATTCTTTCGTTCGAATGTGCTTCGATATGCGAATAGTGTAGGCACATACATGAGATAGCGTTTTCTTTCTATTGCATGCACATCTCCATTATTTTAGTAGCTACGGCTCTGCTGTGGAGATACTTTAGGGTGCCTTTTTAGCCTTGGAAATTTCATTTAAATCTATATCGCATGTATGCTACATATATATATATATATATATATAGATATATATATATATATATATATATATATATATATATATATATATATATATATATATATATATATATATATATATATATGTAAGCGATTAACAGCGTATGGGTGAGTGTGAGTGTGTGGGTATACCTTAAGTCAGATGTGTGTTTTTTTCTGACTTAGACGATAAGGTCAGCCGTAAGTGGGTCGTGACCTGTGGCTGTTCGCTGCTAATAAATAAATAAATACCATCTTAAAGGGAATGTGGCACCTTCACAACGTGATTTTAACTGAGATAGCCAAGTTGTAAAGCAGGTCGGAAAACCTGGTACTCCATATTTCAATTGTCTTGGAACTCGATATTTCCGTAGAAAAAAGCTAAAACCTACCTGAGACCAGCCCCCTCAGCCCCCCGTCGCCGGCGGCCATTGTTGTGAGCTACTGTTGTGACGACATATGCTGACGTCACGATGAGCATCAGCCAATCGACGCCCTCGAAGCGTTTCAAGTATGGTAGTGGTTGCCAGATCGTGACATCATCCACAGGCTGATATTTATTTCTTTTTCTAGAGGAGTATTTTTAAAAACCAAATATTGAGCTTATTGTACATTTTTCAGGGAAATCAGGAGTGTTTTCATTATTTTTTACTAAAAGTACGCCTAATTACACTAAATTCCAGGATTCGACCAAGGTGCCACATTCCCTTTAAGTCAATGGCACGGCAGAAATAAGCATTAGCATAAGAGCAAATGAGGCTCGGCTACCTTCCAAGCTTTTCATTTGGAGGGCCTGGAAGCCATTTTACTGTGGTATTCTTGCATTCACAATGACTTGTAATAATAAAATCACACTAATACGGAAAGGCTTTGGATTTGATTTTTCAACATGTATTTGGATAGGGCACATTTGACCAGGGCGCAATTAACTTTTTTGCATTTAAATCAGAGATATCTGCTTTAAAAATTTACCTATAATTGTTTTTTTTCAGAATATGCAATGCATTTCTGGCTTTGAAATTAAAACCATCAATTTTGGAATGTGACAGCCGTATTCTTATATTTCGGATTCATAAACCCGTGCAGATTTAAGGAAGTACTGAATTTATTTCGCTAGCTGATTAAAATACATCATTATGCACGAATTCATTGAAACTTTCGGAAAATGTATGGATTGGAGGCGGGAACTGGATTAAGCTTCCAAAGACAAACTACCACTAGTACCTCTCTCTGTTATAAGGGGAGGGGGCGCAATTAGTTGGGGGCAAGGGCGTAGCCAAGGGGGGGGTAAGGACAGCCGCCTCCCCCTGAAGGCCCGAGGGGCCCCTTGAAGACACGAGCCGCGCTTCGCGCGGCTCGCCCGCACCATGCTCTGTGGCCAAATTTGGCAGTTTATACCCGACAGGGCCCCATTTAATCCCACTTCAGCACTCTATTCTGCAACAAGCAGGGCACTTTTTACCCATCAGGGCCCTTTTAGCACTGTCGCAAGGGCTCTTTTCGGGGCGCCGCACCTCCCTGCGCGAAATCCTGGCTACGTCCCTGGTTGGGGGGGGCGCAATACATACACCTTCCCCTACAACAGGCACCCCAAACAACCATTTTGTGAACTGTACCATAAAAATATAATGTTCTGAAATGGGAACATTGGACACTGATGGGTTAACTTCCTATATTTCTGTTTCAATTTTTTTTGAAAGTTGTTTTTTTCAAGTATTTTTTGTGATTATTTTAAGGTTCTACACCACTGTCTAGGACAGATATGACCTATTGTATAACAGTGGTTGACAGGTTTTATCACTTTAAGGGAATGTGGCACCTTGGTCGAATCCTGGAATTTAGTGAAATTAAGCGTACTTTTAGCCAAAAATAACGAAACCACTTATGCCTTCTCTGAAAATGTTCACTAAGCTCAACATTTTGTTTTGAAAAATACTCCTCTCGGAAAATAAACACATATCTGCCTGTGGATGATGTCATAATCTGGCAGCCACTACCATGCTTGAAGCGCTTCAATGGCTTCGATTGGCTGATGCTCATCGTGACGTCAGCATATGTCGTCACACCAGCAGCTCACAACAATGGCCGCCCGGCGAGAGGCTGATGAGGGGGCTCGTGTCAGGTAGGTTTTAGCTTTTTCTATGGAAATATTGAGTTCCAAGACAAATGATATATGGAGTACTGGGTTTTCCGACTAGCTTTACAACTAGGCTATCTCCGTTAAAATCACGTTATGGAGGTGCCACATTCTCTTTTAACCAAAACAGCAGCTGAACGCGTTTCGACAAAAGAGTCTTTTTTAACATCTATGGCATGAAGATTGAGAATCCCACGTGCCATAGATTATGCCATATGACAATATGACATATGTAATATGCCCAGAGATTAAAGCAGGTTAAGGTTGCCATATGACAACCCCTCATGCCATAGATGTTAAAAATACTATTTGTCGAAACGCGATCATCTGCTGTGTTGGTTTAAGTGAAACATACGACCTAGCTCTTAGAGAAATTGATGATCATAACCGAGCCAACGTCATTTGACCGATAGTGACCATTATCAATAAGTCATCAAGGAATGCTGACATTGATAGCGATTTTAACACGCGCAGACGGGGTCTGAGCCACCCGCATTGACGGGGGCGGGTACCCCCCCCTAAGATCTCGAGAACCGCGGTAGATAGCGAAAAACGGTAAACGGCGTTGGGCTGCCCATCCACTTCTCCATCGAAAACATTTGAACCATTTTTTGTCAGGTCACATTTAAGGTCACGAGAGGTCAAAACATGCCCGTCATAGGGATAACATGTAAAATCAGTTTTCGGCCATTACATCTGAAAAAGTAAAGATAGAGCAAAACAACTTGAACTATATGAATCCTCTTAGCAAGCCGAATCGAATGATATATAATTTGATCTTGCTAGGTCAAATTAAGGATTTGACCTGACCTGAGGTCAGGTCAGGGTCAAATTATATAAAATGCATATCATTAGAACCGCAAAGCCCAGGCAAGTCTAATGCAGCTAAAATAAATGCTCTATCATCATCCGTTACTGAGTTATTCCGTAAAAACCATTTTTCCCATGTATTTCCAATGGAGAGGTCATGCCTCGTACCTGACCTTAGGTCATCGATATCAAAAATACCGGAACATATTTTAGAGAACTCGGTGGGGCCATTATGTGATATGAGTTTCAATCGGATAAGTTCACCCCGCTCCGACTTATGCTATCTTAAACTTTTTTGAGGTCGGGTCACTTGACCTGTACTGGTGACCTGACCTGAGATGACCTAACCTTAAAATTTTCACAGAAGTTGTAAAAATGATGAGGAAAAGGTATACCAAGTACGGCGGCGCTACACGCCGCCGTTTTCTGCTGTCTCGAAAAACCCGAGGGGGCGGGTACCCGCCCCCGTCAATGCGCGTGTTAAGGCCTTTGGAGGCCAAATTCGCAAAACGAGAAAATGACTTCTGAAACAACTTTTTGTGACATTTTGATCTAGCCAACACAAATTTCCGCGTACCTCTCTTTAACCCGCGCCCCACCGGAGGGTCCGGCGCCACCTTCGCCCCACCGGGGGCCATCGATGCCCCCCTCTAACTCCGAAAATATGGGCGTTAGCGCAAATCTGCAAAGTGCAATAGAAAGCTCGCGTGAATTCAGTAAGAAATTACTTCGCATGTTTTAGTGCTCAGGTCAATGGTTTGACCTCCAGAGGTCAAATTAGGTCAAGATCGGCTATTTTCACTCAAATATGCAATGATTAAGCAAACTGGTCATAACTCTTATGTCATTAGAGATGTTGAGACCTGGTAAAGTTCATTTGATAGGAAGTTGCCAGTACTTTTTCCGCTATGTGGAACGTAAAGACCTCCCGCCAGTGGTTTGACCTCCAGAGGTCACCTCGTGACCTAATATGACCTGAGGTCACGAATGGTCACAAAGTAACCTTGCCGTATATCAAATGAAAGCCAGTGACAAGACAAACACGATGGTGTTTGTTTCATCGCTCTAGCTTAATTAGGTCAAAAGTTATTGTCAAAATACTGTTTTTGACCTCTGGTGACCTTGGATGACCTTGGAAAAGTCAAATGGTAAATATGACCCCTGAGATCCGTGAAAGGGTGTCCAAAAACGCTGTTATGAGCAGTCTGAGTATTTGCAATCATTTTTGTGGCTTTTATATCATGAAACAGGTTTTCCCAATGCTTTTCCAATGGGAGAGGTCGCCTCGTGACCTGACCTCAGGGCACGAAATCGAAAAAATCCCGGATATACACCTTGTAGACCCTGGAGGGGTCATGAAGTGTAGGAAGTTTCAAATCGATCGACTTTGAAATGTAGCTCTTACAGAGCTCTAAAGTTGAAGTGAGGTGACCTTGGTTGACCTCGTCTGGTGACCTGACCTTGGGTGACCCGGGGTAAAAATTTTAGGGATGATGGGAAAATGATGCAGTGAGAGGTAGAGCTCTCAACCGCGGTGCTGTGCCTCGTTGTTTTTCTGCTATCCCGGAAAAACCTTAGGGGGGCCATCGATGCCCCCCGGTGGGGCGAGGGTTAATAAACACGACCTAGCTCTAAAATTGATGATCATAACCAGCCAACGTCATTTGACCGATAGTACCATTATCAATAAGTCGTCAAGGAATGCTGACATTGATAGCGATTTTAAGGCCTTAGGCCAAATTCGCAAAACAAAAATACTTCGAAACAACATTTGACATTTTGATCTAGCCAACACAAATTTCCGCGTACCTCTCTTTAAATTCACCGTCCTCTCCGCAGTCATGCACGGACTTAAAACCAACTCTGTGCAAGCTCAGCTGTTTTGATAAACCCTGGATTATAGGCCCACGTCTTGGGTGGCGTGCTGAGCCACCCTGTTCCAAATGCCGCATCCTTGAAGAGATACTGGAACGAATGTTCCGCAAAATGGTCCAACTGCGTGGTTGCACCGAAGTTCGGCGGGAACTCAGGTTTTCCCAGAGATGGTGCATACTGTGGACTGAACGTAATCAGCTTTGCTCGACTGACGGCTCGCTCTCGGCGGGATGTGCTGCACGGTGTTGTAAAATCACTTAACCCTCGCCCCACCGGGGGGCCATCGATGGCCCCCTAAGGTTTTTCCGGGATAGCAGAAAAACGAAGAGGCGCAGCACCGCGGTTGAGGGCTCTACCTCTCACTGCATCATTTTCCCATCATCCCTGAAATTTTTTACCCCGGGTCACCCAAGGTCAGGTCACCAGACGAGGTCAACCAAGGTCACCTCACTTCAACTTTAGAGCTCTGTAAGAGCTACATTTCAAAGTCGATCAATTTGAAACTTCCTACACTTCATGACCCCTCCAGGGTCTACAAGGTGTATATCCGGGATTTTTCGATTTCGTGCCCTGAGGTCAGGTCACGAGGCGACCTCTCCCATTGGAAAAGCATGGGGAAAAGCTGTTTCATGATATAAAAGCCACAAAAATGATCGCAAATACTCAGACTGCTCAGAACAGCGTTTTTGGACACCCTTTCACGGATCCCAGGGGTCATATTTGCCCTTTGATTTTTCCAAGGTCATCCAAGGTCACCGGAGGTCAAGAAGAGTATTTTGAGAATAACTTTTGACCTAATTAAGCTAGAGCAATGAAAAAAACACCATCGTGTTTGTCTTGTCACTGGCTTTCATTTGATATACGGCAAGGTCACTTTTTGACCTTTTGTGACCTCAGGTCATATTAGGTCACGGGGTAACTTCTGGAGATCAAACCACTGGCGGGAGGTCTTTACGTTCCACATAGCGGAAAAAGTACTGGCGATTTCCTATCAAATGTAATTTACCAGGCCTCAATAGCTCTAATGACATAAGAGTTATGCCCAGTTTGCTTAATCATTGCATATTTGAGTGAAAATAGCCGATCTTGACCTAATTTGACCTCTGGAGGTCAAACCATTGACCTGAGCACTAAAACATGTGAAGTAATTTCTTACTGAATTCACGCGAGCTTTCTATTGCACTTTGCAGATTTGCGCTAACGTCCATATTTTCGGAGTTAGAGGGGGGCCATCGATGGCCCCCGGTGGGGCGAAGGTGGCGCCGGACCCCCGGTGGGGCGCGGGTTAAATCTCCTCCAACTGCGCTCAAGACGGCTGATGTCAGCACTTTAGAGGTACTGCCCTGCCTCAGTCAGTCGACAGGGGCTAAACGAGTGTTCAGCGTGTCACCATTGAAATGTCAAACCACAAATGTTTCAACAGTTCAGGCTGCAAAAGGTGGCACATTTTCCGTTAGTAGAGTACCAATGAATACAGCATCTTAGCTGTTGAAAAACAGTGCGAGCTCAAGCTATAAACTCCAATTTAGGCGATTCTCCCGCATTTGTCTGGAGGAAACGTGTCCAATTTTTTCTGTCACATTTCCCACCTTGGGCTGTCACCATTTACAACAGAACAATGTTACGGTTTTCGACCCCTGTCTGTCTGACGTGTTGGCAATAGTGCAAGATTTTAAAAACAAAATTATCGGCAGCCGTAGGGTAGCTGATGCAGACTTCCATGGCTCTGGTGCAATTAATTGTGTGCCCTGACTATGTGCTGCGCTTTCATCATCTTCAGAATCCACTTCACTGCCACAGCCATTCCCTGAGGTCGCGTCAGTGCTAGAACCGGCAGGCCAGGGCATCTTTTAAGGAAATATCAATGGGGGGGAATTTCATGTGCTGACCATCATAGTCTTTTCAGGGAATCAAGACCCTATTTGGAGGGGTAGAGGGGTTAATAAAACTTAGACGCCTTAGAAATAAAAAATGTGTTCCCAATTTGTGTGTTGTTCCATATTCCATAAATTATAGATTCTGGTCAGGGCTGCCAGGTTTTTTTCGGCGGCAAAAAGCCAAAGCCGAGTTAGAAAAAATGTTAAAAACGGTTCAAATTTTATTTAACTGAAATGGCCGAAAAATAAATCAAGTTCTCCCACAAAAGCCAGATTTGAGGCCAAAGCAACCATTGACAGTAGGTGACAATCTGTGATGATCATGCATCTTAAACGCTTTACCAGCAGCGGTAGCACACCACGCAAAGTGCACCCTCACGTCGCTTTTCCTCTGAGCGACCTCGACCTCAGTTGGATGGCCCTTGGGCATCCGCAGATCTCTGGACATTTTGTGTTTGACTTGTACGCAGTGGTAGTACACCATGGCAGCGCACAGACCGGTCACTACACTGCCTTCTGCTGGGACCTGTCGAAGGCTAGGTGGTACCACTTTAACGATACCAGTGTTAGGGAAGCACCGGCCGAAGAAGTAAAAAGAGCGACAGCGTACATGCTCTGTTATGCAGCCAGAGATGCTGTTTAAATGTTTCAAAAGTGGTTTTCTTTCGAGTTATCATAAACAGAATGTGGTGGCATTGAAGTCAGAAGTTCACAAAAAACTATCTACCTGCGTGTTATGCGTGTTTTTGTATTGTATTTTTGAACTGTAAATATAATATACTTAACTGGTTCTGTTTGAAATTGAGAGTTAAAGCACCAGAATCTTGCTTATAAACTATGGAGGAGTCGGGGGAAAAAGGAGGTCGGTCGCTTTGGGGGGCAAAAGCATAGTTTTGCCCCCCAGCTTTTCCATGTGGGGGAGGGCAAATGCCTTTTTGTCCCCTTAGATCCGCCACTGATCGTTCAGGTTGCTGGAGACAGCAACAAGAACAATGGACATCCGAAAGTTTTTTCAGCAAGAAGGTAAGCGAGCAACGATGAGTGTTACTACAACGGAAAAAAGTGGCGTTGGCTAGTTAATCTCGAAGTTCCTGCCCACAACAAAGTTTTGTTCTAAAATCAATAGTTGTTTGATCTGGGCCAGTTGCTACCCTGTGTCCATGTCCCTAACATAACCCGGAAACTTGCGCAGGGGCGCCGCCAGAGCCTCAGTATGGGAGGGGGCACAGCACCTTAGACGGGCACTTTCGAGGAAAAGAGGCACTTTTGCTAGCTTAAAAAAACGTCGCCAGGTAAACTCTGGAGTGTCTCAGTCTGTCTGGCCGAATGCTGCCGCCTGAGAAAACTAGGACACCTCTGGGTTTTCATGGGCTGCTTCACATAGGCACCCAATTTTCTTCGGAGCTGAGCGTCTGAACTGGTTCGGGACCCTGAGTTGGCCAAAGCAGATCTAGGGGCTCTTTAAGGGAATATCCCGCTTCGTTAAGTTCTATTAGGGAAAGTTTCGCGATTTTTTCCCGATTTGGTCACCCAAACGGGTGGTTTGGCCCCCAAAAGTTGCTTCTAGATCCGCCAATGCACGGGAACCAATGAGGGGCACGTTCCCTGCATCCCTCTGGCTGCGTCTCTGATCGAGGGGCACATTCAAACTAAACACAATTATAAAAGTTAAAACAACAGTTAAAATTGTCAAAGACATTGGGGCACCAGAGGTCAAGGTTGGGTACCCACTAGGGTAGCGCATATTTGATGAAATTTTGAAATTTATGGGTGGGGGTGACTTTTCCCATTATTTGGATCATTCTGAGTCCATTGACACCAAAATCAGCAAAATCAAATAATTTCTAGGGGTCGCGCATCGAGGTCAAAGTTTTCGATTTTGCCAAAAATGTGCCAAAAACCGACAAAATTATTGATTGATTATTGGGTTTTAGGGGCGCGCCAACCTGCGAGGTCATATAGCGCCTCCCGATGGAGCCCGCCTTCAAGTGGTGGGGGGTGTGGGTCCAGCTGGACCCCCGATGTTGGCCGACTCCAGCACCGGGACACCAAACGGGCTCCAACTCGTGCCCTCTCCGAGTGGCACCTGGCGGTGGTCTCCGCTGCCGCCGTCTTCTCGTCGTCGCGCATCTCCGAGTCGACTGCACACCTATCACGCCGGGAGGCGTGCTTCTGCGGGTCCGGGACTGCGCTCGTTGCGCGGGACCGGCCCGCTAGATGATTAGCCCCCAGGCAGCGTCCGCCCCCGCGCGCACCGGCGAGGGGGTGACCGCCGAGACAGGCCCGGTGGGTCCGGCAGGAGTAGAGCGCGTAACCGACGCTACCGACGCAACCGAGCGACACGAAGTCTCCTGCACATCGTGTGTTGGAACGCGGAGGGTCTCAGATCTAAAGTACCTGAGCTCCAACGCTGGCTTCCCTCGGCACAGGCGGACGTGGTAGCCGTCCAAGAGGGCCAGTTCTCCAAATCTGCTGTGAGGCTCCCGGGATTTCAGCCCCCGGTGGTCACACGACGGGCGCGAGGGCGTCAACCAGGTGCAAGGGCCAGAGGAGGAGACGTCGCTATCTACGTCCGTGCGGGCATCCAGTTCGCACCTCTGGATGACCGTCCGCTAGCTCCGGCGGATGATACAACCGAAGTATGCGGGGTTCGCATCTTTGGCAGCAGACCGATGGACATATTCAATATCTACCGTCCTCCCATCCGGGCAGCTGCCGATGACCTGCGAGAGGACCATTTCGACCCTGAAGAGCTCCCAACCAACGAAGACACTATCATCTTTGGGGACTTTAACGCCCATCACCCAATGTGGGACGACAGCTGCGACGCCGCGGATGAGGTTGGCCAGCGCGTAGCGGGTTGGTTGGACCGTGCCGGCTGGTCCGTGCTGAACACCGGGGAGGCCACCTTCGCCAGCTACCGCACGGGGAGCCGCACCGCACCTGACCTGGCCGTCTGCGGCGCCAGTATCGCCCGCAGAACTAACTGGGCTGTCGGACCGGACCTGGGAAGTGACATCTCCCCATGACACTCACCGTCCGTGACGGTTTTACCGCCCCTCGTCGAGTCCGCAAGAGCAAGTGGCAATTCCAGAAAGCCGACTGGGTTAACTGGGTGGGACACTGTGAGGCTGCCTTGCCCGAGGCGGTGCCTGAGTCAGGTTCCCCCAGGACCTCTGCACCCGGTTCATCACCGTCCTTCAGCAGGCCAGCTCCCGCTTCATCCCCAGAGGTGCCCGCGCGGACCCAAAGCCCTGGGCCCTGGACCCCGAGCTGGCGGAGGCCGTGAGAGAGCAGAGGGCTGCGCGCGAGCGGGTTTGTGCGGAGGAACCTGACTCCAAACAACGGTGGATCCAGGCCAAGAGACACGCGGCAGAGGTAGAACGTCGAGTGTCGCGGTCCCGGTTCCGGCAGTTCGTCTCAGAGGAGCTGAACCACCCCAGCAGCGTCGGCAGGATCTCTAAGACCCTGAAGAAATGGGAGCGTGCCACCGACGACGAACACCGGGATGGACAGGCCATGATCGTGGACGGCCGCCTCCTGACGAGGGACTCCGAGAGGGCTGAGCCTTTCTGCCAGACCTACGCGTGGGTTTCGCGGCAAGTGCGCGCCCCGAAACAAGACCGCGAGGCAAAGCAGAAGATGTCCAGCCCTGCTTTCAGCCGGTGCCAGGAGTGCAACGGGACCAGGTCTACCTGCTGCTCGGACTTCACGATAGAAGAGTTGACCCGTGAACTCCAGCAACTCGAGCTGAAGACAGCCGGCGGCCCGGATGGCATCACCAACGAGATGCTCAAGCACCTGGGGCCGGTCACCCGCAGTGTCCCAAAACCTGGGGTGCTGGGTGCAGACCGACACCCAGTGAAGCAGAATTTTCCACTCACTTTTATATTTTTTGCTGAATTTTCCACTCACTTCCAATAATACTTACTACTATTGAATTTTACTCAACAATACTTACTACAAAGGCCAGTTACTCTATCAACGTCCACTGGAAAAAGAGAGCAGCAGAATTGACTAGAAGATCACCAAATTAACTCGGCTCTTATGGGCTTCTTTTCGCTTTTCTGAAAGAAAATCTGTTGATTTCTATTTTTCTGGCCAATTATACCTGGCATCCATATCTCCACCGATTTCAGTGGAACAACCGAATCGAAATTCTGGCGCAGGCAAGACGCTCAGTGCCCCCTGCCCCACCGGAGAAAGTCTCAATGGGTGAACACCGCCACTAAATTCCACCACTCACAAAATTGGTGAGTGGAAAATTAGACACCCTAGCCTTGTGTTGCCAAAAAAACGAGCTGACCGCTTTGAAAGATACGTTTCTGGAAAACAGTTTATCTGTGCACATGATTTCTAGGCTTACGTCCTTAAAAAATTGTTTTTGTATTTCTGGTACCGAGAATAGTGAAAGACCATTTTTAATCATCTTGTTAAAAGCAATTATCTTGAAATTTGTATGGTAAGCAGCATATTTTTTTGGCATTGTATGGTAGAAAATTGACCATTTATTCCGAAGAAAATAATTTTCATCCATATTAGCCCTTCATTGCTGCGTCCACGCCCTGTGACACCCAAATCCACTCACGACACCCTACGACACCCTAGGCATAAATACGCTGATATTTAAGTTCAACTGAAAGTGTCCGGTACTTGAATACATTGAAACTCTACATTTTCATTAAATGATTTTTTGGGCAACAAGAATGCATCCAGTTACCCTTAAAACATCGGCACTTTTTTGTATGGCTGGTTTACAGCGTGGACTTACCAAATCGCCGTCTTTACATCTATTAAATAAAAGTGGCATCTTTAGGCTTTTTGAAAGCCCGGTTTCTTATTCGTTCTTGACAAAACATTGTTAGTCTTCCTCTTGGTGTGCTTTTTAGTTGTATAATTTTCTAGTCTATATGGATTTAGAAAATTAATTTAGAGCAATTTTTGAAATGCAAATTATGTAGCTCATGCGACCGGCAAGCGGCAAGCTATCAGAAATTTAAAGTAGTAGCCGCTTTGACGCTGTTGCAACCCGCCGCGCCTGGCTAATTGTAGACGAAAGGAAGAAACCAGGGTAGTAGAGGAAGAAACAACAGAAAGAGAAGGCGCTGTAGCTTGGATTAGATTGATAGAAAGCAGCAGATTCATATGAAGGTGAGTAGATATGTGAAGAGGAGCAGGGGAATTGACAGGTAAAGAAAAGAAACTTTTAGCAAGAGTCTGGAAGAGTTTATTGCCATGATAGAAAGTTTGTAGTTTCGTCTGGGTTAGTTAAGTGTAAACTAAGGCTCTACTGGGCCCTAGCATAGGTGTATGCGAGATGCAGTGATTGAGGTCAGGAGTGGCCTCCAAAATTCCAAAACTATAGGTATAGGAGGGGCGTTGCCCCGGACAGAAAAAACTGTACAGTGTATGGTTAGATAATTAATTTTGGCACTAGGTATTGCATGAAAAAATTCCTTTTCATTTTTCACCACCTGCCGGTCTCGGATCCCCCCTCTGCAGAGTTGGTCTAAGGGGGGCCCCGATATTTCGTCTCAGGGGCCCTTTAAAGCTGGTCGCGTGGGAGAGGAGAGGATGGGCACAAGAGTTGGTCTAGGGCAGCCCCCAAAATGTTTAGGGCAAGGTTGGTCTCAGAGGCCCCCAAAAAGTTTTTTTTTATTTGTGGCAATTCTCCAATTCCTTTAAAAAAATGGAGACTGCATCAGGGGGTTTCAGTTGGTAAAGATTTACCTGCTTAACCCAAATTTTTCACATGTTAATGCTCAAACAATGCTGCTTGGGGACGATTTAAAAATATTTACTTTGAGAAAATTAAAGGAAATATCCATCCTCAGTTCAAACAAGGGCTCTGAGAGTTTACCACCTGAGTACCCAAATTGGAAAATTTTTACTCCGCCATACATTTTGAGGGGAATTTTCCACTCACTCGCCATACATTCCGAGCTGAATTTTCCCCTCGACACCCTAGCGCAAAACCTATTTTGGGTCACTGGTCGCCCGGGAAAGCCTGCTGAGGCTGTTCAACGCCTCATGGCGCGGGGGTTCTGTCCCTCGGGAATGGCGCCGCGCAACGATTGTCCCAATTCCGAAGGCTGGGAAGGACAAGCGATACGTCGGCAGCTACCGCCCCATCGCCCTGACCAGCCACGTGTCGAAACTGATGGAGCGCCTGGTGCTCTCCCGCTTGTCGTCCGCCGCCGCCCTGCGGGATCTTATCCCCGCCGAGCAGGTCGGCTTCAGAGAGGGGCGTGCGGTGGAAGACTCCATCGGGCGCCTGATCCAGCAAGTTCAGGATGGGTGGCAGCTCCCCAAGTCGCGGTCTGGGAGGGCGGCCGACGGTGCGACGGCCCAGAAGTTCGTCCTTCTCGCCTTCGACTTTGCGCGCGCCTACGATAAGGTGGACCAAAGACTCTTGAGGTCCAGACTACTGTAGATGGGCGTACCGTTGTGTCTGGTACGCTGGACATGGCAGTTCCTGCGGGACCGTCGAGCCAAGGTTGAGGTCAACGGCGTGCTGAGCCGCGAACGGGTGTTCCGGGCAGGCCTGCCGCAGGGCAGTGTCCTGTCTCCGACCCCGTTTCTGTTATGGGCGGCCCCGCTCGCGGCAGACCTCAGACGGATCCCGGGTGTCACCCCATTTCTGTACGCAGATAACACTGCTGCCTTCTGCGCGGGAAATGACATAGCCTCAGCGAAGTCCCGAGCCCAGCTGGCAGCTGACGCTCTCGTCCGCTGGGCCCGGCGCTCCAAGATGGTAGTAGCGGAGGAAAAAACCAGGCACTGGTGCTATCACAGTGGTCACGTGACGCCATCGACTGCGCCATCAAGGTGGCCGGCAAGACGGTGGCCGTGGGCGACCACCTAAAGCTCCTGGGTGTAACGCTGGACCGCCTGCTCCACTTCGGAACCCACTGCAAGACCCTCAGGACGCGTACCAGACCCCGACTCGCCCATCTCCGCACCCTCACCGGACGAGACTGGGGCCTCGACGAGAGGATGCTCAGGATGGTGGCCAACGGATACGTCCTCGGCGCCCTGGAGCACGCGGCCGCTGCCTGGCTACCGGCGACACCCCCTCACACGTCGAGGTCCTGGAGGGAAATGCGAGCGGCCGCCCGTATCATCACCGGCTGCCCCATCTCCACCCCAACTCACGCCGTTATGGCGGAGGCCGGCTTGGTCCCGGTATCGGCGCGCCTCACCACGCTGGCAGCGCGGTTCCTGGCGAAGGCCCGAGCCCTCCCGCCATCCGACCCTCTCCGAGTCGTGGCAGACGCCAGAGCCCCAGCAAGGCTCTCCACAGTCACCGGCTGGAGGGACGTCGGCCTCGCGGCGTGGTAGGCCGCGGGCGTCGCGTCCCCTGTGGAGCCTGTCCTCCCCCGGCACCTGCCTCCATGGACGAGCCCTAGCACCGTGACCTTCCGGTTGGATGTCGGGGTGGGGGTCCTGGCCGGGACACCGCCGGACCGGAGAACAGAAGCCGCCACCCTGCACCTATCGTCGCTCCCACAATGCGCCACCTGGATTTGGACCGACGGATCGGCGGACTCCGGCGTGCTGAACGGCGGGGCTGGCGTTTTCATCGAGGAGCCAAACGCCGAGGAGCACTACCTGCGAGTCCCCGCCGGATCGTTGTGCTTGAGCTACCGCGCGGAGCTCGTAGCGCTGCACGCGGCCCTCAGACACGTCCAGGAACACATGACGCACGTGGAAGACCCCATTGTCGTCTGCACCGACTCGCAGGCGGCACTAGCCACCCTCCGTCAAGGACCCCAGCCCAGACGTCACCCCTTGGGGCGGCGATCTGGAAGTCCCTGTTGGACATTTCATCCGACGGCCGTCGCATCCACCTGCAATGGGTGCCGTCTCACTGCGACATCCGAGGCAACGAGAGAGCCGACCTGCTCGCCAAGGAGGCCTCTCGACTCCCACAAGAGCACGTCCCGATCGACGCGAGGACGGTCCACCGAGCGGCGGCGAGGCGGCCCGTTCCCGGGTCGCCCGCGACCGCCCCCAGGCTGGTACCGCCAGCTGATGGGCGAGCGGGTCCCGCCGTCCTTAACCCACGTCGAGAGGGGGACGGCTGTCGAGGTCCATCAACTCCGAGCCGGCCACTGGTCCGGCTCGGCAGCCTACCCTCCACCGGATAGGGGCAACCCCTCCCGGCAGTGCGCCCAGTGCGGCGACGTTCGCTGCCGGGCCAGCTGGTGCCGACTCTGTCGAGAGGAGCCGGATACACCGGCTCACATCCTGGGGAGGTGTCCGGCCCTGATGGCAACGCGCCATCGCCTCACCGGAAACATCTACCCGAGTCTGGAGGAGATGCGTGGCGACGACTACGTGGCGGCCGTGGCGAGGGCTGCCAGGTCCCTCCAGAGCCGGACGGCTACACCTCCGTAAGGAGGCTGGAGGGAAACTACTACTTCTACTACTACTACTACTACTACTACTAGGTCATATAGCGCTCATAACACTTCTCTGCAGTCAAAGCCTATAATTTTGTCTGTCTTTAGGGGAAAGTAAAGTCTCGTCTAAAGCGAAATAATATTTACATTAAATAGTGATTCTTTCACATCGTAGTTATAATTCTCATTGCACGGATACATAAACACAGATTCAAACAGGTTTGCCGCGCCGGCAGGCGCCGGCGCGGGGCGCCGGGGCATCACTTCCGGCGCCCACCCCGCACCAACGGACCCAGGGGCCCGGGGGCGCGGGGGCAGCCTAGACGCCGGACCTAAGCCCGACGTCTAACGGAGGCCCTCCCCGTCACTCCGAGACTTTAAAGGCCCCGGAGCGAAAGGGAGGACCCGCCAAATCGGCGCCAGGCGCCTATCAGCGCGGTTGACTACCACAACACACGCTTTTAACCAGGATCAAATATTATCGTAAAGTCAATGTCTCTAAGATAGGACAGCACCCGTTCAACCATACTGGAGTCACGGCCGATCAATTCTAAAAGTGTGGACTCCTGCCGGTGCACGCCAAAATGCAAAGACCTGTGTCTAGCATATTCCGGACATGAGACCAGCACGTGTCGGACCGACAGGGGCGCCGCACATCGCTGACATTGTGGTCGAGGTTCGCCGCATAACAGATATCGGTGAGTGGCCAGCGTGTGGCCAGTCCGCAATCGACACAACGCCACCTCCTCACGGCGGTTAGGCTGCAGCGAGGATGGCCACTCACCGATCTCAAGTTTGATAACTTTCAACTTGTTATTTATTATATCATTCCATTGTTCTTGCCATACGCTGCGAAGGTGAGTACATATATGGGTACAAATCTCTAGCAGGGATTCGTTGCGCACGCCTGCAGGGCCTACGGGAAGCACGTCGGGCCGCTGCGTCTGCCACTTCATTCAATTGTATTCCAACATGACTTGGGATCCAGCAGTGTTACATACTTTCCGAGTCTGGCGGGGCGGGTTAAGCGCAGGACAATGTTTAAAACAAGTCCATCACTTGGGTTGAAACCACTCACAGCTTGAATGCTGCTAAGGCTATCGGTGAAAATAACATATTTCGTGGCATCACTAACTTCGAAAAAGCATAGAGCTTTATCCAAGGCGGTGAGTTCAGAGGTGAAAACCGATGCAAAAGATGAAAGTGAGAAATCTATTGTTACTGTATCCGTAACAAAAAGTGCATCCCACTCCAACATCAGTTTTTGATCCGTCAGTGTAGAAAGACACATGATCTGCATACTGTGCAATGTGTTCGAGCGCCAATTGTTTAAATTCAGTAGGGATAGTATCGGATTTAGTTTTCCCTGCGAGAGTCATGTCGGTTTTTGGGCAGGTAAGTTCCCAAGGAGGGATGTCTGAAAGCTCACTATGAGTCACAACACTCGGCTGGATACCACTTTCGACCGAGAAACGTTGGACGTGTACGCCCAGTGGGATTCCTCTTTGCACGTTCACAAACAGCCGTAGCATGTTCCGCGAGAAAACTGCGTTATATGTTGGGTGTGACGGAGACTGAGCCAGCTTATAGGCGTAACGCTGCCCGAGCAGGCGCCGTCGCAATGCGAGAGGTGGTTCATTTGCTTCCACCAACAAGCTGGAGCACGGTGTTGTCCTAAACGCACCTGTGGCCACTCGGAGTGCACTATGGTGAATCGTATCTAAATAGCGTTTAGCTGATTCCGACGCAGAGTCGTATACAAAACAGGCGTAATCCATCTTGGAACGAACAAGAGACCGATAGAGAATGAGAAGTGTCTTCCTGTCCGCTCCATACGATAGACGAGATGCACATTTCAAGGCATTCAAAGATTTAAAACACTTGTCACGTATATTCCTAATGTGTGCGTTGTATGTCAGCCGTTTATCAAACGTTACTTCGAGAAACTTTGCTGTCGGTTGGAAAGTGATAGTTTTACCGCGCAACGATACCATAGGTTCCGGACAGGTCCTGCGCCTGCGACAGAAATGAACACCAGCGGTTTTTTCGGTCGAAAAAATATAATTCATTTTTACTACTCCAGCATTCCAGATGGTTCACGGCCAGCTGGAGTTGACGTGATAGTGAAGATGTTGTTGAAGATGTTGTCCATATTGCAATATCGTCCACGAATATGGAACTCTGTATGGATGATGGGAGGGATGTTGTGACGTCATTTATGGCTAAAGCGAAGAGACAAATACTTGAAACGCTCCTCTGTGGGATACCCTCAGGCCGCCAGAGGTCAGCTTTTTTATAAATTTTGTTCAAGTTGTTCCTAGTACGGTTGCTGGAATCGGAGCCTCACTTAACACGCGCATTGACGGGGGTCTGAGCCACCTTCGCATTGACGGGGGGCGGGTACCCGCCCCCTAAGATCTCGAGAACCACGGTAGGTAGCGAAAAACGGTAAACGGCGTTGGGCTGCCCATCCACTTCTCCATCGAAAACATTTGAGCCATTTTTTTGTCAGGTCACATTTAAGGTCACGAGAGGTCAAAACATGCCCGTCATAGGGATAACATGTAAATTCAGTTTTTCGGCCATGAAATCTGCACAAGTAAAGATAGAGCAAAACGACTTGAACTATATGAATCCTCTTAGCAAGCCGAATCGAATGATATATAATTTGACCTTGCTAGGTCAAATCAAGGATTTGACCTGACCTGAGGTCAGGTCAGGGTCAAATTATATAAAATGCATATCAATAGAACGGCAAAGCCCAGGCGAATCTAATGCAGCTAAAATAAATGCTCTATCACCATCCGTTACTGAGTTATTCCTTAAAAACCATTTTCCCGTGTATTTCCAATGGAGAGGTCATGCCTCGTACCTGACCTTAGGTCATTGATATCAAAAATACCGGAACATATTTTAGAGAACTCGGTGGAGCCATTATGTGATGTGAGTTTCAATCGGATAAGTTCACCCTGCTCCGACTTATGCTATCTTAAACTTTTTTGAGGTCGGGTCACTTGACCTGTACTGGTGACCTGACCTGAGATGACCTAACCTTAAAATTTTCACAGAAGTTGTAAAAATGATGAGGGAAAAGGTATACCAAGTACGGCGGCGCTACGCGCCGCCGTTTTTCTGCTGTCTCCGAAAAACCCGAGGGGGCGGGTACCCGCCCCCCGTCAATGCGCGTGTTAAGTCATCAAGGGACTTGTCACGGAGACCCGGCCCCACCACTCGAACAAGCAACTCCCTCAATGGAGGGTTAATTTAGAAGCCAAAGTTTAACGTCCCACAAAGCACAGGGACGGCCGCCCCGCTCAGGTCACCCTCTCACCAGTCAGTTGCCAGCCGACCTACGTCGGGCAAACCATTGAGCGCCGGGGCGTCTCAAGGGAACCGATCCCAAGTCTGGACATGCACTGCCACTGCATGTGTCTGAGCTACCGGGGCGGCTTTGAGACAAAGACCTCCCACACGGGTCCGAGGCGCCTTAATATCTGGAATCTGACATATACAACCCCGCTCGTCACGCAGAGAGTGCAAAGAAGACCAGAATCTATGTAGATGAGGAACGACATTAAATGTGACGACCCTTGAAAAGATCTATATTGCCGAGACATTCACTGATGTAGAATTGCCAATAAGCAACCCAAATGAAAGCGGTACCTACTGGGCAATCTGCCCTGCTCTCAATCTCATAGTCCCGGCAACAAATGACAGTACGCTTCACAATGAGGTCTTCACATCGTGAGCACTAAGGTGGGTCTCCTCCTCAGCAGGAACAAATGAGTGGTATGAGCATGTCCTATATGCGGCCTGGATAAATGCTCTTCGTCCGCTCTCTATGTCGCTTCGGCCGATAGTCATGTGCCAACACTGGGCTTCAAACAGCGTAGCTTCGAGCTGCCAAGTGCCGAGTGCGTACCTCGAGATAACAGGGAAAGTACAGCTCACATATCTTTGTGTTCCCCAAGAATACATCCTGGGCCAGTCAACAAATATTACACAGAAAATATTTCGAGTTCATGCCAAAAAATAATGTATTTTAAACCAACGTTCACGCAGGCTTTTCCATGAAACGTATTCCCATAGTTGTAATACCTTCCAGCAGTTCCAGCATAGTGGCCCCAGCGTGCGATCAAAACAGAGAAGCCTCAAATGCATTGTTTTACACAAAAAATCCGAGCATACTGCGGCCGCTGAAGAGACATCCATTGCTGGCGACAAAACTCAACAAGTGTTTTGCATAGCAAAATACACAAAGCATTCAACCTGCCTGTTCTGCAATGTGCAACATACTCGACTCCATATCAAATCAAAGGACTGATACCAAAATATACAACAGGCTCACCTGCAAGCTAAGGAGACACCAATCAAGATCACACGCTCACGGCGCAAATGGCGGTCACATCAGTCAGAGAGGGCACACGCACACTCCCGACGGGAAGTATTTGTTCCAACATATTCAACGGAAAGTCCGCGGAACATTTGACACTAAATGCTTATATTCAATCCAGCAGTCTACACACCATCCGAAACAGAAAAGGAAAAGGTCATGGGCGCAGCCTATGCCCACCAGGGTAACGCCCTTTGAGTATTACCATGTCGTCAGACGAACGAGCAGACTTGACTGGACGTAGAGAGATGTCTGGACCGGGCACGCTCTCCAGCCCCGTGGGGAGGATACAAGTGAAGCGGCGTCCGACTGATATTCACCATCCCATGCTCGAGCCAGTGGCGTCAAACGGCCTCCACTTTATACTACATCCGTCTCAGCCAGGCTGGAGATCTCTTCTCGATGCAGGGGGTTTCTGGGTGGGTTAACGCTGCCATGGCAATTCAAACACTATACAAAGCCTATGGGAGACCCTAAATTCAGGGAGGTCCTGACCCCTACCCCTTCCCCGGGATGTCCACACATGGTTTCAGCACCAAAATGCGTCTACCTACATGACTAATTTCAATAATCACGAGACCATTTTCGGACAATATAGCACTAGACCTACGCTGCAGTTCAACGGCATTCCCCAAGTTGACGCCACCATCTCACGGCGACTAGGTAAGCATCATGCATCTTCCCGCGTCATTAGATTGTCGCGCTATGATGATGGTTGGTGTTTTAAGGCACGTCAACTTGTTTGGCGATATGTGCCCGGCATTCTCAGGTTAGGTCAGTTCAAAACTATATTGGTTAGGTAAGAATTGTCTATGCCGGAGGTGTAACCGCTAAAAAGCGCTGAGAGGGCTATAAACGATGTCAAACTGTACTTCTTTCAGGTAAGATAAAATGTGTTTGATGTCTACGACGTGATAGTTTCCTAGACACTACTCCAAAGAGACAGATGGGAAGAATCGACGCATATGCCTCTTGAGATTGTCTTAACAGTCTACCACGGATAAAACATGTTCAACAGTAAGGTGGTTGCCACAATGTCAACACAGGTTGGGAGCAGAGCGATTCAGAGATTGTCGCGCTAATGCCCCGTCTGATGCGTTTGAAAGATCATTCAGTACCATCTATCCTGCATATGCACTGTAGCTCCCTCAACAGCAGATGGAGCCGCCGCGCAGACTCCAGCGACGAGCACGGTTAAGGAGACCGTTGCGACAGGCTGGTGAGCAGAGCTGGTGAAGTGGCAGCAGAGGGGGAGCACACAGGAGACCGCTAACACAGGCTGGTGAGCAGAGCTGGTGAAGTGGCAGCTGAGGAGGGAGCACACAGGAGACCGCTAACACAGGCTGGTGAGCAGAGCTGGTGAAGTGGCAGCTGAGGAGGGAGCACACAGGAGACCGCTAACACAGGCTGGTGAGCAGAGCTGGTGAAGTGGCAGCAGAGGGGGAGTACACAGGAGACCGCTAACACAGGCTGGTGAGCAGAGCTGGTGAAGTGGCAGCAGAGGGGGAGTACACAGGAGACCGCTAACACAGGCTGGTGAGCAGAGCTGGTGAAGTGGCAGCTGAGGAGGGAGCACACAGGAGACCGCTAACACAGGCTGGTGAGCAGAGCTGGTGAAGTGGCAGCAGAGGAGGGAGTGCACAGGAGACCGCTAACACAGGCTGGTGAGCAGAGCTGGTGAAGTGGCAGCAGAGGGGAGCACACAGGAGACCGCTAACACAGGCTGGTGAGCGGAGCTGGTGAAGTGGCAGCAGGTAATGCTGGCTTAGCGCTATTTGTATATGGGGTATATTGATTTCCGAGCAGTGGCGGACTTAGCCGGTAGGTTCGGGGGGCAAACCATAGTTTTAAAAAGGTCACGCTGTGAAATATCTTACCACAATTTGGCTTGACGGTTTCGGGGGTAAACACGAGTCGATAATAAATAAAAAAGCGTCCTGGGATGAAAGGTGTGGTCACAAAATGCTGGTTTTTGCTATCCAAGGCCCAATCTTAACACTGAAGTTGACTGTTTCTGTTTGAAATTGAGAGTTGAAGCACCAAAACCTTGCTTATAAGCGAAAAAAGAGTCGGGGCAAAAAGGAAGTCGTTAGTTTGAGGGGAGGGGAAAAACGGAGAATTTCTGTTTTAGCGCCAAATGTTTTTTATCCTACCCCTGGATCCGCCACTGTGTCCTGGGTTTCGGCAGGTGCATTCAAGAAGCCTACGGCATTGTCCCTGCATTTGCAAGCATCTGGGCTCAACTGCAAGTGCGATCTGGTACCGCAGAACCCACCCGACAGAGTTGGGTTTTCGCATCCCCGTGACCTTTGTCGTTGGTTCGTCGTTAATCCCCATCAATAATTATCATCAGAAACTCTGGATAAGCGTAATGTGATTTTCAGAAACCTTCCCTGGAGGGTGGAGCTGGTGATGCCGCATTATCTTAATAGTTAACGTATCGTTAATTCCCCACACTTCGTTATCACAATGAGCTATTATGTTTTCTTCTTCAGTCAAGGTGTAACCGTATTAATAAGGGAAGGATAAGTAAACACAGGATAGGATAAGGTTTCTGCCGACATCTGGTTTCGTCCTCTGAGGAAGAGCTTGACCAAATGTCAGGTTTTTACCTCTGGTGTCTCCCAATGCACAGACGACGTGGGCGTGCGGCAAAAAGTGCAAGAGTTATAAAAACCATTGGGGCTGGTCCGGGATTTGAACTCGGGACTCTCGCACCCGTACCCCTTGACAAAGGAGCTGCGTGGAAAGAGAAAAGCTTTGCTTACAGATTACAGTTGTGGCCATAAGTGTCGCCACCGGCAAAAAAGTGGGGGGGGGCAGCCAAACTTCAACCTAATGCTGACAGAAAACTTTCAACGTTAGGACCAAAAACTGTTCGAATTTGGGCTCTTCGTTGCCTCCCTCAGCGGCTGGATATAAGAATGTCCGGTTTTCTCTCATTTTGACTGAGATCAGGAAATTTTTGGCCAAAATGTGGGGGGCCTGGCCCCCTTTTCCGACGCGTATGGTTGTGGCCAACTTTAGCTATTAAAATGCACTTTGCGAATCCCTTCAGAAACATTCAGCCTATCCGCTCTAAATATATGTTTAATGGCTCGTTGGTCTAGGGGGTATGATTCGCGCTTCGGGTGCGCGAGGTCCCGGGTTCAAATCCCGGACGACCGCGGAATTTTCTTCCTAACTGTAGCATTTTTTTTAACCCACTACCCATTTAAAAGGTAGGCAGGAGTGCCCTTCCGTACCCATGCGACGAAACTACACATTTTCCAGTTGTAAATTTGGGACATGTATGTTATTATCTTACTTGAAGGTCGCACCACTCCCCGCTCCATTTTTTCTTTGCTTTACAAATGAAAACAAAAGTTGTTTACTGAGTATTTCCCCAAGCCTCTCCCGAAAAGAATAGTAGAACTAGTAACATTCGAGAGAAACTTGGGTACTCTAAAGTTGGTATTAGTGGATTAAAGTTTTTCAGGGTTAAATAAGAACCTCATAAAAATAAGAAAAAGAAGAAAAAAATTGGTCAGTCAATGGCTATGAGAAAACTAGGCAGCGAGATGAAAAAGAATCACAAAAAGAAAGTACGTGATAGCTTGATTTTTTTACCTGAATCCATTTACTATTGATTCCCCTCCTGGGATCGATACTGGTTCCTAAAATGTTCTCTGATAATTTTCTTTAATGTATATTTCTGCAATGGAACATCATCAAGATTTGGAAAAATCGGACATATTATCTGGTTCCACGCTTTTGGAGCTGAACATGATATTAAAAATGATCTGTAGTTCGTTGTTGCTAAAGGAACATGAAAATGTTGTACTAGGCGAGTGTTTGCAGGACGATAATATTGGAAGAGTGATGTGATTGCAAATGGTAGTGATTGGCTTAAAAATTTTGATAGAATTATAATTTTCTGTTCAGTAATAATATCATTGAGTTTTAACAAGTTAAGTTCAACAAAATGTCCATTTGTAGGATGGTAAAAAGGTTTCTTCATAATTATTCGAACTGCCCTTTTTTGAAGTTTCATTAGCTTATCTAAATGAGTTTGATAATTGCTTCCCCATACAACTGCGCAGTAATTGAAGTATGGTAGCACAAGAGTTATATAGACAGATAAGTTCTCGTGATTCTAAATAATATTTTGCTCTACTCATTATTCCCAGATTTCTACTGATCAGAGCTGCCATGTTGGCCACATGAGCATCCCATTTCAAATTATCATCTGCCAGGACGCCTAAATACTTAACCACTTTTTCTTTTCCTATTTCGACCCCATTCAGTTTTATTTTTATGTCAGTAAAGTCGCTTTTAGAATAAATTTGGTAGTGTGATTTCTCAGCGTTAAGCGATAGACGGTTTGATTGAAACCACTGCGTTACTTTTGGTAGAAGAGTGCTTATTTTTTGTTGCAGAAGGTTTTGATTTTCCGCTGTTACTACAATGGCTGTATCGTCAGCAAAATGATATAAGACGGCCTGTTCCGAAACACGATATAAATCATTCACGTATAGAATAAACAAAAGTGGGCCCAATATCGAGCCCTGTGGTACTCCCGTGGTGACTATTTTCCGATCTGAGAATATATCATTAAATTTAGTCAATTGACACCTATTTTTCAGGTATGAACACACGATGTCATAAAGTTTTCCACGAACTCCAAGAAAGTGTTCTCGCGAACTCCGCCCACACCTGGTGAAGAAAAAGAGCGCATGAAGCAAGGCAGCTGACATTGTAATGCCACTAGCATGATAAGTACTGATAAAAAGAAAAACCACAACTGATGCTTGGAACTAAATGAGAAACAGAGACAGAAAGGGAATGTAGTCGTCAGCTGTGCATTCCAAGCTACTGACCCGAAGTCAAGGCCTAGTGGGTTCTCTAAGCAAGGATCAATCTTACTCTGCTGATGCCCTTCCAACAGCAAGAGTTGGTGATGAGTTGGTGGTGGCAGTGGTGTTGTAGGGAAGCCCTGGAAGATTGTGGTCGTTAAGCCCTAAAAAATTATGTCATCAGTGATATTTTCTTCTTCTTGGGTTCTTCTTAGTCGGCTTCGGTTAGATTAGACAACAATCAGTAGCTTCGGATCAGAAAAATTTGGGCTCCCTTACTTGTCTTACTTCCTCTTCAAAGAAGGGCCAGGGGAAGCGCTTCTTAATCTCAGGCAGCGGATCCCTTGCTTGCGTCAGTAGGTATTGCCGCATTCTCAGCGTTTTGTCCTTGAGGTGGCGGGTCTCCTCTTCCTGGAGACCTGAAGCATTCCTCAGTCTATATGCTGCCTCAGTCTCCTCCCCGTCAGCTGGAAGCATGCAATCATAATTCGGAAGGCCCACCCGCGTCAGCTGGGCCTTGGACACTTTGAAACGTTTTGTCTGGAGTTCCGGGTTGCGGTGACGGGTATTTTTCAGTTTGGACTTCAGTTTGACCCTGATGGTGTTCTGCCAACAGGTAATGCATTGTATTAGAGGCAATAAAAATATACATATATAAATATTTCATTTAAAAAATCATTATTGTTTCGATCTTTCTTTTAATGTTGATTTAATACAGGCTGAAAGTCTGGTAAAAGTGTATATATATATATATAATATATATATATATATATATATATATATATATATATATATATCTACCCATTTATCAGAAACAAGCCCAAGGAACACGATATCTAATAAAACATTCTTTTCTTTTCGTTAGTAAAAGGAAAAGTGGTCAATGAGCTGCTCTAAGCATTTGGGTACGACACTTGGTTTTCGTGAGTTAATAATAAATTTGGCTAACCCATCAAACAACAAACAGGTACAAACCATGGACGTCGATAGGCACAATAAATCGTTTGTCGACAGATCGTTAATGAGGACGATCAGGCCCGACACACAGGAGAGGACACTTTCAACGCACAAAATTCCAACCTTCAGATCGTTACCGCCCAAACAACGCAAGCGGAGCCGAGTCGAAGCAGGTACGGGTGGGACCGGAAAGACCACGTTTACATTCGGCAGGGGTCAAGACCACCGAAGGGACACGATAATGCGTCGACCACATCACCCAACCACCAGCGAATGCAGCCCCCCACCGAAACTCAGTTACTAACGCGATCGTTCCCGGCTGAGTGCGGTAATCATATGTAAATTTATGCAATCAAATGAGGCTGTCACCATCCGCCATTGGCCCCGTTACATTCAGGCACGTTAGGAGAATCGCGAAAGAAGTATGACAAGTTTATGAGGTAGATCGGTAGCGGTATCAGCACAGTGATATCAGGGAGCCCTATCATTATCGAATTCGATCAGTGGGCATCCGAGCACATCTAGCGCAAAGCGAAACACAGCTCCGTACGGCCATAGTACACCCGTCGGCCGCCGAGGCCGCGGCTTATATCATTCAAACGTTAGGATATGGACAATATTGCCCCGTCCACCGGGCACACACCACTGCATGCAACACAGCACAGTGGTTGTTAATAGACCAGGCGCATGTCCAATGTTTCGCCATGTTAAGGTTTGAAAAGGCTAATAATAACAGTATGTTACAATGGAATATAATATTTCTACGCAACGAACACAATCACGATTACTCAAACATATAAAATAACAAATCCCAGACAACACTCAATGCTTATATAGTGCATTCTATCAAACAGGGCTGAGATCCCAAAGATCCCCAGAGATAACAAAAACCGTTAATCGTCCAACATTGACTACAATGGCTGCATCACAACACCCTCCAAGTCTATAGCCCACGCTACGTATACAAAAAACAGGTCCTCAGGGTTGTTTTCAAGCCGTTTCTGTGTGCTGTCGATTTCCGTCCCAGTGTAACGTTCCAGAACCCCAAAGCCCACCCCACCAATCTGGCTTCACGAGACCTCCATTTCCACATGCGTCGCCGTCATGATGTACAATCTGGCTGTTCCGCCCCAGGACACGAGATCGCTTTCGCTGGCCGATCCTTCGTCGTTATCATACGTCGTCATCACCATTTCCCGGCCCCATCGAGAGTGTCAGCGCTCTCCCCGTCTCCTCACTAGGTTGCCGATGGCGACCGCCGCGGGCAGCCCCGCATCGCACGCCCCGAGACGCCCACCGACAGGGTGCAGCTGCGCCACTGTAACGCAGCGTCGGTCCAGACGCGGTCGCGCAGCGTCGGTCGCGCACGTCGGACCTCAGCCGGTCCAGGCGACTCCATCGCCTGTCAGGTCCGGTACCGCTCCGAGCGGAGCCAGGTTAGGGTGTCGCAGGCAGGCGAGGGGTTAGTCACAGACAGGGGAGACGTAAAGGAAGCAGATCCTGTCAATACTCCCAACCCTATGAATATTGATTATAATCTGCCTTGCTAGTACCAATCTCTTATCTAGTCCCTTCGATTCCCTAATTCAAGTAAATTATTAAACGCGAGATACCTAATAAATCCCTCGTGGAAGAACAACAACAAAACAAGGCCTAAAAGATAACCTAAAAACATAAATATAAAAAAACAACCCACCCTACCCACACCCCACACACGACCAAATCAGAAAATAATAAGAATAATTCATATAAAGAAAATAAGGAATAACAAATAAATAATTATTAGATAACAAAGAAAGATAGACAGCCGAATGGCAAACACTGGTGAGCCATGTGAATAACCGACTATTACGATTGACTCCATGAAGGATGGGTGCAGCTTGAAGGAGTCTCCGGAGGTGTCTATCAGGTCTGTCGCCCACTTGAGGTAAAGCCTCGCACCAGGATAGCTGAGGAAAGAGAGAGAATCAGGGATATGAGGTCTCCAGTAAGTGTACGTATGTTGCCTTCCCACTCCATGCACGGCAGAACAGTAGATGATCAGTATTTAACCCTCGCCCCACCGGGGCCATCGATGGCTCCCCAAAGGTTTTTTTCGGGATAGCAGGAAAAAGACGAAACGCAGGACCGCGGTTGAGGGCTCTATCTCTCACCCCATTATTTTCACACCATCCCTGAATTTTTTACCCCTGGTCACCCAAGGTCAGGTCACCAGGCGAGGTCAACCAAGGTCACCTCACTTTAACCTTTGAGCTTTATACGAGCTACGTTTCTCAGTCGATCGATTTGAAACTTCCTACACTGCATGGTCCCGCCAGGGTCTACAAGGTCTATATCCGGGATTTTTAGATTTCGTGACCTAAGGTCAGGTCACGAGCTGACCTCTCCCTTTGAAAAAGCATGGAAAAAGCCGTCTTATGATCTAAAAGCCACAAAAACAATTGTATCGGCTTGCTCAGAAAAGCGTTCTTGGCACCCTTTTACTGATCCCAGGGGTCATAATTTCCATTTGACTTCTCCAAGGTCACCAGGGGTCAAAAACAGTATTTTGGAAATAAATTTTGACCTAATTAAGCTAGAGCGTTGAATCCAACACCATCGTGTATGTCTCATCACTAGCTTTCATTTGATATAGCAAGGTCACTTTCTGACATTTGATGACCTCAGGTCATATGAGGTCACGAGGATCCTGGTGAACGATATCGTTGGGTCATGGTGAACTTTTTTCACTTTTTTTGGACGATTGGTCCTGGAATGCCCCTTATATGACCTGAGGTCAGATATGGAGCACAACCTCTCCATTAGAAATGCATGGGAAAAGCGGAAGTTGGTCGAAAATGGCTCTCTTTTGTAGAAAAGCTCCCAGTCCTATGACAACCTGAATACACATATACTTCAAACCATTGTCCACTTTTTACGGTTTGAGCACAGTTTTCACGGGGAACTTACGTGGACGTTGCGAAGACCACCTCACTGAAGATCTGCATCAGGTCAGCCCCGTGTCGGTCACTTAACTGGGTCGTGCCCATCAGAGCTACCTACAGGGCTGCCATGGGCGAGTTGCAATGGCCGGCCAGATGCTGGTGCTGACATCGCATACTCTGAAGGCAGATTGAATCATAATGCTAACACGTAACCAACACAAGATGTAGGCAGTTTATAAGCATGTAACAGTCTTACGCTTGGAGCAGAATGTATGGTGGGTTTCAAGGCGTAAAACCAAACTCCCCCACTCTCCATCTGCTCTTGGTGTCCTCTTTTTCAACTAGCAGCCGGGTCGTCTATTTCTTCACCTCCTCCTCCTCCTCCTCGGACGCCTCACTGCCAGACCGTGTCCTGTCGCACACACGTCAAAAGGCTATACATGTTGTGTTTACATTTTTTCAAGAAGACACTATCAAATGTAGCTACAGTTACAGACTCTCTCTGTGTTGAACTCATCCGGAACGTTTCGTATAACAGAAGTTAAATGCATTGCAAATATATGTATCACAGTAAGTACCTATCTCTATTCATGACATAATTATCAGGCATAAACCGTTCTGAACCCTTCATGCTTAATGTCTGGCACAAACTGTTTTCTCCACTGCATGACGTCCAGCACAGTGGCTAAAGGAATACATTGCAGGCATATGTTATTGTTCATTGCTGAATGACGGCGGGGTTCAATAAGTCTGAAGGGGAAAGTCTAAAGGATTCGGAACCCACCGCGCCGAATGCTTGTCGCCACTATCCGGTGCCTACCCAGCAACAGGTAGTGCAGGGACTGCCTCGAAACAGATGGTGCTGCTGCTTGACGCAGGACTCGGGTCAGGACCAGCTTCAACCTGGATCGGCTCGGAGCTCCGGTACAGACCGGGAGCAGCGAGTGGGCTGGAATCAAAAGTGGTTTGTCCGTGACTGAGAATTGATGGTATCTTATGAAGGGCGAGTTTCGACACTTATATTGAATCTCACTATGTCGAAGTGGGATACCAGTTCTGGTTCAGTACCCACAGACAAAATATTCAAATTTCTCTCTCAGGAGTCATGCTTTTCTGCCAATTTGTGTGGCTCATTGCAAACATCTCAAATTTAGTACCTAGTCCTATCTGTTTTTTTCTTATCTATTTCTTAACTATTTTGTAACTTAAAGGCTCAGTTTCCATGGGCGAGAGGCGATTCGGATTGACCTGAGAATCAGGATACAACAATCACGGTTCCCACGGCAGTTTTGCTTGGATACAAATGGAACCGTTAACAATAAAACACTTCAATCTCAAATTTGTCAACATTTCTGGAACGCCATTTAAGTTTTCTTTCACTCTCCCTTCACATATATTAAAAATGTTGTCTAAGGCTTAACTGTGATGTTGATGAATTGTGCTAATGGTTATTTCTGAAGTGTTGATACAATTTTGTTTTGTTTAGTTTTGTCTAATAAAAGAAAGTTATACCTTCTCCAGTCTACTCTCCTTTATCTCGGCAGTATAAGGGCAGTCTTTACCATCACAATTCAAAATCCTGCCAGATCTTGTTGGATGTGGATTTACAAGAATTGGGTTGAAAAATAATTCCCATTGCCAAAGGCTCTAACAGTATTGTGTCTGCATCCGAAAACTATGTGTGGTAAAGCTCAAGACTGTGCATGGAAACTGGGCCTATTTCTTACACCTATACAAAAAAACAAGTACTGCAACTCAATATCCTACCAAATCACCCTCAGAAGTTAAGCAAGAGAGAGAGAGAGAGAGAGAGAGAGAGAGAGAGAGAGAGAGAGAGAGAGAGAGAGAAAAAAAAAAAATTCAAACTGACTGAAATCAATCTCGCAAGTTTTCGTAACTTAAACTACATCTGCTGCAACCGAAGTGTCTCAATAGCTTTGCAATAGCAAATCAAATGCGTCCCATACAAAAATGTTGTCAATTTCTATCGAAAACTGAGTGAACAAAAAGCGCAAAGTTTGCCGCTATTATGGAGCGCCCATATTTAGTCTTGGTTTAGAAGAAGTTTCGAAGAATCTACCAGTTCCTCCTAAATGATTGACAATAAAAATACATTTAATATTATTTTTGGAGTTTATAGCTGCTGTTTGCATCATGTTTGGTCACTTTTTAATTTTGAAGAGAAAATTGTGTCAATGAAGCGATAGTTCTGCATTTTTGATCTGCTTATCTAGCGGCTTGCACTACTAAACTTTGGTGTACCCGTCCTCTATTACCCTGGGTAAAATAAACACTGCATCTCCATACATTAAACAGTTATTCAGTTAAAATCATTTTTTCCACGCATTTCCAATGGAAAGGTCATGGCTCGTGCCTGACCTTAGGTCATTAATATCAGAAATACCGGAACAGGTTTTAGAGAACTCCGTGGGCCAATTATGTAATATGAGTTTCAATCAAATAAGTTCACCCTGTTCTGACTTTGCTATTTTAAACTTTGAAGTCAGGTCACTTAACCTGTACTGGTAACCTGACCTGAGATGATCTAACCATAAAATTTTGACGAAAGCTGTAAAAATAATCAGAAAAAGTATGCCAGGTACGGTTGCGCTATGCGCCTTTGTTTTTATGCTATCTACAAAAAACCCGACGGTGTGGCGGGTACTCGCCCCCTCGTTAATGCGCGTGTTAGGCCTACATTGTTGTCATTCAGCAAATGACGAATATTTCCCAACGTATATTTGTAGTCAGGAAACATAACGAACAAGAATATCATACTCATAATCTCACAAACGTCCAATGTCCAAGTTTCCCTCTCCATCGACCTATCCTTTCCTGCCCCTAGGAACGAAGGACCGAAGTCACACGACCTGCCAAGAAAAAACCCTCAAAAAGCTTCGGCAGAAACGGTGCAAAACCAAAGGGCTCGGAAGAATGCCAGAAGTCAGAACAGGCGACTGAAAGCGGAGAACATGAAACTAAAGGCACAGCTTGCTCGGAAGGAGGCCATCTTCGGCTCGGGTCGCTTCAGCGAAGCCCAGTGTCGAGCCATTGCGACCGGGAAAAGGGTGCTGTGGGGCCGTACAGACATTGGTATTGCACATGGCCTACGCATGCTCTCACGGCAGGGTTATGAGTATGTCCGCTCAGTGATACAGACACCTCTTCCGTCACAGAAAACTCTGGCCGAGGCCACACGGGGCTTCCAAATATCTCCGGGGGTCATAGACTGCAGCATAGGTATCCTGAGCGCCACAGTCATGAGGCTCTCTGATACGGAACGTCTGAGCGTCGTGGCGTTTGATGAAATGAGCATCGACGGCAAAGTATCCTACAACCAGGCCACCAGCTGATGGAAGGCAGCAAGATGATGGTGGTGACCGTGCGGGGACTAGCCGGCAAGTGGAAGCAGCCCATTTTCCTCGCCTTCGATGCCGCCTTCACAAAAACGGAGCTAGGAACAATCATCGCACGGCTCGAGGATGTGAGCCTACGAATCGTGGCGGCGTGTTCTGACATGGCAAGCTGCAACGAAGCCCTCTGGTCGGCCCTTGGTGTGACGCGGTGCGACGACGCAGCAGCGCCCACAACTTGGTTTGTGAATCCGGCCAGTTCCGAGAGGTAAGATAGCAGGTATTGCAAAACAAAGACCATATATTCTGTCACTCGAATGTCTGAAAATTTCACCATCTGATAATGTGCATTTTTCTCACGGAAAATGTTCGCAAAACATGTGTTTCTCAAACGCCTTACACACTGACTGATAGGTCTGAGTGTAAAGGTGTGACGCCCCCTTTAATGGATGCTATGAAAATAAATTTATACGGGTATGTGTTCATCTCCATCACATTATCTCGTGTTTCATTCTGTTCTGGAATCCTAAAGCTGAGAGTGAGAGGTACTTGGAAACAATATTACCTTTCTCGGAGAAGTACAGTATATTAGGACACATTGCGGTTTCAGGCTTGAATTTTTTTATGCGTTGTAAGGTTCAGGACATATTTGAAGGACTTTAGAGCCCTAGATAAAAACGAGCTTAAATGACGGAATCATCTTCAATTTTCAGGATGAGTTGGTTCCAAAAGAAACCAAGAACAAAGAAAGAAGCAGAGCAAAACGGTGTGCTGTGATATAGTAACTCTCAACGTCCCAGGAAAAGACTGAGCTGCTCTGTCTTCGTCATTATTCTGACACATCCTGCAAATTGTCGCGGCCATGCTCGTGTTGTCGGGGCCTTTCTGCTCGTGCGCGTCCGCCTTCACATCTGTCTAGCATGTGGTCTTTTAAAACGGAAAATAAAAAACGGTCTGGAAAAGAAGAAAATATACATTTTTCCTTTTGAAACCTACATTTCATCCAAAAACACAACTCCCCTAGCTTATACTTGATATTGCAACGTCCGATACCAAGGTCTTCATTTAACCTCGCCCCACCGGGGGCCATCGATGGCCCCCCTAAGGTTTTTCCGGGATAGCAGAAAAAGACGAGGCGCAGCACCGCGGTTGAGGGCTCTACCTCTCACTGCATCATTTTCCCATCATCCCTGAATTTTTTACCCCGGGTCACCCAAGGTCAGGTCACCAGACGAGGTCAACCAAGGTCACCTCACTTCACCTTTAGAGCTCTGTAAGAGCTACATTTCAAAGTCGATCGATTTGAAACTTCCTACACTTCATGACCCCTCCAGGGTCTACAAGGTGTATATCCGGGATTTTTCGATTTCGTGCCCTGAGGTCAGGTCACGAGGCGACCTCTCCCATTGGAAAAGCATGGGGAAAAGCTATTTCATGATATAAAAGCCACAAAAATGATTGTAAATACTCAGACTGCTCAGAACAACGTTTTTGGACACCCTTTCATGGATCTCTGGGGTCATATTTGCCCTTTGACTTTTCCAAGGTCATCCAAGGTCACCAGAGGTCAAAAACAGTATTTTGACAATAACTTTTGACCTAATTGAGCTAGAGCGGTGAAACAAACACCATCGTGTTTGTCTTGTCACTGGCTTTTATTTGATATACGGCAAGGTCACTTTTTGACCTTTCGTGACCTCAGGTCATATTAGGTCACGAGGTGACCTCTGGCGGTCAAACCACTGGCGGGAGGTCTTTACGTTCCACATAGCGGAAAAAGTACTGGCAATTTGCTATCAAATGTACTTTACCAGGCCTCAATAGCTCTAATGACATAAGAGTTATGCCCAGTTTGCTTAATCATTGCATTTTTCAGTGAAAATAGCCGATCTTGACCTAATTTGACCTCTGGAGGTCAAACCATTGACCTGAGCACTAAAACATGCGAAGTAATTTCTTACTGAATTCACGCGAGCTTTCTATTGCACTTTGCAGATTTGCGCTAACGCCCATATTTTCGGAGTTAGAGGGGGCCATCGATGGCCCCCGGTGGGGCGAAGGTGGCGCCGGACCCCCGGTGGGGCGCGGGTTAAACGAAAGGTATTACCTAAACCTACTGCGTACACAAATATTATTTCTGGCTTTTTTACTTAAGCGCCAAAAGGAAACTGAATCGTTTTTTCTAACGGTAAAACCTCAAAATCCTCAAGAGTCCGTCCTTGTTTCCCCACCGACAGGAAGGTGATGGTGTTTGCGGACGCACACCTTCTCAAGCTGCTCCGCACTCACACCTTGGGCGGTGGACTGCGCCTGGCGGACGGAGCTCTCCTCGACGAGGCAGTACTCCAAGAGGTCTGGCAGCTGGACAACCCCACCACTGCTCCTTCCCGTCACCTGCCGGCGACCCAGCACCTCAAGTTGTGCCCAAAACTCACGCGGCTGCACATAGACGTAAGTAATTATAACAGAAAATGGGGAAACGACGGAGAGCGTATTCGAGAACAAGTACACTAAAAAATTACCGTAGCACATTCAAACATTTTCTGGATATTTCAATATTGTAACAAAACTCAATACTTCTGAGGCTCTCCTGGTAAATAAGACCTATCCACATGAGGTACTGCAAATAGATATACAACCATTCACGGTTATGGCTGCTACATACATAGCTGGTCCCTACAATCTTGTTTTTAGCTGTAGTAAAAAAAAACAAATGTTTCGTACTCAGGCATGCAGTTTCGCAATGAGATAACCCAATTTTAGACTGATAGCAAATGTTTGCATAAGTTTGATGTTTGATAGCAAATTTGTAATATTCAATATTTCGGTTTTTTGTTCCGTAAAACACGCGGACATTCGAGCCTACAACCTTTGTTCACAGTGTTAACATATTAGCAACATATCTTCCCTGATTTTCACCTTATTATAATATATACAATCAATGAAAGAAAAGTACAATCCGCACACACACATCAAACCTGAAAAGGAATGCTGGGCCAACAACCACAATTAGAACGAGGAGTACGGGACGAGAGGGAGTAGGCGCCATGATGAACCCTGTTTGTTCATCTGGGGCTTTTGGTTCCGGATTTCCAGGGACTCTTTAATTTTAGTCAGCGTCATCTTTGCATATGTGTAGTATTTCAATGGTGAATGTCCTGTCTGTGATTTGTGTGTGCGGATTGTACTTTTCCTTCGTTGATTGTATATATTATAATAACGTGAAACTTAAGGAAGATATGTTGCTAATATGTTAACACTGTGTACAAAGGGTGTAGGCTCGAATGTCCGCGTGTTTTACGGAACAAAAAACCGAAATATTGAATATTACAAACTTTCGTATTTCTGTTCACTCAAAACTTGACAAAGAATGGTATTCGAAATATTGTTTATTATCTTGGCCTTTTCTTTTCAATATATAGTATGAATGTAAGACGGTTATTTTTAGGACTCTTCACAATGACAACATTCAACCTTTTTATCTCCAATCTTAAAAAATTTAACCAGGACCTGGCAGAGAACCTCTTCTCTGAGGGCGATCGGCGGCGCCAACACCCACCCGTGCGCTGCCGAAGCCGAAATGAGGCTCCGCCAGCTGTTGATCGCTCCACAACCGGTCCTGGCAGCACAGAGCAGGAGCTGGCCCGTCCAGCCAGCGCCCAGCAATTTCGAAGCTGCTGCTTCAAGCTCTATCCTCAACGACGACGCATACGAGAGCAACTTCGCGACATCGGACCTCCCTGAGGTGACACTGCCCGACCCAGAACATCAGGCGCACCACGAGGAGGACAGCGCAGCGGAGAAGGCATACTCTACAGTGCAGAAAACGTCACTGTTGTGTGTGCTGAGGGCAGGACCCGACACAGCCCAACTGGAAAGGCCAGCGAGGAAGCCCTGGCATTTGTGGCGGGATACGTGGCCGCAGTCTGTCGGGACTTAGACTCCTCGCTGGGAAAACACTCCTCGATCTGCCCCACGGCTGAGCTGGCCAAAGTTCCCTCCGAGTGGATAGGTAAGCCCAGTCGGGGGAACCTGACCATTCCATAACCTGAGTGGTATCACTCAGTGCCGGAAATGGAAGACGAGTTCCAAGAAGAGATGGGACCTCGTTTCTCCCCTCGTCCAGGCCTAAAAAAACCTCAACAAAACCCTGCAGATCAAAAAGCCACACATCAATCCCCGGGTCATTGCAAAGTACACATCCACCCGCACCTGGATGCGAGTAAAGAGATTGAATGAGGCCAAAAAAGCCGTCGATGCTCAGCGCCGTGCACTGAGAAAGCCCAAACAGCACATGCTGTAAGACAGAGAATGATGCTGAACCAGTGTTGGTCATATTTCAAACCACGAAATAATCAAATTTCAGTTTGCTGCGCATGTCACGTGATACATGTTTGGCCACACAACCTGACATGTCGCAAACCGCCGAAAGCTGCCAGATTTGTGATTAGATGCGATGCTTGGGTCAGCCCAGCGTAGTGAGACAGGAAGTGATAGCTTTGTTTTGAGCGATAAGAGGTGGAAACAGAATATGGTTTCCTGATTTTCAGACCTAGCTTGTTTAAGAAATGTTACTTTTAGAATTTCGACAAAGTGATATAATCCCCTTGAATACATCTTCCCTAGGGAAGACGTGTACATTAAATCTCCCAGTGAGCAACTCTGAACTCCCGTGGATACATCGTGTTTTGCACGTTTTGCCCGTTTGAGACGCCTCCCAATCTGCTATGGTGAAAGTGTGTACCATCTCAAGTGTACCGAATTGGTAGTGGATGTTCCATCCACGTCAGTAACGTTACCGTAAGACAAAGGGTGGGAGCTCGTATCTTTGGGAGTGCTGTCGCTAATGGTAGATAGCGCCGTGCTCTGCTGGTGACTGTGTTGCCGTGTCAAAGCTTAGCTCGAATCTCGTATTGGTGGCACACCAGGTCACTTCGATAAAGCAAACTGCTAGACCTCGTGTTTGTTTACACGGTCATTTAGAGCTTGGTCATGTGTTTGTCCTTCTGGAAGAACTGTAAAGGCGAATCTGGCTCTGATTGACGGTAGCTAAAGCCGCGCGAATTATTAAAATGTTTTGAAACCGGCTTTAGTAACTGGTACCGAAGTCTAATTGGGTCTAAGTGTGAAAATGGCGCGGTGGATGTCTGTCCTGGTAAGGCAATTTCCGCACAATTAGTGTAGTCACTTGAAGACTGTACGGCAATTTCTATTTTGAGGCATATTACCGAAAATTATGTCTTGGAGAGTTATTTTGAGCATGATGATGAATATATAAATGAAGAACAGCCTGATGTTCATCTTAATTAAAAAATTGTTAGAAACTTAAAGGTCAATATATTTCGCCCATGCGGCACGATCCCGATGGCGAGTGGACAGGTGGCAGAATTTTACAACATTTGAAAATTTAGAATTATGATACACACGCGTGGTTGCCTAATACACTTTCATTTCCTACTATATCTTGTACATTTCCATTCCGAGCTTATATATATATATATATATATATATATATATATATATATATATATATATAGTAGCATTCGCATTATTCTCACGTTATCCGTACAGTCATTTCTAGATATAAACAGCTCACATACATTTTAACACACAGTTACAATTCATACAAGTCGCCTATTTTGAAACCTACCTAGATACATGAAGAATCCTTTATGATTATTGCAATGTTGACTATTGTTATTGCATGGGCTTCAGGAGGATCCAGGAGGATGTTTAGTGTGGTCGATATTAGTAATTTGAGGATGCTCGTTTTTGAAATGTTCGCCGAAGGGTGTATTTTTAATTTTGTTTCTTGCGTCTCTGAGATGTTCCATGTATCTTTCTCTGATCATACGCTACTTTCACCAATGTAAATTTTGGAGCAGAGTTGACAAGTAATTTCATAAACGGAGTTCCGCTGGTGGCATCCACCTTCCAGTCCCGCCATGCAGCAGAAGCAGCGTCTGTTGCCGGCGGGACATGGAGGTGGGTCTAGGGCCGATCTAGTGATTTTGTTAGCTAACGTTTTCCCGCTTAACCATGTGATCTGGAACGGTAGTTTGGAAGTTTTGACGGCATGGGATACCTTATGGGAAACCTCATCGTCTATGAAGGGTAGCCTAATGTAATAGCGTTCTTCTGTTTTTGGACGGATTAGCTTTTTTCCGACTTGTACTCATTTATTTCTCTCACATCCATGCACCTCAATTCACAACACTAGCATTGCCTAACGAAACTCAGTAACGATTGCCCATTACGGATAACACCCTACAAAAGACGAAGACCTGAGATAGGACAAAGACAAAACTGCACTATTAGAAACATTGCATGCTTTTACCTGCTCAAAGACCACAAATGTACTAAATCCCACAACCATACGCCATCTTTCTCGTTTAGGCCACAGTGCCGGTTCAATCTGTAGTAGGGGTCTCTTCTCTCAGATGCACCCACTTATCATTAGTTCGTTGCATGTTACCACCACTCCCAATCGAGGCCGCCAACTGTTCGGACCCCTTATCTCGCCACAGTCTCTGAATCATATTTTCCAAGCGTGGTCCCGTCTGTCTCCTAATGACGGTCTTAGAAACAATAATCACATGGTTAACAAATGCATTTTCTCCTAAGCCCAAAAGCACCTGCTGACAAGTAAAAGGCTCATTAACTCTCCTTGCGCCAATATGAACCAACCACGCATGTACAGTCTGTTGCGAAAGTATCGTTCCGTTCCAGGGGTGTCCGACCAGGCGGAAACATGAAGTTTGGGAACCACATGTCTGAGGGCGTGGCCTGTTCGGCTGGTCGACCTCCCCAGCGGTTAGCGGGTCGGACCGATGAGGCTGGGGTCAGCCGGGGAGGGTGGGGTGACCCAATGCTTTCACTTTCAGTAGTGGAAACTCCTGTATTTGAGCCTCCCCGACAGAGAGGCGAAGCACCATAATGGTAATTTCTCGGTTCTGCTGCGGTGGGCCACCAAGTATCCCTCCCCACTATTGAGAGCTGAACCCCAAATACCATTGGAGGCAGGACCGTGTGTTTTAGGGTAGTATAACTGCCAGGAGGTGGAGGGGGAGCGGAGGTCACATTATTGCCAGAAAGTTGGCAGGAGTGGGGATAACATGGTTGTCGGGGTTGCAGAATGGGCAAATACAGGATTTATGGGACGATGCATGATTGAAAGCGGGTCGCCATCTGAGCCAGAAGGGGGAGGGGTGATTAACCAAAACCTATCGTGGGGTGCTCATTTGCATCCTGACGGAAAGAGTAAACGGGTGGCAAACGAAAGTTTATCATGGCGCCACTGACATTTTAGGAGAAGCCGCGACCATTAAGGGGCGTCGAGGCTCAATCTAGGGAAGGGAGCAAGTGCCCTCACTTGCCTTCCCTGAATTCACCCATGAGGTGCAAGGGATGCAGAACTCAAACTAATTAATGACTGATGAGCCAGCCCCTCAACATGATCGGTCTCTTGACACTTTGCAGCACCATCTTACCTATGATAGGGACGTCACAGTGGTTACAGCGGATTGTTGTATCTTAACTGTTCCGAAACATCGATTTCAATAATATTTTGGGATGCCAGCGCTTCTCTTGAGATTACTTTCTGGCCCACTCCAGCGTTCAACGCCAGATTCCGTCACCGCGAGTGTCCTCGATCAGTCGGAGGTACTGGCGGCAGAGTCACGTGACCTCCAAACGGGTCGCCTGTCCGGACTAGTGGGGTGGCGGCAGCGTGCGGAGCCGTGGTGTAGTGGGTAGGGTGTTACGCTCTCTTACAGAGCATGCTGGTTCGAACCCGGGTTGGCCGTGCATAGCTTGGCAGTTTTTTTCCAAAACTGAATACTGATGCCAACCTATCAAATGATGCTTCTAGGAGCAAACATGTTTAGCTTTCCACACATTGTCATGTCGGAGACGACCCTCGCCGTTACGTGACCTGAGGGGGTGGAGCTGGGCTGACATCGGAATGCGGGCAATGTAACCTTGTGACCCAGCGAAGGGGTAGCAGATGTCACGCAGCGCATCGTTGAGGGGCGATAGTTGAGACCCTATTGCATTGTGATAGCGCCTTTGCATACGTTTAGGGATGCGCGACTTTAAAAAGATTTGATGCCAAATTTAGCACGTTTGTGAAACCTTTGTTCAAAATTATCCGAGCTCCATTGTGCACATTCAAGGGCCGTATTTCGGGCGAGCATTAAGTCACCCCCGGCGCCATATGCAGCACCGCGTCCAGGCTAAGATCAGCGGAAGGCCTGGCCTTTCCGCCATCGTCATCATTAGCGTATGTGCCGCGTTATATCTAACTGGGGGACCTGTCTTTCATACTTTTATCTTGTATGTTTTCCCACCGTTGTCTCTGTATGCTGCCGCCCCTGCTGCCACGGAGCTGAGTGGTCTGCGGAGACGACCCTCACTGTCACGTGACCTGAACACGGAGCTGAATGGTCTGCGGAGACGACCCTCGCTGTCGCGTGACCTGAGCGGGTGGTGCCGGCGCAAGCTGAGCCGGCATCGGATTGCGGAGAATGTGATCTTGTGACCCGGTGAAGAGGTAGCAAGTGCTAGGAAGCGCGCCGTTTAGGGGTGATAGGAGAGCCAATTGCACAGTTACTGTACCATTGTATAGCTGGGGACGCGCGAATGTAAGGCACGTTAATTCCTCAACACGGGGCGTGCTGTATTGTCTTTCAAGCTGCTGCCCATTTGTGCTGTGGTTTGCCTGCGAGAGGAGCCGTACTGAGCATAGGCGTAGGAACCGGGGAGCCAGGGGGCCACTGGCCCCCACTTTTCTGTGATGGGTCCCCCCGGTATGGAGGTAAGAATATTAACAACTGTAATATCAAGCGAGAAACTCAAACTGGCCCGATAGCTTGCCCCGGAACCCCGTTAAACTTACCTGTGCCCCTAAACTAAGTTGAGGTCATATGAGTTGATTCTAAGGCCCCTGAGCTTCTCGGGGCCCCTGAACTGGCCTCTGATACCATACGAGCTAATCTGGGCTCTTTGAGCTGAACTGAGCGCCCCGGAGATGGTTTGGGCAGCATGAACTGTTCTAGGATGCCTAAACTGAGCTAGGAGCCGTAACCTTGAACAGGGCCCCGTGAGTTGGCCAAAACCTATATCCACCGACCTGGGGGCCCCTGAGCTGAGCTGGGACCGTAAAGTTAATATTTTCCTTTGAGCTAATCTTAGCTTTAATTGAAACCCTGGACTGTTCTGAAACCCTAAATATGCCGGCAAGGGGCCCCTGGATGATCCAGGCCCTTAAGCTTATCTGGTCATCAGAGCTAATATGGGCCTCTGTGTTGTACTGAGGGCCCCTGAGATGGTCTGGGACCCCTATAAGGCTTTACAGCCACTGACCTGGCGGCTGTGAGCTTGAATGGGTCCCTTGAGATGTTCTGACAGTGGTGTAGCCAGGGGAGGGGGGTCCCTGGGGTCCGCGGACCCCCTTGGGCCGACCTTATGCACTAAAAACACAAAAATTGATCTCGGGGGCCCCTGAGCTTGGTCTCGGTGGGGGGGCCTCCCGAGCTTGGTCTCAGGAGGCCCCCGATAATCGGTATCGAGGGCTCCAGAGTACCGAATATTGATCTTGGGGGACCCCTGCGCTCAGTCTCAGGGGATCCCGAGCTTGGCCTCAGGGCCCCCGAGCTTGGTCTCAGGGCCCCTCCTCCCCGAGCTCGGTCTCACGGGCCTTTCGATTTTGGTCTCAGGGGCCCCTGAGCTTGGTCTCAGGGGGGCAAGCTTGGTCTCATGGGCCTTTCGATGTTTGGTCTCACGGGACTTTCGATCTTGGTCTCACGGGGTCTCGAGCTTGGTCTCAAGGAACCCCCGAGCTTGGTGTCAGGGGCCCTCGAGCTTGGTCTCAGGGAGCATCCGAGCTTGGTCTCAGGGTCCCCTCGAGCTTGGTTTCAGGGGCCCCCGAGCTTGGTCTCAGGGGTTCAGGATCCCCTCGGGGTGATAGCGCCTTTGCATACGTTTAGGGATGCGCGACTTTAAAAAAGATTTGATGCCAAATTTAGCACGTTTGTGAAACCTTATCAATAGTGCCCCCGACTATTGATATCGAGGGACTCATGAGTGAAGCACGAGCATTGGCCCCATGAGACCCAGAGTTTGGTCCCAGGGGCCCCCAGACCCGGGTTCAGGACCCCTGAGCATCGGCATCGAGGGGCTCCAGAGTACCAAGCATTAGTCTCGGGGGGGCTCGAAATATTGATCTTGAGGGCCCCGGACATCGGTGTCGAGTTACTCCTGAGAAAAGCGCGAGCATGGGTCTAAGGGTGCCCCTGAGCCTGATCTAAGTGGGACCCCGAGCTTGGTCTTAGGACCCCCGGGCATCAGTATCAAGGGGCTCCGGAGTATTGGTTTAGGGGAGCAATTATTTTAGGGGCCTCCAAATGGTGATTTCGGAGGTCCCCGAAAGTGTGGATGCAGTGGTGTACCCAAGGGGGCCCTAGGCGTCCGCAGACCCCCACCCCTTGGGCCAATCTGAACCACTGCAAAGGATTCTCTGATCACGTGGCCCCCAGAGTTAGTCTCAGGGGCCCCTGAAGATTCGTTCTCAGGGCGTCCCGAGTCGGCCTCACGGCCCCCGCCCTGAGAGTCGGTCTCATGGCCCCCCGAAAGTAGATTTCGGGGGCCCCTGAGGGTTGGTATCAGGGGCCCCAAAAGTCGGTATCAGGGGCCCCGGGAGTCTGTCTCAGAGGAGGGGGCCGAGCTAGTCTCAGGGCCCCCCCAGAGAGTGGTTCTCAGGGCCCTGCAACAGTCTATTTCAGGGGGCCCCTG
This sequence comes from Lepas anatifera, assembly GCA_034440635.1. Classification (NCBI taxonomy): domain Eukaryota; kingdom Metazoa; phylum Arthropoda; class Thecostraca; family Lepadidae; genus Lepas; species Lepas anatifera. The sequence continues at coordinate 124,560 of JAOTON010000072.1, read as the reverse complement.
AGAGTCAGTCTCAGAGAACCCCAAGAGTCGGTCAAGGGGACCCCAAGAGTCTGTCTTAGGGGACCCCGAGATTCGGTCTCGGGGTCCCCCTGAGAGTCTGTCTCAAAGAACCACAAGAGTGAGTCTCAGAGCACCCCAAGAGTCGGTCTCAGGGGGCCCTCATAGTCTCACGGGTTTCTCTCTCAGGAGTCAATATCTAGTTTCAGGTGGCTCCGAGTTAATCCGGGGGTCCGAGAGTTAGTCCAATTTGATCTGCAGAGTGCTGGTTTCAGGGGGCCCCAGAGGGGTAATTTTGGGAGCCCTCGAGATTTAGCCTCAGGCTGTGCCCCCCCGAGTTTTGGTATAAGCGGCCCCAAGAGTCAATCTCAGGGAGCACCCAAAAGTTAGTCTCAGAGGGCTCCCGGTTGTCAGTCTCAGAGACATCCGAGAGTTAATCTCAGGGTTCTGAGAGTAATTTCCAGAGGTGCTCCCGATTTTTGGTTTCATGGGCCCGGAGTTAGCCTTAGGCCCGCGAGAGCTAATCTGGAGCCTCCGAGAGTCAGTCTCAGGAACGCCAAAGACACAGTCTCAGAGGTGATTCCACCCCCCCTCCCCGGGTGTTTGTCTCAGGGGTGCCCTAGAGTAAGTCTCAGCGGGCTGTCGGAAGTCATTCCCAGCCCCCTCCCCCACCCCAAAGACAGCCTCAGGGGACCCCAATAGCTAATCTGGATGGTCACGATAGTCAGTCTCAGCCCCTCCCCCTCCAGAGCAAATCTGGGGGCCCAATAATTAGTCTCAGAGGGGCTGCCAATAACTAATCTCAGGAGCCCCGAGAGATTCTCAGGGGCCCCCAGTTTTGATCAACAGGCGCCGTGAATCACTCTCAGAGACCCCTTGAGATATAATCGGGAGGGCGGCCGAAAATTATCTTTGTGAGTGCCGCCAAGTGTTGGTGTTAGGTGGCTCCAGAGCTCAAATAAAAATTTTCAAAATCATATGCCTCGGAAAAAAATTTACCTACCCCTATTGCGTACTAAAAAAGGACAAATTGAAACATGTCGATCAGGCACCATTATCGAAGGAAAGGCAAAAATTAATATAATTTTATCATAAGAGCAAATCAAACAGGGCTAGTCAATTTTTAATCGAGTAGCTTAACACCAATAAATACATTCCTAAATATTCTGAAATAAACAACTTTCCAATATTTTCGTAGGAAACCAGACAAACTAGGGTAATGACAGAAATTAATGAACATAATCCCAAAAAGAAAAATAGGTATGAAAGGTTGAAAATAACAATAACAGAGTGAGCCATAGCGATAGATATCTTGGGCGCCTTTGTCTTGGTAATTTGCTCGTTTACAAGATAGCAAGGGTAAGAAGTAAATGGATCTCAACAGGATCTGTCGACGGAATAGAGGTTATGTAATGTTCAGTACACACTCCCATATCCCTTGTATCTTTATTCGTTTTTTTCGTTTCTTTGGAAATTTCCTGATTAAAGAGTTCATGGATTCGACACCGGGAAATAATTGCTAATCATTTCCCGTAGATCATTTCTTCGTACTCAAAACGACTGACCTCCAATAACTTCATGTCTGATTACCCGAGTGAATTGAGGTAGACTCAGGTTTAACATCATGCGCGCATCAACATTGAACTTCCCAAAATATGGCTCAAAGCTGTTATTATAGCCACGCTACCATATAAGTTATGGGCCATCCTTAATATTTGGTGACCTTAGTTTACCAACACTTGGTCGGATTGAAAAACCAAGCTATAAACAAAATAAGAATGAATGCTTAAAAAGCCATAACAAAATTTCCGTCGTGTGAATGTTATAATGTTAAAATACTATACAAAAGATATAGGAGATGGGCCCTGTTGCTAAGGGAACCCCGGCCTGGGGCCCCCCGACGGTAGTCGGACCCCTCCTTGGCCGAATCCTGGCTACGCCACTGTGTTCTGAGACTCTACATCAGCCACCCCGGGACCCCTAAGCCCAGCTGGGGCCCTGAGCTAATCTGGGTACAGCTGTGCTTAACTGGGGCCTTTGATCTGGTATGGGGGCCCTGAACTCTTCTAGGGTCCCTGGGCTAAGCTGGGGCCGTGAGCTTGAATGGAGCCCCTGAGCTGGTGTGAGAGGAGACGCTATATCAGCCAATCTGGGCCCCTGAGCTGAGCTGGCCTGTACTGAACAAGAGCCCTGAGCTGGTCTGGGGCCTCTGAACTGTTCTAGCATCATTGAGCTAAGCTGGGATCCGTGAGCTTGAAGTCCCTTGAGCTGTTTTGAGACCCTACATAAGTCGACCTGGGGACCTCCGAGCTGAACCGGGCCCCTAAGCTAATCTGGCACCCTGTGCGAATCTGGAGCTCCCCTGTGATGAGCTTCTATGGGTGCTGTGCTTATGTAGAGTCCCTTGATAAGCTGGTCCCAAAGCTAATGCACTGGTCTGGGCCCTTGAGCTGACTGATCTGGTTTTCTGAGCCATGGTCTGGACTTTGGGGCCCTCCGAGATAATTTGGCGGCCCCTGGGCGGCATAGGCATAGGAACCGGGGTGAGGGGGATACTGCCCCCCCTTTTGAGGTGGGCCCCCGCAACGAATATACAAATATCAGCAACTGTAATATAGAACAAGAAACCCAAACGGCCCCGATAGCTTGTCTGGGAACGTTCAAGTTCGGTAGTACGCTGCCTGCAAGCCCCTGGAGGAGGAGCGCTTCGTAACAAAGCCAAGGAACCTACTACCCGAGTGTTTCCAAATGAGTCCCGAGAACTGGGCCCAATCAAACTCCATTCCATATCAATCCCAACACAAAATATGAATCGGGTACGGACCCTGCACTAAATGCCGAGCAACAGTCGTCCCTGAGCCATCGAAAGGCGCGACGTCTTTCGATGCCAGGGTTATATGGCGTCGCCAACTCTTTCCCTGTTGGAGGGGTTTCTTTGGAGTCAAATTGCTCCTTGCACAAGGAATCTGCCGTGCCTTAAACCCGAGTTGGTCGCGTGGAAAGCAGGGTTGCGAACCACTATAACACCATGCCCACACCTCCTCGGCATTACAAAGCTGGCCATCAAGTACCAGCATTGCACTTGCGGTCATGCTGGAACTCTGCATTTTAGCCATCGAAATATAGCTAGGCGTATTTATTGTGATCAGCCTTTACCTAAATCAATCTCTAATGATGGAAAGAATAGATCAGTAATAACCTACATAAATGTTCCCATTTTCGTCATTAAATAAGCAAATACAAGTTGATTAGGCATAGCGAAGTGAGGCTATTTGGTATCAAAGCCTTGTCTGTAGTTTTCTAAGCAGTTCTTAATTTTGTAAATGTAATGAAAAGGGCCTAAACATCTGTAAATATAAAAAAACGCGCTCGTGGTAAAAAATGATTGAAATCCTCACAAAAAGCTTAAAAATGTATTTCGTATTTGAAAAGGGTCTAGGTAAAAGAGCGAAAATTGTTTTTTGGCGTTTTACTATTATTTATTACATCATAATAGGCACAACTCGAAATCATAGGGAAAAAATTTAATTTCTCAATTTTCCATACATTGACATCCTTGTGTGCATGCATGCCTTATTACACTAAACGAGCTATCTAAAATTTTTAAAATTATAGGACCCCGTGGACTGGGGCCCCCTTGAGGTGGGCCCCCTCTAAGGTTGGCCCTCCACTTTTCAAACCGTTCCTACGCCCCTGGTACTGAGCGTGCCCTTGACTAACTCGGGCAGGTGCATGCTACTGGGTTTGTTGCGTCCATACAGAAGAGGTCGGGATTAATAGAGACGGATAGAGATCGATAAGCGTGGTGATCAGTGGTGATAGATGAAAAGGCAATTAAAAATTAACAGCGGGAGAAACCGATGGGTGACATCGGAGGTTTTAAGAAGCATTCACAAATGTAATCGCAATTCAAATTGGCTAAGAAGAGTGACAGGGGGAAGGCTGGGAAAGATGAATGGTGCAAAAAAATTAGCAACGCATGTCCAATTCAAGCAAAATCCATCTTAATATCACAGTAGATAGGTAATATTAGAATATTATATTATATCATATTATATTAAATCATATTATATAATATCATATTATATCAAATATAGAATAAATATTGCGCTTCGTTATTCAGGCGACACATCGATGATCAATCCCAGCCTCACATGGACACAAACAGAGAAATCAGCCCTCCTTTAAACAACATCGTTATCACCCAGCGAGAAGTGTTGAACCAACTAAACTCACTCAATTTCAATAAATCCCTTAGGTCCCGACGGAATTCCCCTCGTATTTTGAAGCTAACGGCGATACTGATCCACAAACCACGTACCACTCTTTCCAACAAATCCCTTAATGAGGAGAAATGTCCATAATTGTGGAAACAAGCCACCATCCAGCCCATTAAAAAATCGTTCTCCCTCTGGCTTAAAAAATTACAGACCCATTCCGCTTGGTACCATTAGTCTGCTATTACCCTATCATATGTGAACCTACAGGGACCGAACGGCGTTAGTTGCGGCTGCGGAGCGAAATCCTTTGCTTTATTTTCGTTCAGAATTACACGTTAGAACGTGTTCTTCTGAATGGTCTTTGAAACCACTGGAAAGTCAATCATGATGTCATTAGCTGCATACAGTTAGTTGTGATGAGAACCGTGTTTTTTAGTACACGTAACTAACACTGAAACACAAGGAGTACCTTTTGACATAAATATGTCATATTGTTATTAACCCTCGCACCGGTAGGTGGGGTGTTTGAACAACCCCTTCTAACTTGGGCCCTATGCGGGATAGCGAAAAAACGCGAATGCTGCTGGATAGCTCATGCAAATTCATGAAGAAACTATCTTAGTCACTTTTTGGCTGAGTTCAATATTGAGGTCATGTCATGACAGGTCAAAGAAAGTGGCATTTTGGGTAAAGTTTTTGTGCTCTAGCGTCTGAGAGCTGAGTTAGAACCATTTTTGGGCACCATTCGCTTTCTCTCGTCACGGCGAATCTAATGATGTAGATTATGACCATATTAGGTCAAAACACAAAAATGACCTGACCCCAGGTCAGGTCAAGGTCACTTTTTAACCTAGCATAGTCGATATGCATATCAATCGACTTGCAATAGCAACATGAACGCAATGACATCAAAATAAAAGCTGTTTCATCATTTCATGCAAAGTTATTGACCTAAGTCTGAAAACTGCTTAAATACCCCCAGATGACCTCTCAGAGGTCACGGGTCAAAAATTGCAAAATGAACCTGGAAAGGGGCACAGGATACTACGATTTTGAGAATATGAAGGTATTCTCGGTTGTATCTACACAAATACAACCCAATATCTTTTATTCCATGCATTTCCAATCGAGAGGTCATGGTCTGTACTTGACCTTAGGTCATCGATATTAAAACCCCGGAATATATTTTTTAGCGCTTGGTGGGCCCATTATGTGGTATAAGTTTCAATTCGATGGATTCCCCATTTCTTACTTATGCCACCTTAAACATTTTTGAGATGAGGTCACTTGACCTGCACTAGTGACCTTACCTGAGATGACTTAACCTTAAAATTTTGCGGGAAGTTGCGGACTTGATCAAGGATTAGCTGTACCAAGTACGGCGGCGCTTGGCGCTGCCGTTTTTCTTGCCGCCGGAAAAAAAACGACGGGGTTTTCAAATGCCCCCATCGGGCGAGGGTTAAGATCTGACCAACGGATCGGAAGAACGACTCCATCCCGTGGCGCAAATGAAGTTCACATATTAAATGTGAAACTTGAACCTTCTGTCCCTAGTCGTTCGAGAGCTCATGCACAATAATGGCCTTCGAATTAACCAGCACGAACTTGTGAATCTTCAATGTTCCTTCTCTCGTGATTGCCTTATCGAAGCATTTTCTGAGCTCAGTAGCTAATTTGAGTAGTTTTTGTTTCTGCACATACATTTCAACGATGGCAATAACTTTACTCTTGTTATAGTTTATTAGCCATTACGATACAAGATACAAGGCCTGGGACCTCATACCAGCGCGTGATAACAAGCACACTGGAGGGGAGCCTCGGAAGCCCTCACCTACTTTTTCAAGGTGGCGGGAGAACCCTTCGTGGCCAAAAATGCTAAATAGCTACTTTTGAGAATATCCAATGGCACGTTGATTGGTTAAATTATCTTGAAAATCGGCCCCAATTTTGCAATTATAGACTTTCAAAGATAAACGCTTTATTTTGAGATCGCTGCAATCGCGCGGTTGTACCAGTTCGCGTGCATCAAAGACCGACTGGCAAAGTTATAGCGGTATATGAAATGAGGTTATATGTCAAGTTCACCCAACATGAAGATCAAGCCCACAGTTCAACGCCATACCAGCATTCTCAAAGTCATTGGTCCGGTGCTTCCGATCGCATGGCGTTACCCAGTATGACGCATACCATGCTACGACGTCCAAGTTAAGATAACTCAATGTAAAGGTCAAGGCACAGGTCAAAGTAAAATGTCATGGGTAAAGGTCAATCCTCATTTCCGTCCAACGGTTGCTATGGTGCTAGCCATGGTGTAATTATAGGGAATATGTAATATTGTGACGTTATAGGTCAATGAACTTGAATGACTTAACCCCAAAAATTAAGTTTACATTTTTGGAACGTTCTCATTATGACCTTGGTCCGTTTTTAGTGCATTCTTAACTTTTTTGCGCTTAATCACAGCATTTCCAGAAAAATCTCCAGCACGGCTCATACATGACCCTTATGACCTCGTTTGAACTGGACGGTACTTACCTAGGTCAATCGAAATCGGTCACAGTATAGATTTCAATAGCTCCCACCCAGCCTCCAACCGGAATTTTTCTACGTCTCTTAATTTCCGAGCGCTCAGGGGGCCCACCAGTGCGCGTAAGTGTCAGACCCCTCTCCAGTGCGGGTGTTAAGAAATGGGACATTAATTACAGTTTATTGTTTTAAATACATCCTTACCCTCATGCCCCACGAATTCCATCGTTGACACAAGTGTCAATGGTGGGATTTGTGGGAAGGTATTTTTCGTGACCAGAGACGTTTGATAGCCGCAACGACGGCGGGCCGCGCCGGCGCGCGAACCTCACAAAAGTGGGGATCGGGACATTTGGGAACTCAGAACTCGCGATTGGTTAAAGACTCCATTCTTTTATTGCTGAATCTTATAGAGAAAAGTATAAAGAGTAATATGAGCCTCAAAAAGTTTAAAATAAGGCATAGGAAAACAATTATTCATAGATTTTGAAAAAAATGAAGAATGTATAATACATTCAAAATTTTATTTTTTTAAGTTATATTTCTCATGAGCCAAAATTCGTAATTTATCCTTAAGAGACCTAGATCAAGTCTTCATGGTATTTTTAGAATCACACAGGTAAAATTTCGTCTTTAAAAAGACAAGTAAGTGAATAAGATCAAAATGCTTGAGGCTAAAATTCCCAATCCGTAAGTCAGGGAGCAAAATGAATAGAAAAATAGTCATCAGCTTCATCAATAGCCCCCCTCACAAAAACATACACCGAAATCTGAGATATGAGGGTGTTATCGACTTGTCGATTTGTCATGGAATGCCCCCTATACGCCATGGACAAACTTTGACAGTGATGTCCAATTAAAGTAGGCATCTTAAATGATGCGTTTGATGATGATGCCTTTCTTTCGGTAATTACGCATATACATATTTAGGTCTGAATTCGTATAGTTTATTTAATATACCAAGGTAGCATCAATTTTCCCTAAATTTCTGTTTCTAGGTTGATCCCCAAACTAGAAAAAATCAAGAATGTTGGGAGATTTTGATTCAAAGAAATTTACAATTACCTGCGAGTTTGAACTGGTGGTCTGGGGGACAACAGACCTAAGAATCGTAAAAAAGTCTGCAAAGAAAATAAGAGAAAATCGTGGAAATGGGATAGGTCAATGTCACCCTTGATTAACCCCCTCAATCCGCCACGCTCTGCAATACCCAGTAGCGCACCCAAGGAGAGGGCCAGCGGGCCCGGGCCCCCTTCCCCCAAACGCTTTGACTCCAAAGTGCCGGCCCTCGGCCATGTCTGGCGTGGCACTCGACGTGGGTTCTGGTAATAACTGACCGCTGGAGTCACCCATCAAGAGCAGAAATGAGGCTTGATCTGGCTTTTAGTTCCAGTTCTCCTTTCACCTTACCGCCCCTGCTCACAGTGTGTAGCCCCTCCGGTGAATTATTCACTCAATATGTGATTCAACCACAGGCCAGGGTTATAATAATTGTATCACCTTCCATAAGCGTTGGAAAAGGGGGGCCAGGGGGGCCTGGTCCCCGACTTTTCGGCCAAAAATTAACTGATCTCAGTCAAAATGGGAGACAACTGCAAATGCTTATAACCAGCCGCTGCGGAAGGCAGCGAGGAGCCCAAATTCAGACAGTTTTTTGTCCTGACGTGGAAAGTTTTTTGTCAGCATCAGGTTGGAGTTTAGCTGCCCCTCCTTTTTTGCGCGGTGGCGACGCTTATGACCCCTTCACTTACGTTTTACACCATACGACAAATATGTATTGCTTTTTACCTGATAAGTACCCTCTCTGGCCAAATTTTCCCCTGCAGTAGCCTGGCACGCCCTGTCAAACATGCCACCTCCCATCAGCCCCCCGCTTCGTCAGCCGGGCCCCCAAACGAAAATCCTTGGTGCACGCCCGGCAATATCCCAATTCTATAGATCTCAAGAGAGGCATAAAGAAACCCCGTCAGGTGGCATGTGATGCGAACATTGCGTCCATTTTAGTTTGAATCTGCAGTTGTGGCACCCATGTATAACTGACCTCAACTTGACCAAACAACATGTCTGAGGCGTGAGTTCCACCCCTCCTCAGCTGTCCCCGCCCAATGCCCGCCCACTCGCCCGGCTCAGCGCTACAGCGTACAGTGACTTCCAAACTAGTGGGTCGGCAGCGGAACGATACTTTCGCAACTGACTGTACCCTTTCCCAAAATATCGAGACAATCGGACATTCCCAAAATTTATGAATCAGTGTTTCATCTCGGCTGTGACATCTATTACAGCTACTGCTGCTTTCTAGGCCCATTTTTGCAGCAGTACATTGGTAACTTCAATACGAGTCACTATTTTGAAATGCAGGGCTCTATAAGCGGTGCAATTAGTGACGCTTACTATGTTACCATAAACGTTGGCCCATTCCAGATCCTCAACATACTGAAGGTGCCACTTTGGCACCCACTTGTGTCTGTGTTCCTTAAGCTTATTCAGGATCATAAGAGTGTAAAAATTCTTAGCTTTAATATTTTCGCCCAGAATGTACCGAACTAAGGGATGGATATCCGGTGCAGGCAGCTTTTGTTTCTCACTATTTCTCCACTGTAAAGGCACGCTGTTTACTACACCCATGTAATCCAGAAACGTTCCTGGAATGCCAAATTTGTTTTTGGCCTGAATGAAGGTCATTACCTGCCCATTTTCATCCAACAGATCATTGTACGTCCGGAGACCTCTAGTAAACCAGGATCGTCTTAAATCTTCATTAAACCTGGTTCCATCAGAAAACCAAATGCTACATGCTCCAAGGTCCATTGGCTCGACTATGAAGGCATCTGATAGCGTGCTGAATGAAAGCAGCACATCTTTCCAGAAGCTGCTGTTAATAGTTGACGCCATGTCTTTTATTGCCTTCGTACCTCTCTCCCACAAAAAACTGCCTTGGCTTATCTTATCCTGAAAAAGTCGGGTCCATAAGTGATTAGAATTCATCTCTCTCCTCACCCAAGTACATTTTAGGGCAGCTATGTATAGGCTTATGTCAGTCATTCCTAAACCACCCTGAAGAATGGGTCTAGTCACACTCTTGCGGCTTACTCTATCCTTTTTTCCTCCCCATAAGAATCTGAATAACGTTGTATTAAGATCACATATAAACCTACCATCTGGGTTCGGTAGAGTTAAAAACAAGTAAGTTAACTTATATTGAAAGCAGAAGAGATTTAACTATTACCACTTTGCCGTATAATGAAAGGTTTCTCTGCTGCCAGCTTTTTATTGTAGCTTTTATCTCGGCCATTTTACCTTCATAGTTCATTCTACACATAGTGGTTTCGTCCCCATCGAAAAATATACCCAATACTTTCATTCTTTCGACCCATCGCATTCCTAGCTCAGGACAAATTGGGTCCTTACCACACCGGTATCCTACCCACATGGCCTGCGTTTTTTCAATGTTAGGGAGAGCCCAGCATACTTGGCAAAAGTACCCAGATCATGGAAAAGTGCCCTAGTGCTATTCACCGATCCATCCAGCATACATAGCGTATCATCTGCGTAGCATGACAACTTGCATTCTATTCGGCCAATCTTGATGCCTTTGATCTCCGGATTATTTTGGATTTTTAAAATGAGACACTCCATTACCAATAGCAACAAGCACCAACTTAATGGGTTGCCTTGGCGACATGACCTTTCCAAAGAAAACGCCTCAGAGACATGACCATTATACGAAACTCTGGCCTGAGAACCGTCGTACAGTAGACGGAACCATCGCAAGATTTCGGGAGGGAAGCCTCTACGTGTTAGAACCTCCCTGATGAACCGCCAGCTAACGGAATTAAACGCTCCCTCAATGTCGAGGCTAATAAATAACCCAGTTAGCTCTTTTTGTTTTAGGTACTGCGCAACGTCTGACATAAGTCGAATGTTCTCGCCAATGAATCTATTCGGCAAAAATCCTGTCTGGTTTTTCACCGATTAGGCTGCCCATTATGGCTTTGAACCTATTTGCAAAAGCACTGGAAATCACTTTATAGCTGGCATTCAAAAGTGTGATGGGTCGGTAGGAATTTATGAGGTTCCTTGATTTTCCCGGTTTCGGAATCAGGGTTATGATACCCTCCCTGAGCGTCCGCGGCAATGTGTTCATTGTCCAGCTTTCATTTATCATTCGAAATACAAATTCCCTCAAATCAATCCAAACGAACTTAAAGAACTCCGGAGGAAAACCGTCACTCCCTGGGGAGATCTTATTTCGCATCTTATGCAGTGCAGCACTAATCTCGTCTATACCAAGCGGCTGCTTGATAGAACGATAATTTGCATCGCCTAGTTGTTTCAGCTCCATATCAGCAAAAAATGCTTCAAAATGTTGTTCCGCATCATGGCTTCGAAACAATTTTTTAAAGTGCTGACCAAGAGCATCCATTATCTCTCGTTGGTCGTAAATTTCACTTCTGTCACTTATCTTCAATGCTCGGATGGTTTTGTTCATAAAGTTTCTCTTTTCCAGAGTCAGAAAATATTTAGTGGATCTTTCAGACTGATCGTACGACCTTGCTCGCGACCGAACAGCTATTCCCTCCATGAAGGGTTTTCTTATTTCCTCTAACTCCTTTTTCTTTTCATCCAACATAGTTAGGGTCTCATCATCATGGTCCTCGTCTGCTAAGTGCTCCAATCGTGATATGACGGTAGACAAGTCCTGCTCCACCTGTCTATACTTTTTTCGTTTCCTAATGCCATATGTTATCGTCTCTGTCCTCATGTTCAGTATGAGTGTTTCATACATCAGGGAATCACTTATCACAAATTGTATGTCTCTTAATCTATCGGTGCGGAGTGATTCTTCCAGAAAAGTCAAATTGTAAACTGGAAGTGCGTATTGAAACAAAGTTTCCCGGACAATCTGTCTCATGCGCTGAACGAAAGCGTCCTCACGCAATAAGGATACATTGAACTTGTAGAATCCTTTTCCGTGTAATTGCGCAATAATACTAAGTTCCAATGTTACCATAGAGTGATCAGTCCTATATCCAGGTGCTATGCTTGTTTGAACAATCCTTCCATTCAGACAGTCTGACACTAAGAAAAAATCTAGTCGTGCCTGCTTAGTGATTGGGCGTCGTACTCTCCAGGTGTACCTGCGTGCAGCCGGATTCCTTTCCCTGAATGTATCTATTAGGTCAAATCTTTGTATCATGTTTAGCACCTTGCGATGTGATGCTAAGTTATTTTGGCGCACATAATTATAGGAATCCACCCTGTGTTCTAGAACCAAATTCCAATCACCAGCCATAACAACAGGAACATCGTTCCCGTCGTTCTCCAGATACTAGACAATGGTGTCAAAGAAGTCCGGTGTGTCCCGATTAGGTGCATATACAGCAATAAGGATCAGCTCAAACACCCCATTAATTTTTAAATTTTTTTTTTTTTAAATTAATTTTTTTTTTAATAAAAAAAAAAAAAAAAAATTTTTTTTTTTTTTTAAAATTTTTTTAAAAATTTTTTTTTTTTTTTTTTTTTTTTTTTTTAAAAAAAAAAAAAAAAAAATTTGTGGGTGTTTTTTTTTTGAAAATAAAAAAATTATTTATATAATTAATTTTTTTTTTTGGGTTTGTTGGTTTTTTTTTTGGGGTTGGTTTTTTTTTTCTCAAAAAATCAAAAAAAAAGGGGGGGGGGGGGGGGGGGGGGGGGGGGGGGGGGGGTGGGTTGGTTTTTTTTTTTTTTTTATGAAAATTTGGGTTTAAAAAAAAAAGAAAAGGGGGGGTGCGGTTTTTTCCTCTTTTTTTTTAAATTTGTTTTTTTTGTTAAAATCACGTTGTGAAGGGCCACATTCCCTTTAACATTAGCCTTCGTCATTATCAAGTTACCATCCTCTGTCACCTTTGTTTGACAGAAGTTAATGTTTGCTTTATTAGTAAGTACCGCTATACCTCTAGCGTTGTTAGTCAAAGGCGCAAGGAGAATATCTGTGCCCCAACTATTACGAAACATCTTTTCTTGGCCCTGCGCACAATGGACATCCTGTAGCATCATTATATTAAATTGTGATTGTCGAAGCCAATTAAATACGTCTGTCCTCTTTTTCCAGTCTCCAAGGCCCCTACAATTCATCGAACAGATCTTAAGCTTATCAGCCAGGCTTAAGAGGTAGGTAATTAGCCTGTTTGCATTTCTCCACAACGATTCCAGGCCTAAACACTTGCGCAGGGATTTCCCGAAGAAAATCTTCATACAATACGCCTTTTAACAAGGGTCTTCTAGTGCAGTAGACAAACAAAGTAAAGTGGCAGTACATGGCGTACAAATAAAAGAAGAGCGAAAGAAAAAATTCAAAACCAAAGCAAAAACCAAAAGAGAAGTACCTATATCCATAGCTCGAGAAAGTACCTCGGCCGATAAATGGAAACCCTGGCCCAATGGAACTTAACCAACGGAAATAGGATTATCCACGAAAGTTCTTACGAAATTTCTTTAAAAAATCTGACGTTTAAACCCAATCTCACGAGACCATCGCCGCGCTGGTCACCACCCGTGCGTCCCCCACATGGCTAGATGCTCCAATGAACTGGTGCGCGGCGCACCCAGCCCACACAGTCACGCGTACCTGTGACCCCAACCCCAGTAACAAGGACAGCACCAGGGTACCGAGGCAGGCGGGGCGCAATGCCAAAGCACACATTCCATCGGGCGGTTAGCTTGGACGGGTTAGCTTCGTAATGTTCTCTCGGAACAGTCTGGTTTTAGTTCGCTGGATCAAATTTTTAGGATACCCGTTCATTTTAAAGATATTTTCAATTTTGAGCCGACCACGTTTGTGAGCTTCTTTGTCTGATCCAACCCTTTTAGCTCGGAGTAGCTGGTAATACAGAATTGACTTTTTTGTTTGAATGGAATGAGCCGAATTGTAGGGGAGGAATATTGGAGCTGCCATCGGCTTGATACATAACTCCGTACAATATTTGCCATTGGAATGAATAGTGAGCGTTGTGTCAAGGAATGCTAAGCTATTACTCTCCGATTGGTCCGTTCGTTCGATAGAAAATTTTTTAATAGATGGATGAAAGCTGTTAATGGACTGATAAAATGAATCTAGAAGCTTAGAGCCATAACTCCAGATTCCAAGTATGTCAGCAATATATCTTAAGTAGGTAAGGGGTTGATTTTCGAGTGAGGCAAGGAAAAGAGATTCCACTGCGTTCATAAAAACAATGGCGATCGGTGGGGCTATTCTACTTCCCATTGCTATACCGTCTTTTGTCGGTAGAACTGTTGGCCAAATCTGAGATAGTTGTTTTGTAAGCAATGATGCAGAAGTTTATCAATGTCATGTAGTTCTAGTCCAAAGAAGTTAATTTGGTTTTGGTGCTTTTTCACTAGGTTCATTGTTGCTGAGATCGCCCCTTGAATGGAGAAACCTGGAAAGGTCTCGTAGGCTGTCGAAATAGATAAATATAATAAATAAATAAATTTGAGATTTTTGGGATTGTGCTTTTTAGGATTCTCCTGGGGCTTTTACAACGCATATTTTGAAAAGAGTATCGAGCAGGACCTATCAGCGTTTTTATTTATAATTTACTACAGAGGTTGATTCTTATGGAGAATAGAGCCTATTTTATATATATTATACTTTTTGTGCATGTAATTAACCTGTCAACACCGTCTGTAAATTTTACAACCAAGAGGGGCCTCGCCTAAAGACCAATGCTACTTACGGTGGGGCCTCGTGGCGCAACGGATAACGCGTCTGACTACGGATCAGAAGATTCCAGGTTCGAATCCTGGCGAGGTCGATGATGGTTCTTTTTCCCTGGGAGTCAATCTAAATTAACTGACCAAAAATAAGTTTTAGAACTTTGCACCGCAGGCCATATCTTTATCCACAAAAAATAGCATTTCCACACAGACAAAAAACGAAATATATCACAAAATCCATCCCTTTTGCGGCAAATATGTCTGTGATTACTTGTAGAATGCTGGTAGCCCAGTCAGTATAGCATTAGACTAGGAAATTAGGGATAGGCAATGCGAAGCCCGGGCGGACAACTCAACTGTTTTAAATCAGTGCCGTTTTGCAGTGTTTGTCGCACCCTTTACACCGGTGGCAAAACTGCGCTTAGGTGTGATGTTCAGAAAACCTCATTGCGAATTCAGGAATATTACTGCCTGGTTATCTAGTTACATGTTCAAAAAGTCTAATATATAAAAAGGCTCTAGTGTCCGCGTGAATCAATACCTGTTCAAAACTAAAACAAGATTATTGCAGAAGGTTTGGCGTCCGTAGCCAGAGACATCTAGCGTTCGAGACTAGAAGTAGCTCAAGGCTCATGTGCTGTGAAGTTTGGTTTGTGTCTATTCGCGGAGAACAGGTGGTGATTTGCCAACTTTTTATCTCCTGAAATGGATGTATCTTTCTGATTGTTTATTTATACCTATGTCGTTGCCCTCCCCCTCCGCCCTTTGCCTGTTTAGGTTGTCGATGATGGCTATTGAACGGGCGGTCAACATAGCGGCAACACCGTCCTATAATGAGTATCTTGGGCTTTTTTCACCTGCCTTCTGTGTTTCTATGCTCGTCCTTTTTCTACCCCTTTCCCCTCTCCCCATCTCTTCTTCTGTCTCTCTTCCTCTGATGGTAAAGGAGTTTCCACTATTATAATGTTTTTTAACTGATACTTTTATCAGTTGTGTAGCGTTTATCCACCTAAATTCGACTTGCTACAGTTGTTGTAACTGTTATAGCAGTTTTGTATATCGTGTCGAGCTATCTCGAGCCGGTGCACGGCAAACATTAAAGGAGTTATATGCTTGCAGTTTACATGCTTGTACTCAACTGTTTTCGGTGACGGGGTGGAGCACGCCTACTTAGAGAGAGAGAGAGAGAGAGAGAGAGAGAGAGAGAGAGAGAGAGAGAGAGAGAGAGAGAGAGAGAGAGAGAGAGAGAGAGAGAGAGAGAGAGAGAGAGAGAGAGAGAGAGAGAGAGAGAGAGAGAGAGAGAGAGAGAGAGAGAGAGAGAGAGAGAGAGAGAGAGAGAGAGAGAGAGAGAGAGAGAGAGAGAGAGAGAGAGAGAGAGAGAGAGAGAGAGAGAGAGAGAGAGAGAGAGAGAGAGAGAGAGAGAGAGAGAGAGAGAGAGAGAGAGAGAGAGAGAGAGAGAGAGAGAAAAAAAAAAAAAAAAAAAAAAAAAAAAAAAAAAGAAAAAAAAAAAAAAAAAAAAAAAAAAAAAAAAAAAAAAAAAAAAAAAAAAAAAAAAAAAAAAAAAAAAAAAAAAAAAAAAAAAAAAAAAAAAAAAAAAAAAAAAAAGAAGAAGAGAGAGAGAGAGAGAGAGAGAGAGAGAGAGAGAGAGAGAGAGAGAGAGAGAGAGAGAGAGAGAGAGAGAGAGAGAGAGAGAGAGAGAGAGAGAGAGAGAGAGAGAGAGAGAGAGAGAGAGAGAGAGAGATAGACCTCGCAGGCCAGCGGGACATGGCAGCATTTGCACCATAGTTGTGGCCTCGTGGCGCAACGGATAACGCGTCTGACTACGGATCAGAAGATTCCAGGTTCGAATCCTGGCGAGGTCGATGGGTCTTTTATGAATGCAAGTCCTAATCGCTGCAAAATGCCTCCTGCGTATCAGTAGTCTTGGAGGACTGTTCTAAATTCAGTTCTAAGATCCGTGGGACTTGAAGTTCACGGAGGGCATGTTGGCGATAAAGGCACCAAAACACATATAAAAAGAAAAATGACCTTGCACCCTAGAAAGCAAATATCATATCAAAAGATAGGAGAGACAGTGTAGCAAAAAGGTACATCAATAAAATGCCCCGCACTACTACACCCTGCAGCATAGGCGGAGGAACTTTTCCTAGTTAAGGGGGAGGGCAGACAATGGTACTACTGGCGGGGTCAAATATGATTCGGCCTATCATTTGATTTGTTAACGGAAAAGGTCCCCAATGAATCGGCTATTGTAAACACCTTTTTCAAAAATTTGGTTATGTTGATGAAATCATTCTATGGCCACAAAAGATTAGAAGAGCACACTTAGCTTCTTTTTAAATTGGCAGAGTGTTAAATACTTCGTCAAGTCAATATTAAACTGTCAAAAATAGTTGTAAGTGCTCTGTGGTTTTTCTGTGGGTTTATGACAACCGTTAGGGGTGGTTTTAGCCTAAAATTTGGCTTTTGTGGTATTTATTTGGCCATTGTAGTGAAAATAAAATTTGGCCCCATTTTGGCCCTTTTTCAAACACGGTTCATCCTTTTTCGGCGGAAAAAACTTGGCAACCCTGGGCAGCATCTATAATCTCTAGAATATGGAAGAAAACAAATTAGGAAGCATTCTTTTGACACTAACGCGTCTAAATTGTATTCCCCCATCGAAAAGGGGTCTTGATCCCCTGAAGACACTATAAGGGCCAGCCCTGGTTAAACCACGCACTTTGTATTATTGTAAGTTTTTTCTTCATCAGTGGTGTAACCGAGCAATGTGACATGGATAAACAGGTATCATTCCTGTCGGCGCCTGGTTTCTTACTCAGAGATAAAAGTATCACCAATTACCAGGTATTTTCCCCTGGATGTTAAGTCTACTCCAAGTTGCAGACTTCATCCGTGAGCAACAGAGCGCAAAAGCTATGAAAATTAATTTTCCACGTCCGGAACTCGAACCCAGGACCTCTCGCACCCAAAGCGAGAATCATACCCCTAGGCCAACGAGCCATGCTGTAAGAGGAAGAGCTTCCTTACCGCTTACAGTTATGGCCAACTTTAGCTATTGAAATACACTCGGAATTCCACTATCACTACAGAAATGTTTAGCCTACCCCGTTCCCACCCTATATTAACGTGGCTCGTTGGTCTTTGGTTATGATTCGCGCTCTGGTGGCGCGAGGTCCCGCGTTCAAATCCCGAGTGTAAAAGGACACGTGCATTTTTAGCCTTTGGACGATGTTTTTCTGAGATCAAACGGACTATAGCGACGCACCACCTGGCTGCAACATTTTCCGATTGATTGCAAATTTGGGTGAAATGAGAAACTTTCGGATAAAAGATGGGAGGGGGTGACTGCCTGCCCTTTTCCAACGTGTATGTATGTGCATACATCCTTGACTACGTCACCGTTTGTTGAGGCTGAAAAACAGAAATACGTAGCGAGACAATGTTGCGTAATCATCACAACCAAGGCCGTGGCAACGGTGAGAGATGATGGAGTTAGTGAACAAGTTCTCCATGTGAGCAACGGCCATGAAAACTTCCGCGATGATAGTATAATGGTCTGCATAAATGCCTTCAAAGGAATTGATCAGGGTTCAATTCCCGGGAAACGCAGGGAGACTTCATCGAAAAATGACACAGGAAAACGTCACTTCTTTCTGAAATATCGTTTTCAGGAAAAACGGTCACTTCTTTCTGAAATATCTGGTTTTCTTTAGGAACACAAAATTCAGTGTCCTCAGAATACGCCGCTAGATTCCTTGCTGAAAGCGCGTTTCGGTTGACTTTAGTTTGACGTGCTTAAGCCAAGCGCGGATCCAGCGAGGAATCCAGTGGGGGTAATTAGATAGCGCTGGATTATATATTTTTAATCATACAAGTTGTCAGAAAAAACTGCCATTTTTCGTGCTGTAGTCTCGGCAACGTCAGAACGTTTCGCCCTGACATCCCTGGCACAGACCGCCACATGAGCCTTGCCGACCTTCAAATGCCGTCTCTTAAATAACCGTATATACTGCACTAGTGTGCCGAGAGTTTAGTGAAGGAGGGCCAGAACATGGCGAACAGGTTAGTTGAGGGTAACCTGTCATATATCCATACACGAGAGATCCAGTCAAGTCCCAATGCCCCGTTACTGAACCGCCGTTTGGAGCGGCTGGAAAGTGATCGTGACGTGCAGCTACAAAAACTCACGGCACTGCACCGGTGGGAGCCGACACAGCTAATGATCCCGTTCACCACATGGGCAACTATCGATGTTAATTCAGCGATGGTGGTATAATGGTCAGCATAGCTGCCTTCCAAGGAGTTGATCCGGGTTCGGTTCCCGGCCATCGCAGGTGAAATTTTTCGAAAATCCACCAGCCTCAGCATTGCAGTCCCTGCTTACGACACTATTGACAGCTGAATTGCCAGCTGAAATGGTATTTCATAAGGACCAGGAATAATGACATTTGTTTAGTATACCAATTAAGCTTCATTGGTTTGTTAAAGAAACCATTGGTTCAGTACTGTCTAAAAACACACAAATACATAGAACGTTTCCAAAAATATCGGGCGAATGGCACACGAGCCCTTCGAGGGAATGGACCACTTAGTCGAAACTCTTAAAAAAGAAACAATTTAAAGACAATTTAAGGACTTCAATACGCTAAACCTAGATCTCCTCTTTTTCAACAATACGTGACGTCATCAAAATAAGTTTTATTATCAGTAATGTCACAAATCTTAATCGTAGGCTCCCTGTAAAGGCCCTTTCACAGCGTTTCGGCATGGCAGAAAATGCGTGCAGTCGAAGATGCACTGGTGTAAAAAACCTAACAACAGATGTCGTTATGGCGGCCGTGTTTATTCAGTTCTGGAAATATAATGTATATGCCTAACGTTAAAAAAGTTGGATTTTGATAAAGAAAAACACCTGTCACGCTTGTTTTGGAAAGTACGGGGGAGGAAGGATGTGATGTGTGTTTCGGCCATTGGACGCAATTCGGCTCAATGGTGCTCTGCAATGGACGTTAACTCGCCCGAGGTTTTTGGTCCACAGGCGTATTGCATGCTGGTTTACTCGCAAGCATGATATTTTCATCGAGTGGGTGAGGCTTAAGGATTACAACCAATCACATTACGGCAACCATATGGAAGGTATTCCTTGAGGGTTTGAACTTTAAAGCTGACATTATTTTTTATACAGAGAGTTTTGGGTGCAATTAAATACGTTAATAAGGGTTTCTCAACACGTTTTACAAAAATGCTATCTCAGGTCCAAATCCATTATAAAAGACACTCCCTTTAAAGGAAATATGACACCTTGACGCATATGGGACTGTGGTTATTTATTGAAAAATGGACATGACGGTATTTCTGTTGAAAAATGTCTAGTAACTCCAACATTTACTTTGTTTCAAGTTCCTCTGTGATATGTAAAACTTCACCTAATTGCGTGACAGAAAATCAGCGTAACATTTCGTAATATTGTGTGCCAGACAGAAATTGATAGTAGTACTGGTAAAAGAGTAGTGCTTTGCTATGTCTTCGCAAAATACTTAATTGCAAGCTGGACTTCAAATGACAGAATAAAGATAAACATACCGGGATACAGCATCAACCCTTTTACTAACTCATAGTCCTACCTTTAAAACGTCAATTATCCTTCAGGCTGGGTTAGATTGTTACTAATGTGGGTGAACTTCGCCATATATTCAATATCCCATCTTCAATATCCCACATTCGTCCCCAACGACCCTTGTTCCCCATATTGGCCAGTTCGGATCTTCTCTTACTTGACATTTGCCCGTCGGGGCATCGATTTCTGAGCTTTTAGTGATACAAAGAAAATGAAACCGTCAAGAAAGTGTCAGATCCAAGACAATAATAATAAGAATAAATATAATTTTTGGGGCTTAACGACGCACCAACTGCCCAGGTCATATGGCGTCGCCTACTCTATCCCTGTTTGATGGGTGTCTCGGGAACCAGCTTGCTCCTTGTTCAGGGAAGCCGCCGGGCCATGAACCCGGGTCGGGCTGAATGGAAGCCAACTACGCTGACCACTCCACTACCGCGCCCCCGGGAAATCTTTCGATAATAATGAGATAATGAAATATGACAACAGAGACAATGAGAGCGGCCAGGACTGACCTAGTGGGAGATTCCCTGCGCTTCACAGAAGGAAGTCCTGGATCCGCCACTGTTTACGGTTCAATCACTGAATGGATAGCACAAGTCTAAGAGAAATTATTTGTTGATTAGCCACATCAGACGCACTGCAGTATTTGTAATAAGTATGGCTGATTAACAACCAAATACAATTGTCTAAAGTACTTCCTTTACTTGATAATCCACACCCTCCCACTGTCAGCGATGCTCTGAACTCCCCTGCCCGGCCACTGCACGCGCAAGGGTCACACCGAGTCGCCAGAGGTCACAGTCAGGCCCCGGCAACTGCCCCGAGGCAATAACCGCCGCCGGCTCGAGCTCCGTGGGGGGAGGGGAGGGGGAGAGTGCAGGAACACGATAGGACGAGTTCGCTCAGTTGTTAGATGCATACGCCCAGGGAGTTCTTTGGTTAGGGTGGTGAACAAATACATTGTACGCGTAGGTGCATTGATAAATGGTACCAAGCCTTCAATTCAACAAGCCATCAGAGAAAGAGGGATACTTTGACGATGTACCCAAAAGAGCAGACTCCATTAGCTTGCACCGGGACATAATTTTCACAAGGGGTCGTTGAGATGGTAATTTGCTAATATTTTCCATCAATATTTCCAGTGCTTTCCTTGAAGTCAATATTCGGGTTATATATGGCTTAACACGCGCACTGGAGGGGACCTCGGAGGCCCCCCACCTGTTTTTCCAAGGTAGCCGGAGAACCGCTCGTAGCCGAAACACGATACTTTGCCACATTACACAGAATTTAATAGCGCGTGGATTGGTGAATTTTTTGAAAATCGGTCGAAATGTTTTTTACTTATAGGCTTTTAAAGTCAGACCTGCATTTTGAGATTGCCGTAATCGCGCGGTCGGACTAGTTAGCTTGCATTGGAGACCGAGTGGTGAAGTCATAACACCATATAATCGGGATTATATGTCAAGGTCACCTCACATGAAGGTCAAGGTCAAGGTCAAAAGTCACAGGTCACAGGTCAAGGTCATATCTGCACTTTCAGGGTCACTGACCACAGTGCTTCCGGTCAAATGACGTTACCCGGTCTAACGTACATTATGCTATGACGTCATCGATAAGGTACCCCAATGTCAAGGTCAAAGGGCAATGTCAAAGGTCATTTGCAAAGGTCAATCCTCATTTCCCGCCAAACAGTGGCTATAGTGTTAGTCAAAGTGTACATTATAAGTAGTATACTATATTGTGACCTTACAGGTCAATGACCTTGAATGACCTTGACCCCAAAATTGAAGGGAAGACTCTTTGAGACCTTCTCTATATGACTCTGGTCCGCCTTTAGCTTATTCCCGCCATTTTCCCGCATAATCACGGCATTTACCGGTCGGTCCCCAGCATGGGCAAGTTTTGACCTTTATGACCTCGTTTGACCTTGAAGATATTGACCTAGGTCAATAAAAATCCGTCATGATGTAGATCACCATAACCCTCACCCACCTCTGAAATTTCGTTTTTCTATGCCTCTTAGTTTCCGAGATCTTAGGGGGCCTACCAGGCCCCCTCCAGTGCGCGTTAGTGCCAGACCCCCCCTCCAGTGCCGGTGTTAATGGTTAGTGTGTCCCTTGAACTGGAACTGGGCCAGTCAATGTCTGCGGCTGATTGTGAAAGATAAGCAAACCTTTGGATTTTTCAGGGTGCACCTGAATTAGCAGTCAGACTTTTTGAGTTGCGACTCAGCTAGAGTCGATTCCGAGTCAACTGAAGGTTTGCTTGAGTCAGGGATGAGTCGAATCATTTCTTCATTTGAGTTGAGGCAGAGTCGACTCAACTGCTCGAACAGCTGAGTCGAGTCCGAATCGGAGTCCGCCTCCAAGCTGTGAGTCAGAGTTGAGTCAACTCAACAGTATATTTTCTTCACCTAAAAGATTGCATGGCTGACATTTGGGAAATTTTTAGAACCAATTGTTTTGAACGATTTCATATTGTTATTTGGCAATAAGAGGTAATTTATGTTTTCATATACTCACTAGACCCCTACCGGGCCCAGTCCATAAAGATACATGAGACATTACAGTTTCAACCGCATATTTATTTGATAGTTATCTAGAGTTTAATCTTAACAATAGTACGTAAAATCATACAGCAAAATTTGTAATTTGGCCCAGTCAGTTGTTTTCCAACTTTTAGGGTGCACACCCTAAAAGTCCTAAGCTCATGTCATAATTCACTCTTCGGAAACCCCCCATCTTCATTTTATTCCTTCGTTTGACTGAAAACACTAAAAATATCAGCAATACAACTGTGAGATAAAGGAAAACAAACAATTGATTTTGGACATGAGCCCTGAAATGGCTCAAGACGGATAAAAAGGCTTCAACTGACAACTATTTATTCCAAAGCACTATCTGTCCTGCTGTATGGACATCCCCTGGTAGACCATATAAATACTACCTATGGACGAAAAATAAACTCCTATCTCTGGCATTGGCGACATAATTTCGGACTGTGAAGCTGACATACAAAGAGACATAAAGCCTCCCACAAACCACCCCTTCAAACATATTATGATGATTGTTATTTATTACCCACTGCGCCCGTGTGCGCCACGTCAGTCACCAAACCGTCATCGTGCGCAACGCAATTATTAGTGATTTAGCCTTCGGTCGCCTCAGGGTAAGATTACATTATATAGACCTCAGGATACTAAACGAAAGTTAAGTACTTTTAAGTCACGTGACTTCAAACACCTGTGCATTGTCATCTTTGTCCCCTCTAAGGCTAGATTCCTGTTGTCTTCAACTGGAATCTAGCCTTCTAAATCTTTTCTGCTGTTTCCTTAGCAGTTTGCCATCCTGCTTTGGAACGGCAATTTTGCAAGTAGCACTTGTAATTTCTACTTTTTATTGGCCAAAAGTAAAAATATGCTGAAGCTAAGATACTTAGAGGTAAAAAATATGTAGCTGGTTTTTCTCAATCCGGCCTGAGCTTAGCCGTGTTGAAGTTGTAATTTTTCCGAAAAAACAATTTCCTAGAGCTTTTGCGGGAGGACGAGGTGAGTGTTAATTGTATAGTTTTTGAGGTGCGTAAGGGACATGCATTCAAAATGAAAGGCCCAGAGGCCCTTCATCTTACTCACCTGTTAGCATTTAGCATCCATCTTCATTCCTAAGAAGCAAACAGTTTGTCATGAATGTTCGACCCCCACACTGGCCAATAGCGTTTTCACTTCAAGGGATGATCCGCAGAGGTCTCTAAATAGGGAGATTGTGACAAATTTGTCTCCTGTTGTAACAGAGAAAACGCCGGTGGAGGAGGTGCCGACATGATTTCCCTGCGTTGAGTGGTTGAATTAAGTGAAATTAAAGTGAATGTGGCACCTTGGTCGAACCTTGGAATTTAGCGTAATTAAGGGTATTTTTCACCGAAAATCATGAAAACATCCATGAATTCTCCAAAAAAATGTACAATAAGCTCAATATTATTTTTAAAATGCTCCTCTGGGGTAAGAAATAAAGATATGTCTGTGGATAATATGATCTGGTAACTACTACCATGTTGAATATGCTTCAAGGGCTTCAATTGGCTGATTCCTCACCATAACGTCAGCATATTTCGTCACACCAACAGCTGACAATCATGACCTGCTGCTTTGGTGTACATTTGGGGTACATTATGAGACGAACTGCATAATGATCAGCATAGAGGCCGGCTTGCTTGCTTATGGCTTTTTATTAGGCGTTCTGTGCATAGTACCTTTGCCCGCCTCTAAAGGAGTGTGGGGAGAATTTTAGAATTTAGTGTGAGGGCAAGCTACGTTAGTCTGTTAAAGCAATGGGAGTTATTTCAAGTAATGGGTTGCAAGATGTTTTAGCTTGCAAGTGGACTGTCGTGGCAATGGCATAGCCATGCCAAGGGAGGTCTTTTAATAAGTTTAGACCCGCAGAGTGCGAAGGTTATTTCTGTGGTTGAAGACCTTATAAATTTAGAGTTTGAAATTTAGAATTTGGAATTTAGAATTTGGAATTTAGAATTTAGAATTTTGTGTGTCAGCTATTGATGTCCGCTTGTATACGTTACTCGAAAGCCTCCGTTAACTCAATAATTTCGTATTTTAGAAAGTGCGCTAAACACCTGGCCAGGGTGCCGCGATTTACCCTGCAACCCGGAGGTGAAGTTGCAGCTCCCCTCTTCGGCTGGGCAGCCGCGCGCAAGAAAGAAGTGTGAGAGGATAGTTAGATTGTTAGTAAGAGTATAGTTGTGGTTAGTATAGACCCGCAGTGAAAGGTATCACTGCGGTGAAGAAATCTAACCTATCTAACCTAACCTGATTTCAAAGTTAGCCTAACATAGCCTATCCTTAGCCTACAATGAACCATTTAAAGGTTACAAAACTATTGCTTAAATTTCGCAGTGGATCAGCTATGATTAGAAAATAGGCAAGTCCTACTTTGGGGGTGCACCATGCACCCTCATCATATATACTGGGAGGAGTGATTTATAGAAACTTCTCTAGCCCAGAGTCCTTTAGAAATGTAAAGACTTTTTCGAGAAGTTCAGGATGGTCGTTACCGAGCAGAGTTTTTAGGTCTACAGGGATGTTTTGGATTTGGCAGTAATCTAGCATGGGTTGCCGATGGGTATTGTGCTGGGGACAATCGATGAGAATGTGATGGGGATTCTCCATTGCGTCGCAGGTACCACAGGTACCCGCGTTCCAATAGGCATTTAATTTTGTGTGTCCATTTCTGAGTCTGGTTAGAATAACCTCGCGCCGACGACTCTTTTGGTTGGAACTGGGCCAGTAGCCGATGTTGGGCTTGATATAAAATAGGTGGGCGCTGTGGTTTGTGGTCCAGTTATGTTGAATTTGCTTCCGGATGGTGTCCTGGAGGAGAGCTTTGCTATCGTCTCCAGACCACTTTAAGGGTTCGATCTCTCTAAGTTCTAGGGACTTTTTGCCTGCTCATCGGCCTTTTCATTTCCCTTGAATTTTGCAGTGGCCCGGGATCCAAAGAAAAGAGACATCAGGGGTATCATCGATACCTTTCTGAATATCTGCTATAACGTGGTGGTTGGGGTTGACTACGTTACTGATGGCCTGCAGGACAGATTTAGAGTCTGAACAGATGACGGCTGAGTTGATATTTTGAGTTCTGATTATGGCTAATGCATTTAGGATGGCAACAGCCTCGGCTGTGAAGATGGAGCAGTTGTCCGGAAGTCTTTTCTGAAGGCAAATGTTTTGCCCCCAGATGCCGAGGCCTACTTTTTCGCCTATTTTGGAGCCGTCTGTAAATATAAAGGTCTTTTCCGTGTTACAAGATCGGAACTCTAGGAATTTTTGGGAGACTTCTTCCTCTGAGAAGTCCGTTTTACGGGAAGTGAAAAAGAAATTCCACTTTGGGCTCTTTTCGAGTCCAGAAGCGGGAGAGTGGGGGTTTGCCTATTGTCGCTGGCAGTGCAAGATTTAGGCTTTCCAGGGTTTTCGCTACTCTGTGCTTAAATGGGGGCCACTTCTGTAGAGTGGCTTTATTTGCTCGTCTGGGATGGGCAAAACATTGTTTTGCCGGGTGATTTTCGGTGGATTGAACCTTAATGTAGTAAGAGATAAGCTGGGCGTCGCGTCTTGTCTGTAGAGGGCACAGCCCGCTATCAGTTAGCAGGCTGGTGATGGGGGATTCTCCGAGCGCGCCTGTGGCTGCCCGGATACTGGCGTTTTGGACTCGCTCTAGCTTTAATTTATTGGTCTTGTTCGTCGAGTCAAAAACGAACGAATTATATTCGAGAATGGACCGAATCAGGGACTTGTAGAGCATAAGCAGGGTCTTTCGATCCCCGCCATACTCTGTGCCGCCGAGCATGCGGAGAATGTTGACTCGCTTTTGACAGCTAGAGACGACTTTGGTGATGTGCTCATTGAAACTCAATCGGGAATCTAGGGTGACGCCCAAGAATTTGAAGCTATTGGTGCATTCAATAGGTTTACCCGAGATTTGGAGCCGTGGAGGGTCGTGTCTGGAATGCGCTCTGGCAAAGACAACGACTGATGATTTTTCCGCCGAGAGAGATAGACCCATTAAACTACACCAATTATTGATGTCGTTTAGGCTATCCTGCAACTGCGTAGTTGCGTGTTGGAATTCTGGTTCGTTATACCGCCTGGTATCGATTGCAGTGGTTTTCCAAATGGCGACATCGTCCGCAAAGAGGGAGTAATTTATTCCAGGCGGTAGCTTTTTGGCGAAGAGATCATTGATCATTACTAAAAAGAGGGTGGGGGACAGAACGCTACCCTGGGGTGTGCCTTGGTCCTGGGTTGCCAGGTAGGAGAATGTGGTGCCACAACGGACTTTAAATTTTCGGTCCTTGAGAAAGTTTTCAATGAATTTTGCAAGGTGGCCACGAATTCCTAGCTTGCTTAATTTAAACAAAAGGGCGTCTTTTTGTACGCGATCGAACGCCGATTTAATGTCTAAGAATGCAGCTATTGTTACTTGCTTTTTGTAAAAGCCATTTTGGATGTCACTGACTAGTTTCACCAAATTGTCAGTGGTGGCTCGCCCGCGCCGGAAGCCTGATTGCATAGCATCAAGCTTCTTTTCGAGGATCTCGTGAAGTCTAACGTTTACCATGCGCTCGACAAGCTTGCTAGCACAGCTAGTAAGCGAAATTGGGCGATAACCTTTGGGTCTGTTTTTTCTTTGCCAGGTTTTGGAAGGGGATGATAATACTCTCCGCCACGATGTGGGGAAAGAGTCGCTAA
Source organism: Lepas anatifera (assembly GCA_034440635.1). Lineage (NCBI taxonomy): Eukaryota > Metazoa > Arthropoda > Thecostraca > Lepadidae > Lepas > Lepas anatifera. The sequence goes on along the minus strand of JAOTON010000072.1, from coordinate 97,241 downwards.
GAAACATGTTGTTAATGGCCGAAAGCAGGTACTTTAGTGCTGTTTGGCTGAGGTGCCTGAAGAAAGAGTAGTGAATTTCGTCAGGGCCCACTGCAGTGTTTCCACACTTGCTAATGGCGTAATTTAGCTCGGTCATTGTAAATGGTACATTATAATACTCTTGATTACCATAATTGATGAATGTGTGCTTTTGCACCATTCTGCCTGGTCTTTGGAGCGCTGGCTGTATGAGTTATTAGCTGCGACACTGGCGTAATGATCAGCAAATTTATCCATGACTTCCTTAGGTTCGGTGATGGGTTGGCCAGCTATTTCTAGCTGAGGGAAAGGTTCACGGGGTGGTCGCCTCGCAGAGAAAGCTCTAATGGTTTTCCAAACTTGGGTGGTGGGAGTGAAGCGGTTGAATTTGGAGGCAAAGGAGTTGAAACTGTCCTTTTGAACCCGCTTGCACGTGTTTCGAAAGTGTTCTTTTGCTGCCCGAAGTGCGGATCGAGTAGGGCTGTGTGCCCTCCTCTCATATGCCTTGCGGGCTCTAATCATTTGAGCTTTGGCGTGTGCCGTCTCTGCGTTCCACCATGGGGCTCCGTTTTTCTTTCGGGGTCCTCTGGTTTTTGGTATTGCTACTTGTGCTGCTGAGCTTATGGCTCTTAGTATTAATTCAATGTCTGCCGAGTGTGGGTCACCTTCGGTGACCAGTGTAGGTCGACCTCTGCCTCAAATTTTGTCCAGTCCGCTCGTTTTAGACTCCAGGAAGGGGTAAACAGATCAACGCGGTCGAGTGCTCCTTGGGGGACATTGATTTTGATTGGGAGGTGATCGCTCATGCCTGGGTTGTCTTCGACATCCCAGGTAAATAGTGACGCAATTCTAGGCGTGCAGCACGAAATATCAATGGCTGAGTCTAAATGTCCGCTTTGCGTTGCTTGGCGGGTTGGTGCGCCGTTATTTAGGATAACTAAATTTTGAAAACCTATTGCGTCATATATAATTTCACCTCTACGGTTTAGCGTGGCGCTGCCCCAGGATGGGTGGTGACCATTCAAATCTCCAAGTAATAACAAAGGCCCGTTAATTTGATTAAATAGTTGTGCGAGTTCCCGATCCGTTGGATCAGGGTCGCAAGGGGATATGTATATTGAAACAACCGTCAATTGGACGTGTTGTATTTTCAAACTAATAGCTACACAGTCCAGTGATGTTACCAAAGGCACGTGACTGTGTGGGATGCTATTTTCTATTAGGATGGCCGTGCCTCCCTTACGGACAGCAGCGTTTACGTTATGGCGATACCAAGAGTAACCCGAGATTTTGTATTTATCGTTATCTTTATCAGTAAAGTGGGTCTCTTGTAATGCTGCTAGTGCCGGTTTTTCTCAGCAAATATTGATGAAAAAAGCGGGAATTTCCCGATAAGGCCATTTGTATTCCATTGTAGAATTGAACCCATGGTGGTTTTTAACGTTTGTGATTAGGGGATCTACGCTTACGAAGGTTATACGAGCACCTGCTGCTGCTGCTATCGCTAGCAGGAGAAACTGGGGTGGAGTGTCTGGAAAAGCTAATTTTCCTTGCTACGGGTGAGCTGCCGGGGCTGGAGGAGCCGGGGCTGGGGGTTTCCAGGAGGGGAGCTCTGGAAGAGTTTATAACAGTTTTTGCAGAGCTCGTCTCTGAAGCACTGCTGGTGTCAGAGACGGTCTCTGTCCCGGACAGCTCGTTGCCAGACTGACTTTTGTCATCTGACGTTTCAAAGTCACTTGAGAACTGAAACTGCATATAATGACCTATGAGGTCGGTTTGGGATCCGCAAGTGCGGGTGGTTGGTGCTGTTTGGAAAGAAGCATCGCTTCTTTCCAAGGAGAGAGGAGCAGTTTCAGTTTGGGTTGAAATGTTTACTTTTGATTTTATTTGAGTGGCAGCCGTTTTACCCTGAGGGGGTAGGCTGCCACTCGTTAAAGGCCTTCTCGGAGCCTGCCTTTGGCGGCGCCTGGGAAGGGAGCACCTGTGAATTTAGAGTGCTTGGGGGCAGGTAGCGAGGGAAAATCAGACTTTTCAGTCACTCGTGCAGAGTGGCTTTGCCACCCTGCTGCTGGTGTCCAGGTCTTCCTGGTGATTTTAGGTGCCTGAGGGGCGGGAGGATTTTCGGTCGGAAGACCTGGCGGAGAACTAGTGCGGGTCGGGAGATCCTCCCAGCCCGCAGCGGGCGTCCACCTACGCCAAAAAGTGATTGCGCCACGTGGTGGGGGGAGGGGGACGGACGGCCTGATGGGCGCCAAGAAAAGGGGCTCCATTAGGGGCGGATGTGGCGGCTTGTGTTTTTGGGTGGCTGAGGATGTTTGGAAATGGGGTGTTCCTGGCCGGCTGTGCTGGGGGCTGCTGTGGGAGCTTTGCTACCACAGCTTTTTGGGACTGTGCGGCTCTTTTCTTTTGCAGCACTTCTTTGCGGGCCAGGTCAAACGGGAGCTTTTTTTCCTCAGCCAAAACGTTAACTTCTTTTTCTCGGAGCCAGGTCGGGCACTTGGGATTATCTGCCCCATGAGCGCCGCCACAGGCAGCGCACTTGAGGCTTTTGAGGTGCAATCTTTAGTGCGGTGCTTAGCACTGCACTTGCCGCATCGTGGGGTGGGGTTTTTACAGTTTGATTCTACGTGCCCGTACCTTTGACAAGTTTGGCAACGAATAGGGAGGGGTAGTACGGCCTAACTGGGTAGACACAGTCGCCCAGTTTAATTTGGCCGCAGTCATCCCGACACTTTGTGTCGAAGGTGACAATAAAACGGTGGTCTCGTAGACGTGGGTCTTTTGCGCAGAATTTTGTTGGGGTTCAATTTTTCGAGGGCTAGCACATTTTGACCTTTAAAGTCAAACATGTGCTCAAGGTCCACATCAGAGAGATGGGACACTTCCGGGGCATTGATGATGCCCCGGTAGAAGTTAAGGGAGTGGTGAACAGAAAATATGACAGGTTTCGACCCAAAAGTTTTTGTGGCCAGCAGGGCTCGGGTAGATTCCTGATTAGAGGTTTTGATGAGGATATCTTTTGGTGCTTGATAATTTCAAAACTACCTTTGACTTTTTGGCTGATGGCCTTATCCAAATTAAAGGTAGACTCTTTTGCCAAGTTTTGGTGCGCCGAAAGGTAGGTGTAACCAGCCAAGCTCCGCTTGGCAGGTTGGCTTTGTTTAAACGGGGGCTGGAGGGACGGAAGAGAGAGGTGGAAGCCATGGTACGTTTAAGTTTCAATGAGAGACTTGGTATTAGCTTTGCTAACACCTTTGGGTAGAAATGGCTAGAGAAGTTGAATTGAAGAAAGTGGTCCTAGTTTTACTAGCAAAGCTAATGGGAGTATTAACCTAGCTAGGGTTGGGTGATGGAGTATTATCCTAACTGGGGAGTGCTTAGAGAAAGCACCTAGCCTTAGAAAAGTGTGAGCAAAAGGCTGACTCAGCCACTAAGAGGGGTTTAAGTCGGAGGAGGCAGGTGCCTCTTCAGGACCTAACAGGGGCCTAGGTGGCTGACTCAGCCTCTAAAAAGGAGCCTGACTGGGGCCTATGCTTGTGAGTCCCTAGGGGCAGGTACCGTGGTACCCTTGCACAGACGCAGCCCGGGTGGAGGGTTTGAGAGGGGCCCCGCTTCTATTAAGCGGGGGTGAAAGTGAGATGGCCTTACGTATTAGGGATTTTAGCAATGGAGGACCGATAGGTCCAGCCAAAGCCACACGCCCAAGGACTGACGAGGTCCAACAAGCGTGCTCACCCCGGGACGCAAGCGTCCCACCACTCGGGTTTCCGGCCGAAGAGTAAAAGAGATAGAAGAGAAAGAGTAGGGGTATGGGACTGAGAAGAAGAGGTACCAGGTGGCCGGAATCCAAGAAACCAAGACCACCTGGACCGATAGGGTAATTACCGAAAAGACCAGCTGACGTCCAACAGCACCACACCAACCAGCTGTAAAAACAGCGGCTGGTGAGGCCGGCTGGAGTCAAGTACCGCACCGACCAGCTGTAAAAACAGCGGTCGGTGGGACAGACTGGTCGCAGCGAAGACTCGAGCCGGGAGCAGGTCTTGAAAAAGTCTTCTACTCCTTCTTCTTGTCTTCGCAGCAGGAAACGCAGCAAGCAGCAACGACAGCAAGCAGCAACGACACCAGACCTGCCGGCAAACGCTCAAGCAGGGTGTCAGTCAGGCAAGCCCCTCCTGTAGAGGCCGGCAGGACGCCGGCAGACCAGACATATGTTTGCCGCACCGGGTCACACAGCCACGCGGGGGCGCTACCTAAATGGCAGATGCGCCGCCTGTTCTTGAATATACGATTCGTGCTGTGCAAAGGCGCCCACGGTGAGAGCAAACAACTTCGGGCACTGAGACGTCAGCGGAGACGCCATGCAGCAGACAACAGCAACGACACTGGGACGGCGGGAGACAAAACTGAAAGCTGATCCAGCCTGCGTCACAACAAGACTAGGTAGGATGGGTAATATAGGGTGCTACACTACGCCTATTCCCAGGTAATAAAGGCTGGTGATGGGCTCAGTGTGACGGAGCTGTATCGCCTACCCAACAGAGTGAAGGGTATATGTGACCTTTATTAGCCCAGGCCATAATACATTTGGCGAATAAATATGCTGGGACAGTTTGATGGAATTCTGAGTGGAACAGTTGGTGTAATTCTGCGTGGGAGAGGGGGTTGGGGTGGTCTGTCCAGTTGGTGACTGCTGAAGAAGGTATACATTCTCTATATATAATTTTTTCAAGTTGTTCCCAGTTCGGTTTTTGGAGTCTGTAGCTGACGTCGACGACTTAAGAGGCCCGAGTCATGATCACTGGTGTATTTTGCTCGATCCAAGACCGCGTCCAACACTGCCATTACCTGAACACCGTTTTTACCACGAGAATACATCGTTAGCACTCCACCTTAGGACATTTTGGGTTGGGGGCACGGGGCACGACTGGGAACGCTGACAACACAAACCTACGAACAATTGCCAAGCTGACTCATAACTCGCTATTTCAGAAACCTATCCATTGTTCGTCCGTAAATCTGGGGGGTTGGGGCGCAGCGACAGCCAAGGTCATATGATCCGTAAATCTCCAATGCTCAAGTACTTAAATTACTTAATAACGTTCGCTCGAAAAGGACTACACAAACTGCTTACGTACCATCACGTTGAAGGCTCTTGTACCACCTTAGGAAAAAAGGCGATCTTCCTCTACGTCGTTACTGTCGACACCACGTCCCAGCCGACTACGTCATCACCAGCTCTCCGGAGCCGGAGTCCTACAGCCGCAAAGTACACGTTTCTAAATACGGCGCAAATGAGACAATTACGTCTCCCATACTCCGTCCATATCCACAGCATGAATGTTGCCCAAATATATCATCAGCAATAAAAACTTACGCAAACTTTTAACACGCAAAACGATAAACTACAAAATATAACGTTCAATATCGCCGAAAACTTACAATGCCTGCCGCTGCGTCCAGCACCAATCTCCCTCACCACCAGTCAACAAGTTCGGGCCTGAATTCAAATCCTTCACGACCCTGGCTACGTCTTCGAAGGAGGTCTTTTGAAAAATTATAAGCGCGACAAAACCGCCCCAAAATCTCTTTGAAAATACAAAAATGACGACAGTTCACTTCACTGCAATTCTCCTAAATTATTGACATCCGCAATTACAAAATTCATAACCTTAAGCCGTTGTCAAAATCGCAGCTTTACAGAATCACATTTTGAGCCAGAGTCACGTGATGAGCCGCTCCCGCCGGCTACCGCCGCAGCCAACACACTGGCGCCACTCCACGGCTGATATCGCAACTACAGTTTACCATAAAGAGCACGCTACCGTCGCTGCACTACCTCCAGCCACCACATCCAATAACCCATCGTAATATCCAACCACCGCTATCCACTAACAGCCTACTAGCTCTTACAGAGTCAGAGTCTCACTAAAGTCATCAAGGAACTTGTCAGAGACCCCGACTCCACCACCCAAACGAGCAACTTCCAGTGATGGGTTGATTTAGAAGCCAAAGTTAAACGTCCCACAAAGCACAGGGACGTTCTGTCAGATCCGTAACCTTGGGGGATGGAGATGCTGGGAGCTTGTTGTGTTTGTCACTCTTGCCTACACCAGAAAAAATACTAAAAGTGAAGTCGAACATACAGGCGGCTCATTCGCGTGAGAGAAGCCCCACCAGGGTCGTAGACCTCACAGTCGTGATCATACTGAACTGAATCATACCAATCAATCTTAGATTGAAGGCAGAAACATTCCATATAAAGATGCGACTCATACATGGGTCATGGCGATCCATGGCCCAAAAATCAAGAACGCAAGAATTAGAACAACGATGCAGTCAGGAGCATATCGTTCCATATAATCATTAGAAACAGGATGATAGCGTGCGCCTGTTAACGTGGCTGCGCGGTGCATTTCTTGACAATGCTACAGCTCGATAGTATTAATTAGATTCATATCACCCCGGAGGATTATTCCACTACCAGTTACACAATAATCTTGTATATAGAGTGCACATCACTACAAAAACCTGTCATCATATTCAGTTGCCCCGCGTCTCAGTGTCGGCCCAAACACTGATGCAACAACACAGTGTTTCCTTCTGCGATAACAAAAATAGGAGCAAAAACATCACAAATAACTGATATCCTGACTAAACTCAAAATGTCAATCTCCAAGTAAGGTCTGCTCTGTGCCACCAGCAAATGCTGCGGAGATGTCTCGCCGACTAGTCACCAGCTACAACTCCCGGACACCCTGGCCAATACATATCGCTAAGGAGAATTGAGTCCGTGGAATCTCTACCATTTAGCTTTGTATTTCACATTGAATTGCAATTCCATCAAACGATGGCTATTCTTTACCCCGGGTCGAGTTAAATGAAAACAAAATGATGGAAACAAACCAGGTTCAACTAGACGCTCACCTTTGCATGCACACACTTGTCCAGACTGTTGGTTAAGCATCATTCAGCTGCTGCTCCCGTAGATGCACTTTTAATCGTGTCTTAAACACAGTGATGTTTGTGGCATCGCGGACATTGGTAGGGAGGTCATTGTAAGATCTCACAGCGTTGTACAGGAACCTTCGCCTGCCCGACTCCGTCCGAATGACCGGCGTCTGCAGCCACTGGTTCTGCCCTTTATTTCTGCCGTGAACTGACTGTCTAGACGCAAGACTGTTGGCCATTATTGCGGGATGTCCAGTTAACAATATTTCTTTCAAAGTGGTCAGGCAGTGGTATTCAAAGAGGTATTCTGCACGAAGCCAGCCGAGTCTGCGTATTACATCACTGATATGGTCAAATTTACGCCGTCCTGAGATCACTCTTGCGCCAAAATTTATCAGTTTCTGTGACCGCCGGATCTGAGTAATCGTACCAGCACCATATACACTTAAGCAATAACGTACCGCATACAGTACTAGGCCCTCCACCAATGTTATGATGGTCCTTTCAGGAATGCAGTGACGTATATGTCTGCGTCCGCGTAGTGTTCCGGTGCAGCGCCTAATAACATCATCTACATGACTAGTAAAGGACATGCATCGATCGAAAACAACGCCGAGGTTCTTGGCATTCTTAGACACCTCTATGACTGAATCCATAAAGTTGATTGTTGGGTCACGAATGTTACGAATATTTTGCTGAGAGCCTAAAATTATGAACTGTGTTTTAGAGCAATTAATTTGTATGTCGTTTTGGCTAAACCAGTTCAATAATAGTGACAGATCAGCTTTGCTTTGAGCTTTCAGATCCAAACAGTATCATATAATCTCCCTGACCGGATCAAATAATACGAAAATCCCACATTCAACGCAATTCAAAGACACTGCAAACCCATGTGAGATCCAAGAGAAAGTATGCGAAATTCAAACGGGAAAAGCAGCTGAAACCGTGCGCTCCAGCACAGGTTCGTACGTAATGAAACAATACAAGAACAGTTACCCAAGGTTATTTGGATAAGCGCGTACCATTTTAGGCTTTATCGTATCTTTCTGGAAGATAATCTCAGACCACATCAGATTATCGGAGGCCAACTTGTAAGTGAAGGTATTTCAACCATCACAGATAAAATGACAGTGAGATAACAACCCGCGCACTGTTTGAAGTATTGCCTGTGATTACACCAGTTCTAAAACCTGAGTGAGTTTTGTTCGATGCTGAAAAACAACCTCTAAAAGCAGATTCCTAAAAGGAACATGACATCTTTAAGGGAATTGAAATAAGCCACCAGATTCGAAGAGCACAGCCAGTGGCCAACCAAAGGACTTTGATTCCGAACTTTGCTTTGATTCTCTCAGAACACACTTTTCGCCAATCAACATGGCTTAAGGGTAGTTACCCCAACTGCTGGCAGCACTGGCTCCAGGATTTCGCGGGGAAGCGAGTAAAACCGAGTCCCGGGAACTCAACTCAATATTCAGTATGTTAAACCAAAACTACTGTAACTGAGACACGATCTTGACATTCAGGACCCAAAAATATCAGCCGAAAATCCCAAAAACCCTCAGCGAAACGTGGCTGCGACCGTCCCTGCCGGCCGGACGGCATGGGATACGTTGGGGTGGCGGTTGCTGTTTGTGACTCGTTTGAAGTGAAAATCATCACATGGCCTAACCCGCCCACAGATGACTCTCCATTAAAGTCAAAAGCCAAGGTTACATCCGATATTGATGATCCAGAAGCAGCTCCAGCGCACATTAAGACAGGTACGCTGGAACGGACGGCAACGCTGTAGGCTACGGCCCGCACAACTGGACACACGGGTGCTTCCGCTTTCGAATTGCCACGCGGCGGCACGCAGAGGCGACTCAGAGCTGGAGCCGAGTGGGTGCCTTAGTGATAAACATCGGCGCCTTGGTGATGAGGACTGGAACCCAATACATCAGCCAGCGTCCAGCCAAGCACTGGCTTCACTTTGACTTTAACGCGACCAGCGCTGGATGCAGTTGCAGCATAGTCATGGCCGATGTCGCAAAGAACCGGTTAGTGCACTACTAGGCAGTTCTCCGCGATGGTGACAGAAATTATAACAAGCACCTAAACCAGCGACTGCAGTGCGCTATCAGCGCTGATGCTAGCAAGACGAAGCATCGCGAACTCATTCAATACGGCCCAGCCACCGTCTGGTACAGCACACAACTCGGCTAGGGTCCGAAGCGAAGGGTGATGTGCACACTTTGTGCGGATGCCGAGCAACTTAACAAGTACTGAAAAATTAAAGTATTTCTGCAAGCTTTACGTGACTGGTAGTGCAGGTCAAATCTCATGAAGTTGTCAGTTCCCCTTTAAAGGAAGACATGCATAGCAATCAAAATTTTCAGCAACAAAAGATTGTCAGTTCCCTTCCCTTTTACAATGTGTTAAAAATGATAGGTTGTACACAACTACTTCAGTACATCACAGCCTAGAGCCATGTCTACCATCACCTGTACCGTAATCGTTTAAAACAGATGCTCGAATAGCTCGGACAGGCCGGAATGGCATTGTGGCTTCGTTGCCCGCCTCCGGAGTCGGGTAGCATGGATTAACCTGGGTTCAATCCCCACGGCGGGCAACCGCCTTCCGTGTCCGATCTGACCTGGTGGAGAGGATCCTTTAACACCCACGCCAATTACTCCCAGTAATTGGGCAAGTGTACCTGTTGGGAGTAGGTCTAATAAAATAAATAAATAAGTAAACAGCAGTTGTGACGTGACAACAAACTCCGTAACCTACGAGGAAAATATCGTTAATTGTTCATTACTTTGCCCAAAACATTCCTTAAAGCATCAGAACCTGGTAGTTTCTACTTTTTCTCACACTCTACCGCAGGCTGGTACCCTGTTTTTTATGATTTCCGACAAAATCTCGGAGAATGACGTCTGGGTTCAGACGTTTAGCCGCCCCCTGATGCGCTGCCACCACCACCAGACTAGAAAGCCTGTTCTGGCCCATCCTATTTCTTAGAGAACACTTGACTCTCAAAAGGGTACTGAATGAACGCTCTGCTGTCGCGCCGCTCATGGGCACCACGGTCACGCGCGCAGCCAAACGCAGGACCTCCATCATGGCCTGACACATCCTTCCCTGTTTCATTATATCAGAAATTACCTGACTGATAGTCATCGGCGAAGTTGAAGCTACGTCAGAACCGTGCAGGCAGGTAAGCTGTGCCGCGAGAGTCTCCAGGTTGAAGTCCTCGTCGAAAAGAGGGAGGAGTTCTCGAAGGACGTCAACAGTGCAGCCCTCAGTTCTCCCTAGGAGCACGTCTTCCATGCGCTCCAGATTTCCGAGGCTATCCTGCTGGAAGCGCCTGTCCTCCTCACTTTTCACGAGGTCCATGGCCTCGTTGAAGGCCATCCTCAGCAACCCCTGGGCTGTTAGGGATGCTGGTGGCGCTGCGTTCACCGCGTCTTCGAGTCGTTTCAGTGGTCTGGTTGGTCACGACTCCCGAGGCTAATCAATATCAGTTTCCGTCTTGACGATGAAGGGCTTGCACTCTTTCCACAGTTTCTCGAAACCGCACTCGCGCAGGTTATCCAACTTGCCAATGAATACGTTAGCCCCTTACGGACATTACTGCGGTTTATATTGGTTTGCTGGAGGGCGGTAGCGAACAGCTCACTGGGAGCAAAGATGGTTTGACGGGCGAGCAGACCAAAAATAGTTTTTTTTCCAAGTTGTTCTCAGTTCGACTGTTAGAGTCGGAGTCTCACTAAAGTCATCAAGGGACTTGTCACGGAGACCCCAACTTCACCACCCGAACGAGCAACTCCCACAATGAAGGGTTGATTTAGAAGCCAAAGTTTAACGTCCCACAAAGCTCAGGGACGGCCGCCCCGCTCAGGTCACCCTCTCACCAGTCAGTTGCCAGCCGACCTGTACATCGGGTAAACTATTGAGCGCCGGAGCGTCTCAGGGGAAACGATCCCAAGCCTGGACATGCACTGCCACTGCATGCTTCTGAGCAGCGGGCCGGAGCCCAACGCTCTGCCAACTAAGCTATCGGGGCGGCTCAGTTGGTAGAGCTTCACTAGTTTCAAACTTGTGAAGCAGATTAAGGTAGTCACGGACTGTATGCTGAACATTAGGTGACGCGACAGCGTCATCTGCGGTGTCTTCAAGAGTAAGCACGACCGCATCGTATTCCTGTGAGAAGCGTCGGGTTGACTGACAGCGCACCGTTCATCGCGTTGGACAGACTGAAATGAGACGGTGAGGTCCACCGTGTTGTGCGTTTTCTGCATCACCTTCAGTCTCCCATCAGCCTAGCTGCGTGGTCTCGAAGGCGCTTTTTTCGTTTTGTCGTTTGTAGTATGTTGGCCGCCTCTCGCACCGTGTTAAGGGCGTCCGCGAAAAGGTATCTTCTTTGCTTCTTCCTGGAGGGCCAAGTCTAGCGAGTGATTGGTGCAGTGCACGTACAGCGATCGTGGTTGATCCTGTGACAGCCTCGCCTTGATGCCAGACACGCGTCGGGACATGTTTGAAGCTCCATCAAAACAATGCTTATCCATGCCGTACATGGCGCGTTGTAGTGCATCCTTCAGTGCGCTATACAGCTCAGCAGCTGTTGAACCCGGCACTTCGAAGAGACCGCGGCAAGCCTCCTTTACCACCAGCTCCTCAGTCACATACCGGATGTAGATGCTGAACTGTTCTGCTGAAGAGACGTCAGTTGTGCCATCAGCAATCACGCCGTAGCAAGGGCTCGTATAGTGCTTTAAAAATAATAATTGTTGGGGTTTAACGACGCACCAACTGCCAGGGTCATACGGCGTCGCCAACTCTCACCCTGTTGGAAGGGATTTTGGGAACCAGCTCGACTTATTCAGAGGCCCCGCCGGGACTTGAACCCGGGACCGGTGGCTTAGAAGACAAGGGTGCTATCCACTAAGCCACCTCATCCCCTCGTAAGTGCTTTCTCGAGGATTACACGCACAACCATCGAGGCCATGGTGTTGCTTAGCTCTTCTTGGCATTCATGAGACGGGAAGTTGTTTCGCCTTTTGATCCTTGCTTTCATCTCCAGACTTGTTTCGCCTCGCTCTTCCAGCATGGTCCTGAGTCTTCCACCCGAATCTTCGCGTCCTCTCAGAGCGCACCCAGTGCGGATCAAGCCGCGGAGAGTGCAGATAACCTCACGGAATACCTCTCGGTTACCTGCCTGTACCTTGACAGTTGTCTCCTCGAGAACTCTGCTGATAGGAACCGCCGAAGCATACTTCAGTTTCTCCATGGCCTTGCGGTGAGGGTCCGACCCTGCGTGTGCTTTGAACCTAGCTGTTGCATGTCTCCAGTTTTTTAACCCGGTAGGAAATGCGAGCTTTGGAAAGTCAGACTTCCTCATTAAGTTCTTTCGCAATGCTGGTGAGCAACAATTTTGGGTTCAACTTTGGAATGTGACGAAATGCCCAGCCTGCTTTGCAAATGAACATTTCGGGCTTGGACCTCCTTAAAACCTGCGTGCTAAACGTGCCTTCCGTACTGGCAACTATAAAGTGTAGGTCGAACCTTGTCCAATGGCTAGTTTATAGGTGATATATGTCAGAAGCCGGTGACAAACGAAGTAAGAAACGGCTTCTATTCTGATAGTTTTTCCGGTCTCGTCGTGGTTGTCAGAAGCCGGTGACGAACGAAGTAAGAAACGGCTTCTATTCTGATAGTTTTTCCGGTCTCGTCGTCGTCTGTTGTTGTTGTTGTTGTTGTTGTCTGTTCTGAGCGCTGGTATCAGAGACTTAAAACTTTTGTGGATAGAAGGCACTTCCAAATGAATAAGCACCACGGTTGTCAATTTTCAAAATTTTCCAAATTTTGCCCAGAATTTTGCATTATGTGATTTTTAACTTTTATTTTTCTATTTTTTGCTAATTCATCAGGGTCTTCAAACTTGCACCCTTTTACATCAGGGAAATTTGTAGTTCACACAAAAAGTTGGAAAGAAAAAGTTTTAAATTTAAGGCTCTAAATTAGCTTCTAAACTTTGCACCCTAAATTTGGCATAAAACTCATGGTCTAACCGGCTATACAGGCTCGAAATATCTGAAGCTACAGCAGTTCAGGTTCTGAGTCAAATACCAACTTAAAGGCCGGTTTGTGCAGTACTGCACAAACACAGAAACAAAACAAAAACGGAAATTTAAGGGTCCTTTTTGGCCCATTCTGCGAAGGTCTGCATTTCCCAAAATATCAGTCAAACCCTTATATCTTCCGATCTAATTTATGAAAATTAGTTCCCATTTCAGATAATAAAAGAGAATAGCCTCCTTTATTATATATTTAGAGATAAAAACTTTCAGACTGAAACTTTTTATTTTAGAGGCAAAAATAAAATATAAGTTTTTAAAGTTTTTATTCTCAGCCCCCTGGTTTCCAGACCATGATAGTTCCGGTATTGAACTTAACACGGCTGGATAGAAAACTTCGTTGCCGTCGTTTTTCTCACTCATACCCCCACTTATCTCTTACGGCTTCCGCGCTAACAGCCGTAAAATACATTTCAAAGTGGTAATTTTATCGGTTCATTTTTGCTTCACACCAGGATTTCGAATGGTTAATATAGATGGAAGTGGATGAAATTCGGCAAAAAGCTAGTTCAAAGACATATCTTGCCATTGCAACAGGTTGCATATCATTGCAACAACAGTGTACCTTTAATTAAATGTAATACACAATGCTAGTATGTTTCCCGCTCGAAACCTCACCCCGCCGTTCGGCCGTAGCGTCGCTGCGGGCGGCGCACTGGTAGCTGCTATGCGAGACAGATGCCATAGCTATCTACGCATGCTATAGACCAGCGCGAATGCCCGGTGGTGGCAGGGTAGTCTGTCTCGTTTCGGGTCCTCTACTCGTGCGGCGGGCGCGTTGTCTATTAGATATTCATATCAGTCGGACGGCCGGGTGGCGGCCGTGCGGTAGGCTCTCGCTCGCTGCGGCGACTTGCGACGAATAAAAAACAAAATGGTGGTCAGGAACTGGTTTGCTTGTTTGGTTTGTTGTGTTTTGTTTCTTTATGTGTGTCCAAATCTTACTGTGTATGTGTGTGATGGGTCCGGTAAAAGTGATGTGTTTTATGAGAGAGATAAGAGAGGCCCCACCACTTAAGCCTTCGGGCTTTTGCGTCAATCTATTTGTTATACCTGTCATATTGTTTCCGTCCCATAAAAGTTTATCATCTATCTATCTATATACCCACTAGTTAATGCATCCTCTAACCATAGGTAACACTGGCCAAAGGATCCACCGTTGCACACCAATTCTTTCCCAGCCGAATAAACCTCTTTGAGGTGATACTATGACACGTGACTCCTTGCACTCCCTGCTTAAATAAACTTAATAAGCAGTGGCGGATCCAGGCCATTAGTATGGGAGTGGGGCTAAGGAGCTCGAGCATAGGCGGATCCAAGACATCAGTACTGGGGTGGGGCTAGTGAGCTCGAGCATAGGCGAATCCAGGACATCAGTACGGGGTGGGGCAAGGAGCTCGAGCATAGGCGGATCCAGGACATCAGGAGCGGGTTGGAACTCGGGACCTCGAGCATAGGCGGATCCAGGACATCAATACGGGGGTGAGGCTAAGGAGCTCGAGCATAGGCAGATCCAGGACATCAGTAGGGGGTGGGGCTAAGGAGCTCAAGCATAGGCGGATCCAGGACATCAGTTCGTGGGTGGGGTTAAGGAGCTCGAGCATAGGCGGACCCAGGACATCAGTACGGGGGTGGGGCTAAGGAGATCGAGCATAGGCGAATCCAGGACATCAGCACGGAGGTGGGGCTAAGGAGTTCGAGCATAGGCGGATCCAGGACATCAGTACAGGGGTGGGGCTAAGGAGCTCGAGCATAGGCGGACCCGGGACATCAGTACGGGGATGGGCCTAAGGAGCTCGATCATAGGCGGATCCAGGACATCAGTTCGGGGGTAATCCTCTAATCCTCTTGCGCCTCGTGGTATCCCGGCTGCACGCTGGTCATTGCTTAGATTTCACGTTTCTTTTACGACCGTCGAGTCGACCCTGACGAGGGCTGCGAATGGAGCGCTTCGTCGTTATACCGTGACTGGCCAGCGCGGTAGCCGCGGGATAGCTGAAGAACTTCACTGCGAGTGATAGCTGAAGAACTACACTTCTTGCCCGCAAAGATTCTGGCTCATCTATTTGCGAACAACAAAGTTATTAAGGGAAACTGCAAAATGCCATAAATTTGCTGTGTTTTACAGTACATTGAAATTGAAGGGTAGGTATGTGCCATTAAATTGAGGTTCCAAAAGTACTTTTTATGACAATCATTCTTCGTAAATAAGGAAAACACAAGTCATTTTCAGGAAAAGTCCAGATTTGATAGTTTCTACACATTTCCATATGCTCTCTGTCAAATATCTTTGTCCTAAAAGATATTTGTCATCCCATGAACTATTCTAGTCTTGCCCAAAGAACGCTTGCAAGAGCAGATGGAAGTTACAGGCTGTGATTGACCTCTTTCCTCAAAACTTCACCTTCAACCACCAAAGAAATCCAGAAATAAATTGATTAAATATGCACCTACATCATTGACAAATTGACTGATGGCAGAGCATCATCCTTCAAAATCATCTTGCTTTTCATACCAAGTGACCTTTTCAGGAGACAAGAGGGATCAAAGTCTGCTTCAGCGAAATTTTTGGAGTATTTTTGCAATTTTGGAGCAAAGAACGTTTGAAAGAGCAGATGGAAGTTACAGGCCGTGGTTTGCCTCTTTCCTCAAAACTTCAACTTCAACCACAAAAGAAATCCAGAAATAAATTGATTAAATATGCACCTACCTCATTGAAAAATTGACTGATGGCAGAGCATCATCCTTCAAAATCATCTTGCTTTTCATACCGAGTGACCTTTTCAGGAGACAAGAGGGATCAAAGTCTGCTTCAGTGAAATTTTTGGAGCATATTCTTGCCGTCATCACACTTATGGCATCAGCACGGGCACACTTGTGGACCCACTCCACACTTACCTAGGAACGACAGCTCTGGACTCTTCCGGTTGTTGGTGGAGTTACCCTCAGCCACTGAGAAGCTGCCCATCCTGAATACTTCACTGTCAAAAAATCGGCGCTATAAGTTCAGAATACACTTTAATTACAACTACCTCACCCTGTTATCTCTCTGAAATATACTCGATGCCCTCAATTCCAGCTGTCTCAGCGGCACACATACAACAAAACATCCCCCAAGCGCCGCACAATACAACAAGTATGGCGGCGATGTTCAAGTTCATGCTCACCGCTGATTGGTCAATTCGGTGACGTCATGCGTAGAAGTTGACACGTTACGGAGATAGGGATGACAGGCCCCTGCGGTACGTAAATAATATCAAGTCCTAAAATGCGTGTTAGTAGTGGTTTTCAGTGAATCGTAAGTACTTGTTCACCGAAGCACAGTTCGGATCAGATAGGTACCATCTCTAAGATGTCGCTCGGGATTCAAATGTGAGGTTGTTGGCGTTTGGTGCGAGGCGTGTGTTTGGTTATGGTGTTTACTGACATGTGGGATGGTGTCGCAAGTTCGCGATTAAGTGCGAGGTATTAGTTATATTTCAGTAGGGTGGTGTCTAAGTGAACATTTACTCGTACTTTTTGGGTTTTTGTAAGTGAACATTTACTCATTGAGTTTTTATCGTATTAAAAACGTAAGTGTGTTGAGGCGAATTCAATTTTTCCGTGGCTTTACCCCACCAATGTCTTCTGAGAAGGATCGGGTTCAACAAGAAGATAAGAAAGATACAGGTAAACTGTTTTTACTTGTTTTTGTGTTTGCATCCATACACGTATATTAACAGTAAAAATGCAGTACATGGTAAAACATACACTCCTAACACTAGGCAAAGAAAACTAGGCAGGGGAGCGGCCACGGAATTTAAGCCATCACATTTATAAGTTAGGTACTCAACACACTCGGGTTAAAAATAAAAGACTCAATATAGGTACATTGATATAAATGTTTAGAAATTGAAAGTGATAACAGTTTGAGATAGACATGCTGGCTTGACAATTAAAACTGGAGCCTAATATTTTACTCCATCTGATGAAGTGGTACCACAGAAAACAAGCTCCCTTTCCATCTGCATTGTGTCCAGCTTTTTTCATTCCAAGTGCTCAAGTATGAAATTATATATATATATATATATATATATATATATATATATATATATATATATATATATATATATATATATATATATATGTATGGAAGCAATACTTAGAGGAAGACACTCACGATTCCACACTGCACATCTCCCTCAAATCAGCTGGGTAGGAATAGCTCAGTACTCATATTTTTATCATTTTTCCAATCTTTTGCTTGCTTTCATGCAGGCATGTACACAAGAGATTGCTTCTTTTGATAAATAAACATCTCATAATGTGATCCTGAACTTTCCTGGCTTGGCTCTTGGCACACTGATGTTAAACTGAGATCTAACCCATAATTGGTATTGTAGCGCTCCCATCTTTCTTGTCTGCAGTCATGGGATCTCTAGTTCGAGAGGCGCTGGAACGCCAGAAGAAGGCAGCCTACGTCCGACTCGACGCCTGGCATGGCCAGCGCGCATGGCCGCCGCCGCCGTCTCCATCTCTGTCAGCTGAGACTGCTGCTGCTTCAGATGGTCGTTCAGCGCCGTGATGGATGAGTTGCTCTGCCCCGCTGACCCCGCAGGGTCGCCAGAGACGCGTCTCTGTCCGACAGCTGACCCCGCAGGGTAGCGCAGTCGCCGCACAGTTTCTCGTGCTGAGGCTTCAAGCTCTCTAGTTCCTCCCTTGCCTGCGAACAAATATTGTAAAATCCTTAAATTCCATTGGCTCAGCCACTACTACCACTCCAGGATTTATGTGCCTTCATACAAGTATGGAAAATGTAAGAAACTTATCAAATACTTTCCTTATCAGAGACTAAAATTCCCAAAGTTGGGGTAAACTGTATGTCCAGTCAAATTTCACTCCTAGGCAGTGGCGTAGCCAAGGGGAGGTCCTTGGGGTCCGCGGACCCCCTTGGGCTGACCTTATGCACTGGAAAACACGAGCATTGGTCTCAGGGGCCCCCCTGAGCTTGGTCTCAGGGGGCCCTCCGAGCTCGATCCCAGGCCTCCCCGAGGTTTGTCTCAGGAGACCTCCGAGCTTGGTCTCAGAGGGCCCCCAAGCTTGGTCTTACGGGCCCCCCTGATCTTGGTCTCAGGGAGCCCCGAGCTTTGTCTCAGGGGGCCCCCCGAGCTTGGTCTCAAGGGACCTCCGAACTTGGTCTCAGGGGCCCCCCGATCTTGGTCTCAAGAGGCCCCCCCCCGAGCTTGGTCTCACGGGCCTCCTGAGCTTGGTCTCAGGGGCCCCTGAGCTCGGTCTCAAGGGACCTCCGAACTTGGTCTCAGGGGCCCCCAAGCTTGGTCTCAGGGGCCCCCAAGCTTGGTCTCAGGGGCCCCCGAGCTTGGTCTCAGGGGGCCCCCGAGATTGGTCTCACGGGCTTCCCAAGCCTGGTCTCAGGGGCCCCCCGATCATCGGTATCGAGGGCTCCAGAGTACCAAACATGGATCTCGGGGGCCCCTGAGCTCGGTCTCAGAGGCCCCCCGAGCCTAATCTCACGGGCATTTCGATCTTGGTCTCAGAGGCCCCCGAGCTTGGTCTCAGGGGCCCCCAGCTTTAGTCTCACGGACCTTTCGATCTTGGTCTCAGGCGGCCCCCTAGCTTGGTCTCAGGGACGTCCCGAGCTTAGTCTCAGGGGCCTTTCTATCTTGGTCTCAGGGGGCCCTCCGGAGTTTGGTCTCAGGGGCCCCGAGCTTCGTCTCACGGACCTTCCGAGCTTGGTCTCAGGGGCCCCCGATCATCGGTATTGAGGGCTCCAGAGTACCGAATATTGATCTCAAGGGCCCCCGAGCTTGGTCTCAGGGCCCCCCCGAGCCTTAGTCTCACGGGCCTTTCGATGTCAACGGGCACTGTCGCTCGGTCCAGCTGGGCAGGGGGATCATGTTTCGGGCGTGCGACGCGGCGCCCTTCGCAGTGGGGACTGTGATAGTTCTTGCCGGGCGTGACGCGGGCCGGGGTTTCGGAAACCGTCGTTTTTCGAGACCCTGGCCTGTTGCGCGCGCCTGGTGGACCGCAGTCTCCGCTGCGTGAGGGCTGCCGCGTTTTGCTTAGCCCCGACTCATGGCCCTGCCGGCCCACTGGGCTGATGGCGTCAAGGGGGTGGGTGCGTTCTGATCGGAGGGGTTGTGTGAGTATCTCTCGCCCCTCTGAGACGGCCGCACCTTCCCCCGTAGGCACTGTACCAGCCCCTGGGCCCAGCTATTGACAGCTGGCAACCCGGGGGGCCGAAGGTAAACTGACTCATCATGGCCTCTCCTACTTGTACACCAACTGAATCGACCGCACGGACTCCGACCCCCGCATTGACGCCGACCACCTCTTGTCCACCCACCGACGTCGCCGCCGCGATGGATTTCTCGGGAACTGAACCCCCGCACGAACTCGACCAGAGCAGACCACCCCCTTGACTCTCGTCATTGACTTCGAGGATAGAACAGTTAAGGTGAATCCATTTCAGATCCATGAAGCCCTGCGAAAGTTCCATCCAAAACGGACTTACAGACACCCGAATGGGCGAGTCGAGGTTGAAATGGGAAGTGAGCCCGATGCTAAGAAGCTGCTCTCAACCTCCTCCCTAGAAATCCGGACACCCAACAGGTCTCTGTCTCTACCGGTGAAGGTCTCTCCGCATGCTACCAAAAACAGCTGCAGAGGCGTGATCAGCTGCAAAGACCTACGCGATGTCTCTGAGGAGGAGATCCTGTCAGGCCTAAGAGATCAGGGCGTGTCAGAAGCCAAACGTATGCTGCGGAGAGGGGAAAGCCAGGGGACGGACAACGGCACGTTCATGCTCGTGTTTTCAGGGACTACCTTGCCTGAGAAGGTGCGAGTGGGCTGGATGACCATTAAGGTTCGTCCCTTTGTTCCTAGCCCCATTAGGTGTTTCAGGTGCCAGTCATTCGGTCATATCGCTGGCAGCTGCAGAGGTAGGGAACGATGCGGTAGATGCTCAGAGGTAGGTCACAGCTCCAGATCGTGCGAGGTAGAGAAACCCAAGTGTGCCGGATGTGGAGGCGACCACGAGGCGTGGAGCAGGTTGTGCCCTAAACTGACTGAGGCTAAGGAGACCCAGAAAAGAAAAGTCCCACTTCCTCCAAAACCAGTGCCGGCGGCCACACCCGTAACATCCCGGGCAAAGCCTTCTACCGACCACTCTCCTTACCGAGATGCCCTGGTGGGATCCCAGCGCAGTGTCGCACCAGCTGAAACCATCACTGAGACCCGTCCTGCACTTACCGTGGATTCGAAAATCGGTCAGTTCATGAATCTCTCCCTCCGCCAGTTCCTCGCGATGGTTGCTAAGTTCCTACCCAGTCAACCAGATGACTCCAGCTGCAAACATATGGGCTGTGGGGAGAAAGTCGATGCAGTGACGCAAACGTCATCACCACCACCACAGTACCGAGACGCTGCAGTGGGGACGGACCCGTCAGAATTCCGAGCGCTCAGTGCCGAGTCAGCCTCCCAGAGCTGCACAGTCAGCCGTGATCCCCCTCAAACTGAAACCTCCGGCAAGAGAGCTCGGGAAGCCTCCCCAACTCTATCACCACCTCCCCAACGCCCAGTCGTGCCGTCTTCCATGACGGAACACATCACTCCTACGCTTCCCCCTGAGGAGGCCGCAGGCACAAAGGCAAACCCCTATGAGGGTGAGGGCCAAGCCCCGGAGGAAGTGGATGGGTCTGCCCTGATGCCCCCTCCGACCAGTGACAAACCAATACGTCAAAGAGTCCACCCACAACAGGCAGTCGAAGTCGCTTCTAGTACTGTAACACAAAGCAAGAAACGTAAGCTCACATCAACAACAAATACCAAAAGTAGCGAGGACACAATAAAAATAACACAAAAACAGCGTCCGGAGCACTCTTTCCGCTCCAGCAAAGGCCTCGAACTATCAATTCCTCGAGTCACTGTAAAAACACCAAAACAACAAATCAAACTCAATCAAACTCAGCGTGCCCAATCCATGGAGAATTTAGGGCCAGCTCAAGCAGATCTAAGGAACTCGGGAGACCTCAGACAGCGCATACGAAGGCCCATCCCCCAAGATGACGGGGAGGCCGGGGTATACAGGCGATGCATACATGGTAGAGAGGCCAGTGTTTGCTAAACGCTCGCCCCCAAGGGACCCTAATAACCCTCCACGTGAGGCAAGGAACTGGAACTCCCGCGCTGCCTGGAGAGAACCAGAGATGTTCGACGGGAGGAGTTGGGAAACATGATAGACGACCGAGGTTTCAATCTAGGAAAGTTTTTACACACCCTACTCGTACTCTACCTAATGACGTTTATTTTACAGTGGAACATGAGAGGTTTTAGGGCAAATCACACGGAACTCCAAACATTGTTAGCACAGAAAACTCCTGTAGTAGTTGCCTTACAGGAGACCAAGCTAAAACATGACCATCATTGCCAGCAAATATACTATAAAACATTTCGATACGACGTTCATTCCACAACAATTGCTCATGGAGGAGTAGCGCTGCTTGCCCATTTTAGCGTCCCTGCCCATCCGTTCCGCTTGAGAACAAGCCTACAGGCTGTAGCAGCGACCGTCGACCTACAACAATTTAAAGCAACCATCGTATCCCTATATCTCCCTCCCGGTGAGGACTTTCCTGGCGATGAACTCACAAATTTAATACAACAGTTGCCAGCAAATTATATAATATTAGGTGACTTCAACGCTTATAACACAACATGGGGCTGCCCCCGCACAAATAGGCGAGGCCGGCGCTTGGAGGAAATAATCCACCGCTTTAACATATGCACTTTAAACACAGGTCACCCTACACACATCTCATTGCCTTCAGGAACAGCATCGGCAGTTGATCTATCTCTCTGTTCAGCTTCAATAGCTGACCGCTTTAAGTGGCGAACTCATTCGCATCCGTGCAACAGCGATCACTACCCGATCTGGCTTTGGTCTGAGACCCCACATCCGGGCAGGAGAACGCCGCAGTGGAACTTACGGCGGGCCGACTGGCAGGGTTTTACCTCTGACTGTGTCCTCGATTTTACACCAGACGAGGCCGAAACCGCTACAATATGCGAGGAGGAGCTGCGTGCTCGAATTCTAGACTCGGCTGAGACTTTCATACCTAAGACTAGCTCGCTCCCACGGCGCATCCCCGTGCCCTGGTGGACGGAGGAGTGCAGGCGCACCATTAGAGAACGTCGACGCCCTTTTAAATTATTTACAAGACAGCCGACAACTCACAATTTAATAGAATACCGACGTACAAAAGCACTAGCCAGACGCACAGTTAGAGATGCAAAACGAAAATCATGGCAAACTTATATTACAACAATAAATCGGCTAACACCATTAACAACAATTTGGCGGCGAGTACATCGTCTGGCCGGCCGTAGCTGTGCCATGTCCCTGCCGGTTCTGACAGGTTCCGGCGGAACAATTTCTAACCCCACAGAGGTAGCGAACGCCTTTGGCAATGCGTGGGCTGCTCGCTGGCGGCTGGCCTGTTCAGACCCAAGGTTCTTACGGCACAAAGAACGGAGGGAACGTCTCCCAGTGAGTTTTAGCTCCCATGAACAACTATCATACAATGACCCTTTTACCATATCAGAACTTAACACCGCACTGTCTCGGGCGAGAAGCACAGCCGCTGGCCCGGACGGTATACACATTGACATGATAAAGAATCTCAGCGAACGGTCTTCTACTGCTTTATTGTCTTACTTCAACTTCCTTTGGACCACACACGATTTTCCCACTGCCTGGAGAGATGCCACTGTCATCCCAGTTTTAAAAGCCGACAAGGATGGTAGCGACCCCCTTCACTATAGACCGATTGCCTTGACCTCATGTGTATGTAAACTCTTAGAACGCATGGTAAACGCACGTCTGGTTTGGTACCTGGAGAGCACCGGATTCTTTTCTAATGCTCAATGTGGATTCCGCGCAGGGCGGTCCACTACCGACCATCTTACATCGCTAGATTCATCAATACGCCGTTCATTCGCCTCAAAGCAACACGTGTTTGCTTTACTATTTGACATCGAAAAGGCCTATGACACAGCCTGGCGCTACGCGGTTTTAGACAAGGCACGGAAAGCTGGCATCAAGGGTCACATGGGATTCTTTATTGACAATTTTATGAAGAGACGGAAGTTCAGAGTGAGAGTGGGCAACTCGCTATCTGATAGTTTCTACCAGGAGAGTGGTGTGGTCCAGGGCGGCGTTTTAAGCGTGACCCTGTTCGGTATCTTAATTAATGACGTCTGCGAAATTCTACCTCCCACAGTCGAGAAATCTCTGTTCGTAGATGACTTAGCGGTGTGGTTAAGCACCTCTACCTCGATTTCAGCACAGCGACAGCTCCAAATATGCATAGACCGGTTATCCGAATGGAGCCTGAAGAACGGTTTTAGATTTTCCACTGAGAAAACTGTGTGTATGCACTTCTGCCGCCGCCGCTCGTGTACTGACATCAGTCTCCGTTTATACGGCAGGAGAGTCCCAATCGTCCCGGAAGCAAAGTTCCTGGGCATGACGATGGATAAACGCTTGACATACGCCCCCCACATATCACTCCTGCGTGATAAATGTTTCAAACGGATGGATGTGCTAAAGGTGATTTCTCGCACATCTTATGGTGCCGATAGGTTAACACTCCTCCGTTTGTACCGTGCTCTCATTAGGTCCGTACTAGATTATGGCTCAGTAGTATATGATGGTGCTTTGAGCAACGTTAAGCAGCCTCTGGACGCTGTACACCACGCCTGTGTTAGAGTGGCGACGGGCGCTTTTCGCACGTCCCGCAGGGCAAGCCTTCTAGTAGACGCCAATAAACCTCCACTAGACCTGAGAAGGAAGCGGTTGGCATTATCATACGCTAGCAAAATCAGGCAGGATCCGTCCCATCCAACATACAGGTGGATTTTCGACGAAAATTTGACTATGCCCCTCAGAATGGTGCGACAGACATCTTCACGAGCTCTCTGTTTGCGTGTATCTCTGTGGTTAGAAGGCAGCGGCGTTGACCTGGAAGTAATTGCTGAAACGCGACCAGAACGTACGGAACCATGGCGACTCATCCCTGCACAATGCGATCTCGATCTGATGCGCCATAAAAAAGCAGCAACACTACCCTCAGAATTTCTGGCCTTAGCGCTGCGCAAAATCGGCTCCTATGCAGCTCATGCCCGGTTCTACACCGACGGCTCGAAGTCTACCGGCGGTGCTGGAAGCGCCTTTTTAGGGGAGGGACTGAGTCAGGGGTTTAGCCTACCAGGGTCTGTTTCGGTTTTTACCACAGAACTATATGCCATTCTCCGGGTTTTAAGACACATCAAACGTTCTCAAGAGGATCGATGTCTTATCATAACGGACTCTGCTAGCTCACTGACAGCACTCCAATCTCATCACCCACAGCAAAACTGGCTTATACCATCTATAAGAAGGCTTCTGTCAGCGATCTCCTCCAGAGGGACTGATGTGCGCTTTCTTTGGGTACCGAGCCATATTGGAATTTCAGGGAACGAAAAAGTCGATAAGGTTGCGAAAGAGGCG
Source organism: Lepas anatifera (assembly GCA_034440635.1). Taxonomy (NCBI): domain Eukaryota; kingdom Metazoa; phylum Arthropoda; class Thecostraca; family Lepadidae; genus Lepas; species Lepas anatifera. Next base: position 72,611 of record JAOTON010000072.1, on the reverse strand, counting down.
TCCGTACTACCCCCTTCGCGTCAGTTTAGGATTCCGGCTTCAGACCTCAAAGCATCGTTCAGAACACTACAGGAGACTGAATGGCAGTCAAGGTGGGCTGCAGAGCCAGAGTGCTTTATGAAACGCCTGCGCACCTCCATTGAGAGATGGGAGTCGAGCAACAGAAAAAGCAGAAGAGAGGAGGTGGCCCTCTCTAGACTCCGCATCGGGCACTGTTATGCCACTCATGCCTACCACCTGAATAGCTCTACTCCTAACCTGTGTTTACATTGTGGCAACCGCCTTACTGTCCAGCATGTTTTATCCGAGGTAGACTGCTGTGACAATCTCAAAAGGCAAATGCGTCGATTCTTCCCATCGGTCTCTTTAGAGCAGTGTCTTGGAAACGATCCCGTCGTAGACATCAAAGACGTTTTATCTTACCTGAAAGAAATAAAGTTTGACATCGTTTATAGCCCTCACAGCACTTTTTAGCGGTGACACCTCCGGCATAGAAAATTCATAGCTAACCAAGATCATTTTGAACTGACCTAACCTGACAATGCTGGGCACATATAGCCAAAGAAGCTGAAGTGCCCTTAAACACCAATAATCATCATCATCTTGGTCTCAGGGGCCCCGAGCTTGGTGTCACGGGGCCCTCCGAGTTTCGTACCAGGGGAGCCCTGAGCTTGGTCTCAGGGGGCTCCTCGAGCTTGGTCTTAAGTCCCCCAAGCTTGGTCTCAGGGGCCCTGAGCTTGGTCTCACGGGCCTTCCGAGCCTGGTCTCAGGGGCCCCTGAGCTTGGTCTCACGGGCCTTTCGATCTTGGTCTTAGGGGGCCCCAGAGCTGGTCTCAGGGATCACCCGAGCATTGGTAACGTTGGCTCCGGAGCAGCGAACATTGATCTCGGGAAGTGGGGGGGGACAATGTTGATCTCGGGGTGCTCCCCGACTATCGATATCGAGGGGACTTATGAGCGAGGCACGAGAATTGGCCCCATGGGACCCAGAGTTTGGTCTCAGGGGCCCAGGCTTGGGTTCAGGGTCCCCGAGCATTGGTATCGAGGGGCTCCAGAGTACCGAGCATTAGTCTCGGGGGGGGGCCTCCGAATGTTGATCTGGGCCCCCCGAACAACAGTGTCGAGTTACTCCTGAGAAAAGCGCAAGCATGGGCCTAAGGGTGCCCCCGAGCCTGATCTAAGTGGAACCCCGAGCTTGGTCTTAGGAGCCCCTCGCATCAGTATCCAGGGGCTCCGGAGTATTGGTATCGGGGGGAAGTAATGATTTCAGGGGCCTCCAAGTGCTGATCTCGGCGGGCCCCCGAATGTGTGGATGCAGTGGCGTAGCCAAGGGGTTCTAGGAGTCCGAGGACCCCCTTTGGGGGCCAATCTGAACCACTGCAAAGCATTCTCTGATCACGGGGCCCCCAGAATCAGTCTCAGAAGCCCCTGAAGAACGTTCTCAGAGCGTCCCGAGTCGGCCTCAGGGCCCCGCCCTGAGGGTCAGTCTCAAGACCCCCAAAAGTAGATTTCAGGGGGTCCCTGAGAGTTAGTCTCAGGGGATCCCGAAAGTCGGTCTCGGGGCCCCGAGAGTCGGTCTCAGGGGGCCGAACTCGTCCCAGGGTCCCCCAGAGAGTGGTTCTCAGAGCCCCGCGACAGTCTATTTCAGGGGGCTCCATGAGAGTCAGTCTCAGAGAACCCCAAGAGTCGGTCAAGGGGACCCCGAAAGTCAGTCTTAGAGGACCCCCGATATTCGGTCCCATAGTCTTACGGGCGTCTCTCTCAGGAGTCAATATTTACTTTCAGGTGACCCCGAGAGTTAATCTAGGGGTCCGAGAGTTAGTCTCATTTGATCCGCGGAGTGCTGATCTCAGGAGACCCCCGAGGGGTAATCTTGGGAACCCTCGAGATTTAGCCTGAGGCTGTGCCCCCCTAGTTGTTGCATAAGAGGCCCCGAGAGTCAATCTCAGGGAGCACCTAAAAGTTAGTCTCAGAGTTCTCCCGGGAGCTAGTCTCCGGTCCATCCAAGAGCTAATTTTGGGGCTTTAACCCGCGCCCCACCGGGGGTCCGGCGCCACCTTCGCCCCACCGGGGGGCCATCGATGGCCCCCCTCTAACTCCGAAAATATGGGCGTTAGCGCAAATCTGCAAAGTGCAATAGAAAGCTCGCGTGAATTCAGTAAGAAATTACTTCGCATGTTTTAGTGCTCAGGTCAATGGTTTGACCTCCAGAGGTCAAATTAGGTCAAGATCGGCTATTTTCACTCAAATATGCAATGATTAAGCAAACTGGGCATAACTCTTATGTCATTAGAGCTATTGAGGCCTGGTAAAGTACATTGGATAGCAAATTGCCAGTACTTTTTCCGCTATGTTGAACGTAAAGACCTCCCGCCAGTGGTTTGACCTCCAGAGGTCACCTCGTGACCTAATATGACCTGAGGTCACGAAAGGTCAAAAAGTGACCTTGCCGTATATCAAATGAAAGCCAGTGACAAGACAAACACGATGGTGTTTGTTTCACCGCTCTAGCTTAATTTGGTCAAAAGTTATTGCCAAAATACTGTTTTTGACCTCTGGTGGCCTTGGATGACCTTGGAAAAGTCAAAGAGCAAATATGACCCCTGGGATCCGTGAAAGGGTGTCCATAAACGTTGTTCTAAGCAGTCTGAGTATTTGCAATCATTTTTGTGGCTTTTATATCATGAAACAACTTTTCCCTATGCTTTTCCAATGGGAGAGGTCGCCTCGTGACCTGACCTCAGGGCACGAAATCGAAAAATCCCAGATATACACCTTGTAGACCCTGGAGGGGTTATGAAGTGTAGGAAGTTTCAAATCGATCGACTTTGAAATGTAGCTCTTACAGAGCTCTAAAGGTGAAGTGAGGTGACCTTGGTTGACCTCGTCTGGTGACCTGACCTTGGGTGACTCGGGGTAAAAAATTTCAGGGATGATGGGAAAATGATGCAGTTAGAGGTAGAGCCCTCAACCGTGGTGCTGCGCCTCGTCGTTTTTCTGCTATCCCGGAAAAACCTTAGGGGGGCCATCGATGGCCCCCCCGGTGGGGCGAGGGTTAAGAGTAATTCTCAGAGGTGCTCCCGAATTTTGGTCTCACGGCCCCGAGTTAGCCTTAGGCCTCTGAGGGCTAATCTGGGCTTCCGAGAGGCAGTCTCAGGAGTGCCGTGCCAAATACTCAGGGGTGCTTCCACGCCTCCCTCCTCGAGTGTTAGTCTCAGGGGGCGCCCCAGGGTTAGTCTCAGAGGGCTGTCGGAAGTCATTCCCAGCCCCCGACCCCACCCCAGGGGTTAGGGGGCGGGGGCGGTGGGTAATGGTCCTGGATGGCTTAACACTGACATAGCAATACAAGCCCTGAACAAAGCCTATCAGAGACCTAAAGTCCAAGGAAGTACTCACCTCCCCAAGCCCCCGGGATCTCCAACCAATGGCTAGGGAGGAGTAAGTGAGCGGTTTCATCAGTAGGACCGTCCATGGAATAGGCTTTATATAGCCAGTGGCGGATCTAGCCGGTCGGTTTGGGAGGGGCAGACCAATGTCGAAAAGCAAAAAAAACGTCACGCAGTGAAAAATTGCGCTAAAATATGATCTGTCGGAAAATTTTAGGTATAAGAGGCGAAAGGCAAAAAAGAACAGGGTGAGAAATGTGGGCTCGAGATACTTTTTTCCTATCCAAGCCCCAATATTTACCCTAAACTTAACTGGTTCTGTTTGAAGTTGATAGTTGAAGTACCAAAATCTTGCTTATAAACTAAAAATCAGTCGGGGAAAAGAGGAGGTCGATCGCTTTGGGGGAGACAAAACCATAGTTTTGCCCCGAGCTTTTCCGTTTGGGGGGCAAATGCCTTTTTTTTGCCCCCCGTTGGATCCGCCACTGTATATAGCATCTGAAACACACTCATATATCCTTTTTATTGAGCGTCCTTTTTCTTTTCCATTTCTTTTAGATTTTAGAATACAATCCAGAGATATCGCTTGAGATCCTAGGCTCAAAGAAGATTTTTGAAAATCATATTCCTCGGAAAAATTTATATTTTCCCATTGCGTACCAAAATATACAAAGTGAAACATGTCGATCAGGCACCATTACTGAAAGAAAGGCAAAAATTAATCTAATTTTAGCATCCATAATAGCAAATCGAACAGGGAATTTGGAACTTCAGCTGGTTTTCAATCTATTAGCTTAGTCCCAATAACTACCGTCCTACATATTCTGAAATAAAAAACTTTCAAAAATTTTCGTAGGAAACCAGAAAAACAAGGAAAATGACACACATTGATGAGCATAATCCAAAAAAGAAAAAAATCCCAAAAAGAAAAATAGGTATGAAAGGTTTAAAATAACAATGACAGAGTAATCCAATCCAAGGCGATAGTTATCTCAGGCGCCTATTGTTTTGGTAATTTGCTCATTTACAACATAGCAAGGGTAAAAAAGTAACTGTGGTGAATTTATCAGGATCTTTCCGCGGAATAGACGTTATATGACGTCCGGAACACACCAAACGTTTGTGTTCTTTTGCTGCTAGTACTCGAAGCGATTTATTTAAATTATCCTTTCCAGAGCATTTTATATGACCCTCCTATAAAGGGTCACCTGACCCTGTTTTGGAGGGTCACATCGTACATAAATGAAGGGTCAAGAGAACTCTGAATTGGCGGGTTCCATGGTTATTTGGCGAGTCAAGTGACCCGTCTTTAAAGAGTCATGTAGCCCCCTTAGTCCTGGTGAATCTCCTCTGCGGTGTCGATGAACACCGAAAAAGATAGAACATTTTTACAGGGTCAAATTACGCCGCTCCGGGGAGTAGGAGATGGGCCCCGACTACTAAGGGGCCCCCGGCCTGGGGGCCCCCGACGGTAGTCGGACCCCCCCTTGGCCGAATCCTGGCTACGCCACTGCTCCTAGGCATGGGCAACTCCAAAACCAGAGATTTATTGTCTACCCTCAATCATCGGGCTTCACGTAAAACTTGTTAACATTGCATGTGTCAAAAATGTACCCTTTACCTCAACACGCGCATTGGAACGGGACCTCGGACCTATTCTTACAAGATAGCCGGAGAACCGCTCGTAGCCGATAAACGCTACTTGGCCACATTCGGGAGAATTCAACGGCGCGTGGATTGGTGAAAAACATTTGGAAAATCAGTCGATTTTTTCACTCACACTTGCAAAGTCAAACCCACATCTTAAGATAGCCTCAATTTCAAGGTCAAGCCAGTTCAAACGCATTGGAAACCGAGTTCTGACGTCATAACACCACATAAACGAGATGATATATGAAGATCACCTCACATGAAGGTCAAAGTCAAAGGTCACGGATCAAGGTAACATCAGTATTTCCAAGGTATTTGGTCCCAGTGCTTCCGAACAAAATGGCATTACCCAGCAAGACGCATATGCTGTAACGTCATAGTTCAGGAACTTAACGCAAAGGCCAAGGTCAAAGGTCTCGGTCAAGGTATATCCCAATTTTCTCCCCGACGATTTCAACAGTGTTATTTAAAGTATACATTGTAGGGAGTACACCATACTGTGATGTCATAGGTCAATGACCTTGAATAACCTTGATCCCAAAATTTCAGGAAATGTTATTTGGGACATTCCATATGAGAAGTTTCTACGCCTTTAGCATATTCCTAAAAATTTCCGGTATAATTACGGCATTTCCCAATAGATTCGAATCACGTCAGTGTCTTATCTTTAGAACCTCTTTCGATCTTGAAGATATTGAACTGGTCAATGGAAGTTTGATATACTGTAGACTATCATAGCCCCCGCACACTCCCAAACAGGCGTTTTTCTACGTCTCATAATATACTGAGATTTCAGGATGACCTACTAGCCATCCCCCCTCCAGTGCGGGTTAGTTCCAGGCCCGTCTCCATTGCGGGTGTTAGCCCGGACATTCGTTGGCCTTAAGAGTGTAGGAAGAACCAAGGCACCACCAGAAAAGCCGGTACACACCTGTTGCAACTCTTCGTCGGACTCGTCAATCATGGTCATCAGACGCTGCTGCTCCTGGCAGAACTCAGCCCAGCGCTTCTCCCGCTGCTGTTGCAATTTATCCACCATCTCCTTCTTCGCCGCCTCCACCCCCGTCACGGGGGTACCCGCCCCCCGTCAATGCGCGTGTTAAAGGAAGGATTAACAACTGGATATCCGACTTCCTGAAGGATAGAAGACAGGCAGTAGTGGTTAACGGAAGCAAGTCTGGGTTCATTCCGGTCACATCCGGAGTCCCACAGGGCAGTGTCCTCGGCCCCTGTCTCTTCCTCGTGTACATAAATGACCTTCCGGACACCCTAGCAGCACGCACGCTGTTGTTTGCTGATGATACTGCAGCCTACAACGTAGTTTCCAATACTGCAGACCAGCGCAGCCTAGAAAAAGGCTTGGACAAGCTATTTATGTTGTTATATTATATTTATTATTATATTCTTATATTACTACTTATCATATTACAAACTATTTATGTTGCATTAATAAACTACAGATGTTTTTTCGCTAATTGTTGTAACATTAGTTTTGCCAATTTGGATGGTTAAACTTCTTGGTAAATATTTTGAGACTACCCTCCAACAAATTTTGCCCAGGGCACTGACAAGTAACAGAAACCTGGAAGACGCAGGGTGCACGAACCCATTTCCACACGCATAGGAAGACCGGCAAGTCCAGCAAGATTTTTATTTCATGTGTGTTATTTCGTTGGCAAGATTCCGGTGAAATGGGGCTGCAAATAGGCGGGCTGAATCTCGTGATTGCCGTCGATGTTTCAGGAATGACGTGAACTTCACCCTGCAGCAGGGTGAAGTTCTCGTCAGGCTCAGAGACTTCCCGCCCCAGCTGCCTCCCCAGCTCCAGAAGCCGCTGGCCGTTCTCATCAACGTTGTGCATCAGCTGGCGCACGCGGCGTTTCTCCTCCTCCACTTTCTGTAGAAGGATGGGCGATCAGTGTCACGCGCTAGATTCAGTAGCTTTGTAATTATCCACATTTATTGTAGGGGTTTGAAAAGCGGAAGGATAAGATGAGCCCACCTATGAGTGAGTGTGAGAGTGAGCGAGTGTGTGAATGAGGGAGATTGAGTGAGAGTGAGAGAGAGCCCATGTTTTTCATGCCTACAGTGATACAGTGAACAAATGAAGTTCCGCTAATGGGCGGGGCGTCGCTCTGTTGGCGATGTACCGCACATACACCATGACACGGCAGAGGGAGACGTACCTCCTTACCGACAAAAAAAACGCCGATCCATCCGACTGAGATAGCCGCTACGACCGCTGCTCAAACAATAAAAAATGTCCAGTGAGTGGATTATTACATCCGTAAATCTTCAGCCGGGATAACTTTGCCGTTCGCTGGGCGCCAGAGAACCCAGTCCAGCAGCTGATGGCTTACATCTGGCAGTTGAGGCGTTTAATGAGAAACCCCCCAATAGGGCATCACATCCACACCCGGATCAATTATTTTGGCTTACGAGTGTGGTCATATACAGTCCATTTTAGACTCCGGTCGCAATCATCATCACATACATCGTGCATGGTGGCCTCAACGTTGCCCCAGATGTTTCCGAGTCTGCCGTTCCAGTCATTCTCCGGCACACCGATCTCTACGAACAGGACCAGTAGCTGCTCGTAGCAGGCGTCGAGTCGGACGTAGGCTGCCTTCTTCTGGCGTTCCAGCGCCTCTCGAACTGGAGATCCCATGACTGCAGACAAGAAAGATGGGAGCGTTACAATACCAATTATGGGTTAGATCTCAGTTTAACATCAGTGTGCCAAGAGCCAAGCCAGGAAAGTTCAGGATCACATTATGAGATGTTTATTTATCAAAAGAAGCAATCTCTTGTGTACATGCCTGCATGAAAGCAAGCAAAAGATTGGAAAAATGAGAAAAATATGAGTACTGAGCTATTCCTACCCAGCTGATTTGAGGGGGATGTGCAGTGTGGAATCGTGTCTTCCTCTAAGTATTGCTTCCATACATTATATATATATTTCATACTTGAGCACTTGGAATGAAAAAGCTGGACACAATGCAGATGGAAAGGGAGATTGTTTTCTGTGGTACCACTTCATCAGATGGAGTATCTTTCCATCTTTGGGGGCGCGGTAGTGGGTGGTCAGCGTAGCTGACTTCCATTCAGCCGACCCGGGTTCAAGGCCCGGCGGCTTCCCTGAACAAGGAGCAAGCTGGCTCCCGAGAAACCCTTCCAACAGGGAAAGAGTTGGCGACGCCATATGACCCTGGCAGTTGGTGCGTCGATAAGCCCCAAAAATTATTATTATTTCCATCTTTCTTGTCTGCAGTCATGGGATCTCCAGTTTGAGAGGCGCTGGAACGCCAGAAGAAGGCTACGTCCGACTCGACGCCTGCTACGAGCAGCTACTGGTCCTGTTCGTAGAGATCGGTGTGCCGGAGAATGACTGGAACGGCAGACTCGGCAACATCTGGGGCAACGTTGAGGCCACCATGCACGATGTATGTGATGATGATTGCGACCGGAGTCTAAAATGGACTGTATATGACCACACTCGTAAGCCAAAATAATTGATCCGGGTGTGGATGTGATGCCCTATTGGGGGTTTCTCATTAAACGCCTCAACTGCCAGATGTAAGCCATCAGCTGCTGGACTGGGTTCTCTGGCGCCCAGCGAACGGCAAAGTTATCCCGGCCGCAGATTTACGGATGTAATAATCCACTCACTGGACATTTTTTATTGTTTGAGCAGCGGTGGTAGCGGCTATCTCAGTCGGGTGGATCGGCGTTTTTTTGTCGGTAAGGAGGTACGTCTCCCTCTGCCGTGTCATGGTGTATGTGCGGTACATCGCCAACAGAGCGACGCCCTGCCCATTAGCGGAACTTCATTTGTTCACTGTATCACTGTAGGCATGAAAAACATGGGCTCTCTCTCACACTCTCTCCACTCACAATCACACACTCGCTCACTCTCACACTCACTCATAGGTGGGCTCATTTTATCCTTCCGCTTTTCAAACCCCTACAATAAATGTGGATAATTACAAAGCTACTGAATCTAGCGCGTGACACTGATCGCCCATCCTTCTACAGGAAGTGGAGGAGGAGAAACGCCGCGTGCGCCAGCTGATGCACAACGTTGATGAGAACGGCCAGCGGCTTCTGGAGCTGGGGGGGAAGTCTCTGAGCCTGACGAGAACTTCACCCTGCTGCAGGGTGAAGTTCACCGTCATTCCTGAAACATCGACGGCAATCACGAGATTCAGCCCGCCTATGTGCAGCCCCATTTCACCGGAATCTTGCCAACGAAATAACACACATGAAATAAAAATCTTGCTGGACTTAGCCGGTCTTCCTATGCGTGTGGAAATGGGTTCGTGCACCCTGCGTTTTCCAGGTTTCTGTTACTTGTCTGTGCCCTGGGCAAAATTTGTTGGAGGGTAGTCCCAAAATATTTACCAAGAAGTTTAACCATCCAAATTGGCAAAACTAATGTTACAACAATTAGCGAAAAAACATCTGTAGTTTATTAATGCAACATAAATAGTTTGTAATATAATAAGTAGTAATATAAGAATATAATAATAAAAATATAATAATATAACAACATAAATAGCTTGTCCAAGTCTTTTTCTAGGCTGCGCTGGTCTGCAGTATTGGAAACTACGTTGTAGGCTGCAGTATCATCAGCAAACAACAGCGTGCGTGCTGCTAGGGTGTCCGGAAGGTCATTTATGTACACGAGGAAGAGACAGGGGCCGAGGACACTGCCCTGTGGGACTCCGGATGTGACCGGAATGAACCCAGACTTGCTTCCGTTAACCACCACTGCCTGTCTTCTATCCTTCAGGAAGTCGGATATCCAGTTGTTAATCCTTCCTTTAACACGCGCATTGACGGGGGGCGGGTACCCCCGTGACGGGGGTGGAGGCGGCGAAGAAGGAGATGGTGGATAAATTGCAACAGCAGCGGGAGAAGCGCTGGGCTGAGTTCTGCCAGGAGCAGCAGCGTCTGATGACCATGATTGACGAGTCCGACGAAGAGTTGCAACAGGTGTGTACCGGCTTTTCTGGTGGTGCCTTGGTTCTTCCTACACTCTTATGGCCAACGAATGTCCGGGCTAACACCCGCAATGGAGACGGGCCTGGAACTAACCCGCACTGGAGGGGGATGGCTAGTAGGTCATCCTGAAATCTCAGTATATTAAGAGACGTAGAAAAACGCCTGTTTGGGAGTGTGCGGGGGCTATGATAGTCTACAGTATATCAAACTTCCATTGACCAGTTCAATATCTTCAAGATCGAAAGAGGTTCTAAAGATAAGATACTGACGTGATTCGAATCTATTGGGAAATGCCGTAATTATACGGGAAATTTTCAGGAATATGCTAAAGGCGGAGAAACTTCTCATATGGAATGTCCCAAATAACATTTCCTGAAATTTTGGGATCAAGGTTATTCAAGGTCATTGACCTATGACATCACAGTATGGTGTACTCCCTACAATGTATACTTTAAATAACACTGTTGAAATCGTCGGGGGGAAAATTGGGATATACCTTGTCCGAGGCCTTTGACCTTGGCCTTTACGTTAATTTCCTGAACTATGACGTTACAGCATATGCGTCTTGCTGGGTAATGCCATTTTGTTCGGAAGCACTGGGACCAAAGACCTTGGAAATACTGATGTTACCTTGATCCGTGACCTTTGACTTTGACCTTCATGTGAGGTGATCTTCATATATCATCTCGTTTATGTGGTGTTATGACGTCAGAACTCGGTTTCCAATGCGTTTGAACTGGCTTGACCTTGAAATTGAGGCTATCTTAAGATGTGGGTTTGACTTTGCAAGTGTGAGTGAAAAAGTCGACTGATTTTCCAAATGTTTTTCACCAATCTACGCGCCGTTGAATTCTCCCGAATGTGGCCAAGTAGCGTTTATCGGCTACGAGCGGTTCTCCGGCTATCTTGTAAGAATAGGTCCGAGGTCCCGTTCCAGTGCGCGTGTTGAGGTAAAGGGTACATTTTTGACACATGCAATGTTAACAAGTTTTACGTGAAGCCCGATGATTGAGGGTAGACAATAAATCTCTGATTTTGGAGTTGCCCATGCCTAGGAGTGAAATTTGACTGGACATACAGTTGACCCCAACTTTGGGAATTTTAGTCTCTGATGAGGAAAGTATTTGATAAATTTCTTACATTTTCCATACTTGTATGAATGCACATAAATCCTGGAGTGGTAGTAGTGGCTGAGCCAATGGAATTTAACGATTTTACAATAGTTGTTCGCAGGCAAGGGAGGAACTAGAGAGCTTGAAGCCTCAGCACGAGAAACTGTGCGGCGACTGCGCTACCCTGCGGGGTCAGCTGTCGGACAGAGACGCGTCTCTGGCGACCCTGCGGGGTCAGCGGGGGCAGAGCAACTCATCCATCGCGGCGCTGAACGACCATCTGAAGCAGCAGCAGTCTCAGCTGACAGAGATGGAGACGGCGGCGGCGGCCATGCGCGCTGAACTGAAGCAGCGGGACTCCACCGTGTCCGCTCTGCAGGCGGAGGTGTTGCAGCTGCAGTCGGAGATCCGGGAGCTGGTGTTGGCCCGCGACGCGCCGAAGCCGGAGACGGAGCAACAGGTCAGAGAGGCTGACGCTGGGTCACACATACACACTGATGGACTTTGGTCTGTCTGTTCTGTCCCCGTGAAGTAATGACGTGTGTCTGTTCTCTCTGAGCGAGGTATTTCACGTGTGTCTGTCCTCCCTGATCGAGGTATTTGACGTCAGTCCTCTCTGAGTGAGGTGTCTAACGTGTCTGTTCTCTCTGAGCGGGGTATCTGACGTGTGTCTGTCCTCCCTGATCGAGGTATTTGACGTCAGTCCTCTCTGAGTGAGGTGTCTAACGTGTCTGTTCTCTCTGAGCGGGGTATCTGACGTGTGTCTGTCCTCCCTGATCGAGGTATTTGACGTCTGTTCTCTCTGAGTGAGGTGTCTAACGTGTCTGTCCTCTCTGAGCGGGGTATCTGACATGTGTCTGTCCTCTCTTAGCGAGGTATCTGACGTCTGTTCTCTCTGAGCGAGGTATCTGACGTCTGTTCTCTCCGAGTGAAGTATCTGACGTGTCTGTCCTCTCTGAGCGAGCCATTCTACGTGTGTCTGTCCTATCTGAGTGGGTATTTGACGTCTTTTCTATCCGAGTGGATGTAAAACCCACGACCCCAGCTACTGAGGTTTACCCGTGGTTTCACTCCCGCATCGGATTTCCCCATTTTATTTCATCAGCCAGTATTGGATTTGAGTGTTACCCGGCGGGACCATGCACGGGGGCGCGACCTTTAGGTCGAGTACTCTGCCCGTGTCTCACGGTCTGACCCCGCTCCCGGCCTGACATAGACAAAAGAGATCCGCACACCACGTTCCAAGACCGTGGGCGAGACTCGGATCCCATCAAGCCATTGACGTGGCCTGGCCCCCGGGAGCCGAACAAACCCCTTAAAGGAAGGGTGACTCTGCCACCATCACTCAATCCAGGACTCACCCGGGCCCGGGTTATCACACTCGTCAGTGCCTGCAGCCACGAACTGAATACGGACCACCGACCCCGGCATTCCTCGCATTAAGTGAGCCCGGTCTGCGACGCTTGATCCCGTCGGATTCTGGTACTAGTATAGATATGACACGCATACTTTCCTTTGAGCTTTCGCCCGCGGCTACCGCGCTGGCCAGTCACGGTATAACGACGAAGCGCTCCACTCGCAGCCCTCGTCAGGGTCGACTCGATGGTCGTAAAAGAAGCGTGAAATCTAGCAATAACCAGTGTGCAGCCGGGATACCCCGAGGCGCAAGGGGTAAGTGTTCGTTAAATCTGAGTCTAACGTCCCTCTGGCTCTCACCGATATAAAATGAGTTGCCGGGTTTGCAAAGCTTACAATCAATCCTATAAATGACATTTTTGGCGTGACACTTCCCAAGGATAACTGCATGGCAGGCGTGGCAGAGAAACGACCTCCCCCAGGGCACTGTACTGATTCCAGCGCTGATCTGACCAAAAGATCCTTCAGGGACGTGCCGCTTCTCCACGCCACCCGCATGGGAAGGCCAGAATTTCGAACGATCCGCTTGACCTGGTCACCGAGAGCGTCGTCAACGAAAGGTAGAACTAGAGGAGCATCATTTCCCCACGAGGAAAATGATGCTCGCCCCCCCTGGGGCGAGGAGCATCCACGCCCCAGGCCACAAACCCGGGGAAATGATGCAACATTTTTCACAACACCCTGCGGTTTATGGCACCCTATCTCCAGCAGGCCTTCCGAGAACTTACTAAAAGACCTTGAGCAGGAAATCTCCTTCTGTTCGGCTCCCTAACATGCTGCTTCAAGCCAGCGATATACAACAATCTAAAAGCAAGCTAGAGCGCGGGGATAGGCGGTCATGCATAGGCGAAAAAACAATGTTCGCTTCACCACGAGCCCACTTAATGTCCCGACACATTGAAGTCACCTGCAATAATAATCGGTCTACCGGGATATCTTACAAGACTGCAATGCCTGCATTGTTTTGTTCAAGTTCTCATTTTACCCTGGCGAGCAGAACACGATACTTAAAATTGATGTGAGTACCGTGTGGAGCTCCAAAACCAGCATCTCCGTTTCATCTGTCTGGAGGTCAATACGTCGCTTAGCCTGTATGGAGTTCTTCACTGCAAAAGCCACACCACCGCCATGTGTGGGTCTATCCGACAGTGCCAGGCGTGACCAGTTAATCCCGATTTGACATTGAGGTCACATGTACCCACCGTGACGTTCAGCCAGGTTTCTGTCCAGCATATGATTTCAGATTTGGCTAGTTCCGGTGAGCATGCACGTAGAATGCCGAGGTTCTTGTGGATGTTACGCACATTCTGCACAAGATGGAGACACCCTGGTGGGCTCGACGGTTTGTGCCCGTCTCTGTGGTTGGCGTTGTCGGTCGTCGCTCTGCAGGAACAGGGTTAAGTTCGGTATCGCCAGCCAGAATTAAACGCGAGACGTTCCCACATAATTGGTATCGTGGCGAACTCTGCAACTGAAAAATCTTGGAGACCGACCCTCTCTTGCCTGCACTCGCAGCCTAACCGCAGGTGGCGCCGTCGTGAAGTACACCACATTGTCGTGACTGACCGTAGTAATCGCCAAGGCAATGATGATGATCAACTCTTTGATGATTAACCACAATGATGATGACCAAGTGCAGCGGGCATAGGCTTACTGCGTTGGGTCACTTAACACGATGTTTCTACTGGTCTGGTCATTTATGTTTTGGACTGCGGCGGGAACATCTTCTGTTAAACTTTCCCAGTACCACTTCGGCTCCAGCTATCACGCCCATGGGCTCGATCAGAGACTGACATCCCCCTCCATGTCTTGCAGCTCAGCCAGCACCCCGTTCATCCAGCGCACGGGGCAGCTCAGCCAGCACCCCCTTCATCCAGCGCACGGGGCGAATTTCCAGGTGTGAATGTTCGCCCGTTTGGTCTCCTACGAGGAACTATCTGCCCACTTCCCTTCTCCGGCACCGTCATGTTATGCTTGAAGTTTCCTTTATTTAGGAGTTTGGTGAACTCCAACGTCTTATCAGCCCTGTTCAGCTGTCAGCACAGTTTTGTCAGCAGGACCTCTAGCCTCTCCTCCAGAAAAGTAACATCAGTGCCATAATGCCTCTTGTTTGTGCTAAGCAAGGAAATTAATCCTTTATACCATTAAAAATATCAGGCTGCCACTTCGTGCACTTACTATTTTCCACAGCGCAAACAGCAGGCCATCAGCCCGTAAAACCTCTAGAACTAGTTCCCGGGGAGAGGCTACAATCCTGTGACGTAGGCGCAACGCGGCCCGCTGATTGGTGCGACAAAACTGTGCTGACAGCGGAAAGGGCTATCGTTCCATTTCATGGCGAGATCCTTCAAAACTCTTTCTCCATGCTTATGGATCCTGGCCAGCTGTCGTTTTATTTTCTGTTTGACCACAGCCTTGCAACACAAGCAAGCAGATATGGTATCATATGCCGGGATGTGGAATATACCTGGATGCCCCGCAAGCGCAGAAACTTGCTTTCAGGCCTGAAAACAGAACAAAATATTAAAACTTATGAAATTTGTGAGGCGAGTGGTCAGGTTTGCGCATTAAATCATAAGTTCATCGGATTTTTCAGTTTTCACCATCAGACATAGCAACGTACGAAATAAATTAGGCAACGGTTTCTTATTAAAAAAGTCTATTTTTTGTCGGGTCAGGTCCACAGGCCAAGTTAAGTGACCTTGCATCCAAGAGAGTTTTAGCGTTGCACAATGAAGAGCAGGATTAAACTATGGATATGAAACTCACACCACATAATAGACCGACCGAGATGTACAACATGTGTTTCGGGATTTTCGGTATCGATGACCAGAGGTCAGATACGGGCCATGACCTCCCATTGAAAATATATGGGACAATTGTGAAATCCGCCTATCCCCATAAGTAGGTACATCGTAGATCAACGTCACAACTTACAAACACGTGTTCGCGAACCATTTTTAATGTTAATACCAAACATGTTTGACTCCTACAACAAAAAGGTTTTCAAGTGAAGTATCAGTTTTGTAAGGCGTGTTGGGTAAACATTATTGACATTTTTCATATCACCCACCGCTCTCTGTACGTAGGTTCTGCACAATCTGTAACAAATGATGTCAGCACTGGAATTTCCCGGGCGTGTAAAAAAAATGATATCCTTCTGGATTGGAACCCGGGACATCGCTCACCTGCAGCCCGAATACACCACTAACACCACTAGCCCGAATAACACCACTAGCACCCGAATAACACCACTAGCACCCGAATAACACCACTACACCGAATAAACACTAACACACCGAAAAACCACAGCACCGAATAACACCACACACCACAGCCGAATAACACACTACACCGAATAACACACACACCAACCCGAATAACACACAGCACCCGAATAACACCACAGCACCACTACGAATAACACCACTAGCAGAATAACACCACTAGCACCCGAATAACACCACTAGCCCGAACACACCACTTGACCAAGGCGTCACGGAAAGGGGTAACTGGGCAGGGTGGGCTGAATGTTTGTAGAGTGCGAATGGGATTCACAGTGTATTTTAATAGCTAAAGTTGGCCACAACCAAGACTGAGGATCTCTTCTCAGCCCAAGGGTGTTCTGGGTGGATTGATGCCGGCACATTAACACAAGCCCAACACAAAGCCTTTGGTGGCTCAAAATCCAGGGGAGTTCAACCCCCCAACCCTCCCCCGACCTCCGCCCATGGCCACAACCGTAATCGAAAAGCAAGCCGTTTATTGTCCGAAGTGGCTCGTTGGTCTAGGGGTATGATTCTCGCTTTGGGTGCGAGAGGTCCCGGGTTCAAATCCCGGACGAGCCCCGGTGTTTTTATAATTAGTGCACGTTTATGTTGATGGAAAATGTAAATTAACGACAAACAGATCATAATTCTCTTATAAACTTGCCATTCGCTCGCCTGTTTCACAGCCAGTGAATGTTAGTGACTAATGATCACCAACATACATTTATGTATCATAGACCATGCTTTCTTAAAGGTCAAATAGTACTGGCGCACACACTGCCAGGAGGGGGATTCCAGGACAGATCGACCAAGGATTGACACCACCATGTCTAGAAAAAATCTGAAAACTTTGTCTCCGGGGTAGTTTTGGGTCAGGAACACGCCTGTGAGAATCGTAGCCCCCTCCAACCAACGGTGGCCGAGATATAGCCCGAGGCATTTTCGTGAGGTCACCTTGTAGACTCATTTAAAAGTCCAAAACGCATAACCCGATTAACACGTTTTGTATATCATTGAACTAGTCTTGAACTATACATTATTTTGAAACAAAAATTTCAAAATTTTAAACATTTTGAATTTAAATTTGTTTGACCTTTTCTTTTTGACCTAGCTTGATCTTTTTGCGGTTGAAATTGCCCTTTTAGACACCTCAAAAATTTTCTTTATACAATATCTTTCGATAAAAAATTAAATGCGTTCTTGCTATAACTTCCAAATTTTTAGCACCTAAGCCAGGTATGCAGACGGTTTTTGACCACTGGATTGTTTTTGTAATCGGTTGCTTTGTAGTGTATCAAGTACCTGTCTGCTCTATAATAGTGATGGGCAAAGAGGAGTTGTTGTCCGCCATCTTTGGAAAAATAAAGCATTCTTCCAGTACGATCAGAGACACGTGTTTACCTCCCGAGCCGAACCGAGACGAACGAACGAACTTCAACGAACACTCGCTGCCGCGGATACTACATGCTTGCAATCATATTGCATTGTTTTGACGAAATTTGCATCGTGCAAATGTCAGAATTTATGAAAATGAACACGCGCCCACACGAGGGGGCGGGCAACCGGCCTCCTCGGTTTTCTACAGATAGTAAAAAAAACACCTTCGTACAGCGCCACCGTACTTCATCTAGCTCTAACTCGAAATTGTTACAGCTTCTGGAAAAATTGTATGTCTGGGTCATACCAAGTCAGACTGCCAACCCAGGTCAAGAGACTTAGTCTCGAAAAACAACTTTGGAGGTGCATCAGCAAGATCAAATTTCACCTATCGTGCTTAGATTCACATCACATAGAAAGGTCACCGAGCAAGATAATTTTGCCTTGCAGGATTTCTATATCGATAGCCTGGGACAAGGTCAGGGTCACGATCTTTCCATTAGAAATGCATGGTGCAATTGGTAAATTTTGATAACTTGCAAGAATTGAGAATTCTCGAGGATTGCAATGAGTGTTTTATTTTTACGTTGCCTTGTTTAACTTGCCACTGCAGTTTGATTAATATTCTTTTTACTATACAGACCTAACCAAGCCCGGCTCTAGGTCAAAGCAGGTTTACTTTGAAATTTGACTAGACAAGATTATAAGATATATATAAATAAATATATATATATATATATATATATATATATATATATATATATATATATATATATATATATATATATATATATGTATAATCCGATCGGGCTCGACAAGAGCATTCCAATGGTGCTTAACAGTTTTGCTACGGCTCTCCTCTGTCAGCTATTATGCCACAAAATTTTGGTTTCCACTTAGTTCCTGTAAGGAATACTTTGACCTCGAACAACCTGAAAGGTGACCCGACCAAACGCTTGTATGTAACATTGTGTTAAACCTTTAGCCTCGTCAGTGACGTTCATTTACATGGTTTAAAGAGCAGAGATAATCCACAATTAGCCACGGAGCCTGTGTGATATAACATGCCTCCAAATACAACACTGCGATGGCTCGTGTTTTTTTCAGAACTTATGCATGGAGCATGAAAGCGAGAGAAATGACAGAAGAATGTACATCTCCTGACGGAGAGCTGTACTGCACAATGCAAAAATATATTTAACTTCATCAAATGGTGCTGCCATGCACATGATTTCAAAGCAATGCAAAGGTTTAATTCCAGTGCAAAAGTTATATCGAAGCAAAATTCAATTATAGAGATGAAGTGTTTTTTTTTCACTACGTCTCACAGCAAGGGCGCCTGCGACTATATCGAGAGCACTACGAAACCGGCAACCTATCACGATGGTTTAAGAAGTCCAGTGAAAGACCAAATACGTGATGCCAAAGGTACGCATGCTTTTCTTACGCATACATTGTTAAGCACGATTAAGTTCTTGTAAATTCCACAATCAAGCATAGCCAATGCTGCCAGACAGCTCCAAAGTTTGTTTGCCGATGTGATTATGGAAAAATGAATACAAGTTTCAAAGAATTCTAGAGGTAAATAAAACTGTTCATGAAATCTCTACAAACGAAGGAAGAGAGGTTCGGGTTTCGTACACCTATGTTTGAACCAAACAGTGTCGTGCTGTTCAAATAGACTTTCTTTTATGGGTGCTGCGTGAATGGTTGAAAATTTAGTCATGGTGAATGTTCAATGCAAAGGTAATATTAAACATACTGGCATAGATTATTTGGCTTAAGTAATGAGTGATCTGACGGCCATCATTGCAGGTGAATGAATGCGTCTGTACAGGAGAAAATCTGTGTCAGTGTTGAAGTCATCTCAATGTATTCCCTTATTCTTCAATGTTTATACAAGGCACCAGGAGTGTGGAATTATATCTATTTGTGGGTGCCCGACCACGTCCAATGAACCGTGGTAACAGTGGTAAGAGTGGCAAAACATCCTTTGAAGGTTCTCTTTTTTCATTTCAAATACTACTTATTGTTGCAATGTAGTCCAACCGGCCTGGGGCTAAACACATGATACATTTTGCCATTTATTTTCACGTAGCGATACGTAGTGAAGGACAATGCAATATGATTGCAAGCAACCGATTACAAAAACAATCGTTTTGTGTGCGGTGTTCAACGTAAGGCTGTACTACAGCAGTGGTCAAAAACCGTCTGCATACCTACCTTAGATGCTAAAAATTTGGATTTTATAGCAAGAACGCATTTTTTATTATTTTTTATCGAAATATATTTTATTAAGCAAAATTTTTGAGGTGTCTTAAAGGGAAATTTCAACTGCGAAAAGGTCAAGCTAGGTCAAAAAAGAAAAGGTCAAACAAATTAAAGTTAAAATTTTTAAAAAATTTTTGAAATTTTCTTTTTCAAAATAATGTAAAGGTCAAGACGAGTTCAATGATATACAAAACTTGTTAATCGGGTAATGCAGTTTGGAGTTATGAAGCATCAAAGATGAGTCTACAAGGTGAGCTCATGAAAATGCCTCGGGCTATATCTCGGTCAC
Source organism: Lepas anatifera (assembly GCA_034440635.1). Lineage (NCBI taxonomy): Eukaryota > Metazoa > Arthropoda > Thecostraca > Lepadidae > Lepas > Lepas anatifera. The sequence goes on along the minus strand of JAOTON010000072.1, from coordinate 52,837 downwards.
CGTTGGTCAGAGGGGGCTAAGATTCTTCCAGGCGTGTTCCTGGCCCAAAACTACCCCGGAGACAAAGTTTCAGATTTTTTCTAGACATGGTGGCGTCAAATTGAAATATTTTTGGTCGTTTTGTCCTGGAATGCCCCAGAAGCCAGAACGTATTCAGGAGCGTCCAAAAACATTGATAAAACAAGTAGATGGTTGTCACGTTTCCACGGCATATGCTAAAACAGGGTAGGTGAAACTAACGAAAAAATAGGAATAAAGGCATACCGTAAGTTAGATAGGATCCCACACACACACATCAACGCCCGAACCCACACACACAAACCGCGCACAACGACATAATGAAATATAGCGCTGACCAAACTCTCCCCACTGCACAGTGTCTAAGGGAGGCCAAAATGGGGAAATTATTCCAATTTCTATTTTTTAACTACTTTTGATGTTTTTAACTAGTAGTAAAATGATCAGTGTCAGAAAATGTCGAACAAAAATGTCAGGCCTTTTAATTCGACTCGACAAGGCATCAAACTGCTGCCTTTGAATCTCTCTCCACACAACACGACAAAGGCCAAGAGCAAGCTTATTTTCGGTGCTTTTTTGTAGGCTTAGAAAACGTACAAGATGGGACAAACCATTAGAGAGCTTTAGAAAGCCATTAGAAAGCATGAAGAAAGCGAGTTTACAAACAGTTTTCTCCAGCGATCGATAAAACAAAATTTTTAGAGCAAAATATGCACCATGTATTTTTCACATGCATTTTGAGATCTTATCAATTATCGATAACCATAAAAAAATTGCGTGGCTTGCCCAACCCTGAGAGCACTTTTAAACTACGACACGATGTATAGTCTACCTGCCCTGCAAGTTTCAGCTACGTCACGCTGCGGCAGTGGTGGTGGCGACATATTATACAAGGGCATGTCGCGCGCGCTGTCGGTCGGGGGCGGCGGCCGTCGGCGAGATATGCCTGGATGTTTGGAGGGAGGTGGGCCGAGGCACGGTGAAAGTGCTGTGCTTTGGTTACAATGAGTTAAATGAGCACTTGTTGACATTGCTTGTCGACTGGACTTTTGACCTATTGTCGTTGACGTTTTCACTCAATAAATTGTGAAAATGTGCAATGGTTACAGGATGGGGAAACCAAGCGTTTAATTGATGTCTCAGAACACTAGCATGCCCAGTAACCATTCGTAGAATTGCAGCTAACATTTGCACAGGTCACTCTCCGACCTCACGATGGGTGGACACCCGAGATACACAAATTAACCCTTCCTCGTTTGCAAAGGTCGCTCCAAATAACATCAGGGAACAGAGTTTTACTGTGTTATTGTTGCATGTTATTTTGTCGTCAGTTGAGTTCCAAACTGGATGCTGTAAACATGGGAGGTGCGAATAAGTGTAGAAGCGCGGGTAGACCTGCTTATAGCTGATGCAGCACTTGAACTTGGTACTTGCATTGAAAAAGTCAACGAGGACAGGGGCGGACACAGACCCGAGTTTCGGGGGGCAAACCCATGTCTGCCTCTCCTCCTGGGGCAGGGGGGGGGTGAGACGTGCGATTTGGGTGCTCGACTGACATAGTATAAGCTATCTCTCCAAGATGTAGTGTAACCATTTTTCCTATGTATTTCCGATGGAGAGGTCATGCCTCGTACCTGACCTTAGGTCATGGATATTTGTTTATTTGTTTATTTGTTTATTAAGAGTTGATGAGCAACAGGCAAGCCCCAGTGACAGCTCAAGTCCAGATGGTAAAACACTCACATTACAATACAATGAAAGGTGATGTATAACAACAATGACACGATAAAATATAACTCTACTATCAAATATACCGGAAAAATTTTAGAGAACTCGGTGGGACCATTATGTGATGTACGTTTCAATCGAATAAGTTCACACTGCTCCGACTTATGCTATCTTAAACTTTTTTTGAGGTCGGGTCACTTGACCTGTACTGGTGACCTGACCTGAGATGACCTAACCTTAAAACTTTCACAGAAGTTGTAAAAATGATGAGGGAAAAGGTATGCCAAGTACAGCGGCGCTACGCGCCGCCGTTTTTCTGCTGTAACACGAAAAACCCGAGGGGGCGGGTACCCGCCCCCCGTCAATGCGCGTGTTAAAGTTTCTGATGATAATTATTGATGGGGATTAACGATGGGCCAACAACAAAGGTCACGGGGATGCGAAAACCCAACTCTGTTGGGTGGGTTTGCGGCATCAGATCGCACTTGCAGATGAGCAGAGATGCTTGGAAATGCGGGGACAACGCCGCGGCCTTCTTGAATGCACCCGCCGAAACCCAGGACACAGTAGCTGATCCAGGGGAAGGGCAAAACAACAGTTCTTCCAAACGCAAATTATCGGTTCTCCTCCCCCAAACTGTCGAGTTCATTTTTATTACAACACTTTTTTAGCTTATAAGCACGGTTTTAGTGCTTCATTTTGACTGTAAACATTGGGCCTTGGATAGCAAAAGAAATATTATGTGACCGCACCTTTTATGCCTGCACGCCTTTTATTTTGGACTTATGTTATCCCCAAACTTACCGTGTTTTAGATTGTGGTAAGATATTTCACAGCGCAACGTTTTTAGACTTTGGTTTGCCCCCTAAACCTACTGGCTAGATCCGCCACAGCCTGGATATCAATACGCCTCGTATACAAATAGCGCTAAGCCAGCCAACGAAATCACAAACGAAAACATAGTTTTAGCTAGAAACCATTCATAGTGATGGTGGAAGAGTGAAAATGGGCCAGAGGCTTTGTCACGTGATCGAAGTTATGTAAACTCAAGGTTGCTTTACGTGAAGTTAGCCCATTATCCCTTGCCCGGGTGGCGCGTACGAACCACCTACGTCCAGGTGGCGGGTCAAAATAGACCGCCACGATCTCAGAACCTACGAGAGCTAGAAAGAAGCGAAAAAGAACATTCGAAAGTTATTCGAAAATAATCTCAAGATATAATTTAAATAATGATATCAGAACCACAGTTTTATTTTGCCAGGTAAATATAATGGTCATCAAAGGTCAAAATAAGTCAGCAATTGCTTATGGGGTGTTCTAAGGAAACCTCCCGTATCTGACAAACTAAGACAGCTAGAAACGTTTACAAACACCGTTCGAAAGCGCCTGAATTTTTATTTCATGGCTGTGGCATCTATTTTACTTTCAGGTCAAGAGGTACGATGCTGCAGATCACTGAACTTTGCCACTTTTAGCATATACCCTTTAGCCCAAATATGAAACATGCTTCATTTAGACGCCAGACATCCTTTCCAATAGGCAATATAGGACTGTCCTACGGGGGCCATCTGAAAGCTATCGTATGCACGTATCGAGGGAGGAAGGCAGCGAATATTTAATTGCTCAACAGACATAGTGTAAATAGTTTTTTTCAACAATTTCCTGGCCTTTGGGGGGCAGACGTTAGTTTGGTCCCCCGTCCGTCGTTTGAGGGGAGCATGGCCGGAATGACCCCCCCCCCTTCCTGTGTTGTCTGGTAGCACACTAAATGATGAGAGAGAGAGAGAGAGAGAGAGAGAGAGAGAGAGAGAGAGAGAGAGAGAGAGAGAGAGAGAGAGAGACAGAGACAGAGACAGAGACAGAGACAGAGACAGAGACAGAGACAGAGACAGAGACAGAGACAGAGACAGAGACAGAGACAGAGACAGAGACAGAGACAGAGACAGAGACAGAGACAGAGACAGAGACAGAGACAGAGACAGAGACAGAGACAGAGACAGAGACAGAGACAGAGACAGAGACAGAGACAGAGACAGAGACAGAGACAGAGACAGAGAGAGAGAGAGAGAGAGAGAGAGAGAGAGAGAGAGAGAGAGAGAGAGAGAGAGAGAGAGAGAGAGAGAGAGAGAGAGAGAGAGAGAGAGAGAGAGAGAGAGAGAGAGAGAGAGAGAGAGAGAGAGAGAGAGAGAGAGAGAGAGAGAGAGAGAGAGAGAGAGAGAGAGAGAGACGGACTCGCAGGCCAGCGGGGCATGGTAGCATTTATAACGCATGTGTGGCCTCGTGGCGCAATGGATAACGCGTCTGACTACGGATCAGAAGATTCCAGGTTCGAATCCTGGCGAGGTCGATGGTTCTTTTATGAATGTAGGTCCAATCGTTGTAAAATGCCTCCTGACCTAGAAAGTAAATGAAAAAGATAATAGCGACAGTGTGCCAACCAAAAAAGTATATAAATATAATGACAAGCACTACTAAACCCTGTGGCATAGGCGCAGGAACGTTTTCAAGTTTAGGGGGAGGGGCAGAAGTTGTTACCATTGGTGAGGTCAAAGATGATTCGGCACATCACTTCATTTGTTAAATGAAAAACTCCCGCATCGGCTCAAAGTTGGGCAGAGGGCCAACTCTGCCCCCACCCATTCCTCCACCTATGCCCTGCAGCGACACTGAACATATGAGACTGTCTCCAAACAGGAAAATTGAGACAAAATAAAGCCTCAAAAGACTGACACACATAACGAAGTCCAAGGGAAACAACAGAGCATGAGTCACGTGGCACGATCCTAATAAACAAAACAAATAGCAGTTCAAATTGTCATCGTGAACTTACGAGCAGAGCTTTCCCCCAAATTCTGTTCAACATCTACTGGCCACCGGGCAGGGAGCAGACACGTTACCTGGCGTCGATCCTAGGCTAGCTGAAGATGGGCTGAAAATATGCTGATGCATGGTCCTGGAAGCACAGCTAGAGATGAGTATCCAACAATAACAGCAAGATTAAAAGTCAACAATTCGTGAAAATTATCAAAGCAGTCCTGAATGAGGAGCCAAAACGTCGGAACTTATGGAGATTTTTAAACCCGTTTCTTTACCGTCAGCGCGTTGGCTTAGTGTCAAAATTTGGGATTTAAGGGGAGGGGAGCACCGTGCTCCTCCGTTCCCCAGCCCGTGACTGAGGGTGAGTACCTCCTATTTTACCTAGTGTTCTGTATTCATGCCGACCACCAATTGCGCTGTCAGGTTATCATTTGCGTTCTTATTTATGGTGTTAAAGGGAGTTTTCCCCTATAGGAATGGTTTTTTTGAACTGATATTTATCTCAACTAGGATAACTTATAACAGTTTTATAGACCGTGACGAGCAACCAATATTGGAATCTTTCATTTTGCCCACAGCGCTCTGTACAAAAGTTCCGCGCAATTGGGGTAGGTGGGCAGTGGTGAATCTAGCTAGGTCTGTTTGGGGGGGGGCAGGCCAAAGTCGAAAAACGTCACGCAGTGAATGATTTTGCCAGCGTTTAATTGGATGGTAGGTTTCCGAGGTAGCTTGACCGAAGTGAAAAACAAAAAAACATCTCGGCGCTGTGACCTGCACACCGTGAACAATTGGCGGATCCAGAAGGCTAAATCGGGGGCGAAATCGAGAAAAATACGCAAAAGTATAGTATTTCTGAGAAGAAACGGCCAAAATTCGGCTCTTTTGAGGTGGCCAAAATGTACTTTTCTCAGCTTTCTTGGGGGGCCACGGCGCCTTTGGCCCCCTTGGATCCCGCCAGTGCCGTAAACTGACCTTAAACAGAGACGAGCCATTCCATGCTGGGGTTGCACTCCACCGATGTTCCTAGCTAAGATACATATGGGTCACTGCAGAACGTAACTCCGCATTTTTTTCCGAAGTTAGTGAAAGAGCACCACTACTGCTCTTGTTTTACGTTATGCTATTACTCTGCTTGAAACGTATGCTCATGTGTGAGGGGAGGGGTGGGGCCAGGCATTGGGCAATCCACCAACCTCTTTAATGGGGACAACCGAAAAAATGCTTACAGCACTGGACTGCTCAAGTCACAAAGGAAAGGCTGGGCTCGTCCGGGATTTGAACCCGGGACCTCGCGCACCCGAAGCGCGAATCATACCCCTAGACCAACGAGCCATGGAACACATATTTAGAGAGGGTAGGCTGAATGTTTCGGATGTTTCTGAAGGGATTTGCAAAGTGCATTTTAACCCTCGCCCCAACGGGGGGGCCATCGATAGCCCCCATAAGGTTTTTCCGGGATAGCAGAAAAACGAAGAGGTGCAGCACCGCGGGTAAGGGCTCTACCTCTCACTGCATCATTTTCCCACCATCCCTGAAATTTTTACCCCGGGTCACCCAATGTCAGGTCACCAGACGAGGTCAACTAAGGTCACATCACTTCAACTTTAGAACTCTGTAAGAGCTACATTTCAAATGAGATCAATTTGAAACTTCCTACACTTTATGGCTTCTCCAGGGTCTAAAAGGTGTATGTCCGGGATTTTTCGATTTCGTGCCCTGAGGTCAGGTCACGAGGTGACCTCTCCCATCGAAAAAGCATGGGGGAAAAGCTGTCTTATGATCTAAAAGTCACAAAAGCGATTGGAAATGCTCAGCTTGATCAGAAAAGCGTTCTTGGACACCCTTTCACGGATTCCAGAGGCAATATTTGCCCTTTCACCTCTCCAAGGTCATCCAAGGTCACCAGGGGTCAAAAAGAGTATTTTGACAATAACTTTTGCCTAATTAAGCTAGAGCGCTGAAACAAACACCATCGGGTTTGTCTTGTCACTGGCTTTCATTTGATATACGGCAAGGTTACTTTCTCACCTTTCGTGACCTCAGGTCATCTTAGGTCACGAGGTGACCTCTGGAGGTCAAACTAATACCGGTAGGTGTTTACATTCCACATGTGGAAAAATGACTCACAATTTCCTATCAAATGTACTTTACCAGACTTCAATAGCTCTAATGGCATGAGAGTTATGCCCAGTTTGCTTAAGCATTGCATATTTGAGTGAAAATAGCCGATCTGGACATAATTTGACCTCTGGAGGTCAAACCATTGACCTGAGCACTAAAACATGCAAAGTAATTTCTTACTGAAATCACGCGAGCCTTCTATTGCACTTTGCAGATTTGCGCTAACGCCCATATTTTCGGAGTTAGAGGGGGGCCATCGATGGACCCCCGGTGGGGCAAAGGTGGCGCTGGACCCCCGTTGGGGCGCGGGTTAATGGCTAAAGTTGGCCACAACTGTTATCTGTAAGCAAATCTTTTCTCTTTCGACGCAGCTCCTTTGTCAAGGGGTATGGGTGCAGGAGTCCCGAGTTCAAATTCCGGACCAGCCCCAATGACTTTTATAACTCTTGCACTTTTTTGCCGCCCACCCACGTGGTCTTTGCTTTGGGAGAGACCAGGGGTAAAAACCTGACAGTTGGTAAAGCTCTTCCTCAGAGGACGAAAATAGGCGTCGGCAGAAACCTTATCCCGTGTTTACTTATCCCTACCTGATTGATACGGTTACACCCTCACTGAAGAAGAAAACATAATAGCTCATCATGATAAGGATTAACAAGACATTAATTACTAAGGTTATGAAGCGCCACCAACTCCACCCTCCTGGGAAATTGCTGAAAATGAAATTACGCTTATTTAAAGTTTCTGATAATAATTATTGATGGGAATTAACGATGCACCAACAACAAAGGTCACGGGGATGCGAAAACCCAACTCTATTGGGTGGGTTCTGCGGTATCAGATCGCACTTGCAGTTGAGCAGAGATGCTTGGAAATGCGGGGGACAATGCCGCGGCCTTCTTGAATGCACCCGCCGAAACCCAGGACACAGTAGCTGATCCAGGGGAAGGGCAAAACAACAGTTCTTCCAAACGTAAATTCTCGGTTCTGCTCCCCCAAACTGTCGAGTTCCTTTTTATCCCAACTCTTTTTTAGCTTAGAAACACGGTTTTGGTGCTTCATGTCAACTTCAAACAGAACCAGTCATTTTGACTGTAAACATTGGGCCTTGGATAGCAAAAACAAACATCATGTGACCGCACCTTTCACCCCTGGACGCTTTTTATTATGGACCTATGTTTACCACCAAACTTACCATGTGGTTAAATTGTGGTAATATATTTCGCAGTGCGACGTTTTTCTACTTTGGCTTGCCCCCCAAACCTACCGGCTAGATCCGCCACAGCCCGGATATCAATACGCCTCGTATACAAATAGCGCTAAGCCAGCCAACAAAATCACAAACGAAAACAGCGTTTTACCTAGAAACCATTCATAGTGATGGTGGAAGAGTGGTATGCATTTATAACGCATGTCTGGCCTCGTGGCGCAATGGATAACGCGTCTGACTACGGATCAGAAGATTCCAGGTTCGAATCCTGGCGAGGTCGATGGTTCTTTTATAATTGTAGGTCCAATCGTTGTAAAATGCCTCCTGACCTAGAAAGTAAATGAAAAAGATAATAGCGACAGTGTGCGAACCAAAAAAATTATATAAATATAATGACAAGCACTACTAAACCCTGTGGCATAGGCGCAGGAACGTTTTCAAGTTTAGGGGGGGCAGAAGTTGTTACCATTGGTGAGGTCAAAGATGATTCGGCCCATCACTTCATTTGTTAAATGAAGAACTCCCGCATCGGCTCAAAGTTGGGGAGAGGGCCAACTCTGCCCCCACCCATTCCTCCACCTATGCCCTGCAGCGACACTGAACATATGAGACTGTCGTCTCCAAACAGGAAAATTGAGACAAAATAAAGCCTCAAAAGACTGACACACATAACAAAGTCCAAGGGATACAACAAAGCATTCGTCACGTGGCACGATCCCAATAAACAAAACAAATAGCAGTTCAAATTGCTATCGTGAACTTACGAGCAGAGCTTTCCCCCAAATTCTGTTCAACATCTACTGGCCACCAGGCAGGTAGTCTCGCAGACTAAGTCGGATCAGCCAAACTGAATTCAATTTAGCATTGGCTACTTCTGACTGGAGCAGTGTTTACGAGGCAGAAGGACCTACGGCCAAGTGGGACAGATTCGTCTCTCTTTTCACCTCCCTACTCGATACCGTGGCACCACTGAGGAGAACTAGACAACCGCAGCCGACCGCCCCACACGTGTCCGGCCCGACTCGAGAGCTGCTGGCCCGGCGCCGTGGCGCGCTGGCGGCGGGCGAGACAGCGCGCGGCGAGTATAAAGTTCTCAACCGCCAGTGCCGCGCAGCAATACGTAGGGACTGCAGGGACCACCTTACGCACCGGCTTACAGAGGCTGGTCCGAGCCGGACATGGAGTGTGATGCGGCCAATACTTGGCAGCAGAAAGACTACTGCTGCCTTACCTAGTGTGACCCCTGATGCCATCAACACCTATTTTGTCCGTGTGGGCCCCCAAACTGCGTTTGGAGTGGCCCCACCTACGTCGCGTGTGCCTGTGAGGTTGCCCCGAGTGCCGGCCTGCGGTATGAAAGTGAAACCTGTCACTGCTGACGAACTTTGTATAACCCTAGGCTCGATGAAACCATCCTCCTCCGTTGATGTTTTTGGTTTTAGTGTATCGATGTTTCAGCGTTTCTTTTACGGAATTCAACATGTTTTACTTCACATTATCAACTCTAGTTTTACATTGGGAATAGTGCCACAGACATGGAAACACGGCATCGTTGTCCCAATACACAAGGGTGGTAGTACAGCAGATCCATCTAATTGGCGCCCCATCACAACACTGCCAGCGATCACAAAAGTAACCGAGCGACTTGTGCACACCCAGCTAAATACTTACTTTAATCAGAACTGTTTATTCTCAAACTCTCAACATGGCTATAGACGTAATCACTCTACCGAGACTGCACTTACGGTTGTTACCGACAAAGTCTATCAGGCGATGGATAATGGTGAAATATCGATTCTTGTACTCCTAGACCTGTCAAAATGCTTTGACGTCATCAGTCACGACAAATTGCTACACAAATTTCAGACATACGGCGTTGAAGATCACTGGTTTGGCAACTACTTGAAAAACCACACCCAACAAGTCAAAATAAGGTCAGGAGGTAAAACAACGATGTCCCAAACGCTGCCTATTTCGAGCGGGATTTTTCAGGGTGGATCGCTCTCTTGCTTGATGTACTCAATTTTTGCCAACGAATTGAGCCTGTACACAGAAGCGTCGACAATAGTGCAGTTCGCTGATGACACTCAAATTCTCATATCTGGACGTATTCAAAATTTACCACAGATGATCCGTTCCTTAGAAACTGACCTGGCATCGCTACTAGACTGGTTTTCACAAAATTCACTCAAAATCAATGCATCAAAAACGCAAGTCTTGGTGATGGGTACCTCGGCTATGCTTAAGAGAGTACCAAAAGTAAGTATCCGCGTTGGCAACACCTCTGTCACAGAGTCCCGCGAAGTGAAAAACTTAGGCATTTACCTCGACAGCCACCTCACTTTCCAGCCCCACATCAATCATCTCACAGCTAAATGTACTGGGATTTTAATAGGCCTCACTCACGCACGACATGTAATCCCCACTTCTGTTCTGAAATTAGTAGTCGATGCCTTAGTCATCTCATCTATTCGCTACTGCATCTCTGTATACGGTACTTGTGGGTCGACGCAGCTTCACCGAGTGCAAAAGATTATTAACTTCTGTGCTCGTATACTGTGCGGCAAAAGGAAATTCGACCACATTTCTGGCGATGTAGAGCGGCTGGGTTTCCTCACAGCGCCACAGCTCGTGTTGTACCACCAGTTGTGTCTCATGAGGAATGTGCTGTATACTGGTGAGCCACATGACCTGAAATCTCTTTTTACATTCTCTAACCACGATCATTATACGCGTCGACATACCCAACTCAGGCCACCACGTGCTAGGAGCACTGCTGGACAGAGAAGATTATGTTGTGCCTCTGCCGCCGCGTACAATTCCTTACCACCGGAATTACGCAACGCACTTAGTCTTGCCGCCTACAAAAGAGGTGTTAGAAATGCCGTGAGAGCCAGAGTGTGATAATTTTATTTGTGATGTATGTGTGGTCATTTTACCTTTTACCTGCATACCTTTATTGACGATAGGACGTGAAAAGCCTCGCATTGCTAGGACGTACCTGAATAAATTGAATCTGAATCTGAATCTGAATCAGGGAGCAGACACGTGACCTGGCGTCGATCCTAGGCTAGCTGAAGATGGGCTGAAAATATATAAATATACGCTGGCCCGCCCGTGACTGAGGGTGAGTACCTCCTATTTTACCTAGTGATCTGTATTCGTGCCGACCACCAATTGCGCTGTCAGGTTATCATATGCGTTCTTATTTATGGTGTTAAAGGGAGTTTTCCCCCCATAGGAATGGTTTTTGAACTGATATTTATCTCAACTGTGATAACTTATAACAGTTTTATAGACTGTAACGAGCAACCAATATTGGAATCTTTCATTTCGCCCACAGCGCTCTGTACAAAAGTTCCGCGCAATTGGGGTAGGTGGGCAGTGATGAATCTAGCTAGGTCTGTTGGGGGGGGGCAGGCCAAAGTCGAAAAACGTCACGCAGTGAATGATTTTTCCAGCGTTTAACTGGATCGTAGGTTTCCGAGGTAGCTTGACCGAAGTGAAAAACAAAAAAAACATCACGGCGCTGTGACCTGCACACCGTGAACCATTGGCGGATCCAGAAGGCTAAATCGGGGGCGAAATCGAGAAAAATACGCAAAAGCATAGTATTTCTGAGAAGAAACGGCCAAAATTCGGCTCTTTTGAGGAGGCCAAAATGTACTTTTCCCAGCTTTGTTGGGGGGCCACGGCGCCTTTGGCCCCCTTGGATCCCACCAGTGCCGTAAACTGACCTTAAACAGAGACGAGCCATTCGATGCTGGGGTTGCACTCCACCGATGTTCCTAGCTAAGATACATATGGGTCACTGCAGAACGTAACTCCGCATTTGTTTTTTCCGAAGTCAGTGAAAGAGCACCACGCCTGCTCTTGTTTTACATTATGCTATTTTCGTCCTCTGAGGAAGAGCTTAACCAACTGAAACGTAGAAGAGCTTAACCAGCTTGAAACGTATGCTCATGTGTGAGGGGAGGGGTGGGGCCAGGCATTAGGCAATCCACCAACCTCTTTAATGGGGACAACCGGAAAAAATGCTTACAGCACTGGACCGCTCAAGTCAGAAAGGAAATACTGGGCTCGTCCGGGATTTGTACCTGGACCTCGCGCACCCGAAGCGCGAATCATACCCCCTAGACCAACGAGCCATGGAAGACGTGTTTAGAGCGGATAGGCTGAATGTTTCGGATGTTTCTGAAGGGATTTGCAAGGTGCATTTTAATGGCTAAAGTGGGCCACAACTGTTATCTGTAAGCAAAGCTTTTCTCTTTCAACGCAGCTCCTTTGTCGAGAGGTATGGGTGCGAGAGTCAGGAGTTCAAATCCCGGACGAGCCCCAATGATTTCTATAACTCTTGCACTTTTTTGCCGCACACCCACGTAGTCTTTGCTTTTGGAGAGACCAGGGGTAAAAACCTGACAGTTGGTTAAGCTCTTCCTCAGAGGACGAAAATAGGCGTCGGCAGAAACCTTATCTTGTGTTTACTTATCCCTACCTGATTGATACGTTTACACCCTCACTGAAGAAGAAAACATAATAGCTCATCATGATAAGGATTAACAAGACATTAATTACTAAGGTTATGCGGCGTCACCAACTCCACCCTCCTGGGAAATTGCTGAAAATGAAATTACGCCTATTTAACCCGCGCATTGACGAGGGTCTGAGCCACCTTCGCATTGACGGAGGGTACCCGCCCCCCCGCCCCTAAGATCTCGAGAACCACCGTAGGTAGCGAAAAACGGTAAACGGCGTTGGGCTGCCCATCCACTTCTCCATCGAAAACATTTGTACCATTTTTTGTCCGGTCACATTTAAGGTCACGAGAGGTCAAAACATGCCGTCATAGGGATAACATGTAAATTCAGTTTTTCAGCCATTACATCTGAACAAGTAAAGATAGAGCAAAACGACTTGAACTATATGAATTCTCTCAGCAAGCCGAATCGTATGATATATAATTTGACCTTGTTAGGTTAAATCAAAGATTTGACCTGACCTGAGGTCAGGTCACGGTCAAATTATATAAAATGAATATCATTAGAACCGCACAGCCCAGGCGAGTCTAATGCAGCTAAAATAAATGCTCTATCACCATCCGTTACTGAGTTATTCCGTAAAAACCATTTTTCCTATGTATTTCCGATGGAGAGGTCATGCCTCCTACCTGACCTTAGGTCATGGATATCAAAAATACCGGAAAAATTTTAGAGAACTCGGTGGGACCATTATGTGATATGAGTTTCAATCGGATAAGTTCTAACTGCTCCGACTTATGCTATCTTAAACTTTTTTTGAGGTCGGGTCACTTGACCTGTACTGGTGACCTGACCTGAGATGACCTAACCTTAAAACTTTCACAGAAGTTGTAAAAATGATGAGGAAAAGCGGCCCCCGTCTACTATCACACAAAAACCCGAGGGGGCGGGTACCCGCCCCCCGTCAATGCGCGTGTTAAAGTTTCTGATGATAATTATTGATGGAGATTAACGATGGGCCAACAACAAAGGTCACGGGGATGCGGAAACCCAACTCTGTTGGGTGGGTTTGCGACATCAGATCGCACTTGCAGTTGAGCCCAGATGCTTGGAAATGCGGGGACAATGCCGCGGCCTTCTTGAATGCACCCGCCGAAACCCAGGACACAGTAGCTGATCCAGGGGAAGGGCAAAACAACAGTTCTTCCAAACGCAAATTATCGGTTCTCCTCCCCCAAACTGTCGAGTTCCTTTTTATCACAACACTTTTTTAGCTTATAAGCACGGTTTTGGTGCTTTATTTTGACTGTAAACATTGGGCCTTGGATAGCAAAAGAAACATTATGTGACCGCACCTTTTATGCCTGGAGGCTTTTTATTATGGACTTATGTTATCCCCAAACTTACCGTGTTTTAGATTGTGGTAAAATATTTCACAGCGCAACGTTTTTCGACTTTGGTTTGCCCCCTAAACCTACCGGCTAGATCCGCCACAGCCTGGATATCAATACGCCTCGTATACAAATAGCGCTAAGCCAGCCAACGAAATCACAAACGAAAACAGAGTTTTAGCTAGAAACCATTCATAGTGATGGTGGAAGAGTGAAAATGGGCCAGAGGCTTTGTCACGTGATCGAAGTTATGTAAACTCAAGGTTGCTTTACGTGAAGTTAGCCCATTATCCCTTGCCCGGGTGGCGCGTACGAACCACCTACGTCCGGGTGGCGGGTCAAAATAGACCGCCACGATCTCAGAACCTACGAGAGCTAGAAAGAAAGCGAAAAGAACATTCGAAATTTATTCGAAAATAATCTCGAGATATAATTTAAATAATGATATCAGAACCACAGTTTTATTTTGCCAGGTAAATATAATGGTCATCAAAGGTCAAATTAGTTCAGCAATTGCTTATGAGGTGTTCTAAGGAAACCTCCCGTATCTGACAAACTAAGACAGCTAGAAACGTTTTACAAACACCGTTCCAAAGCGCCTGAATTTTTACGTCATGGCTGTGGCATCTATTTTACTTTCAGGTCAAGAGAGTACGATGCTGCAGATCACTGAACTTTGCCACTTTTAGCATATACCCTTTAGCCCAAATATGAAACATGCTTCATTTAAACGCCAGATATCCTTTCCAATAGGCAATATAGGACTGTCCTTCGGGGGCCATCTGAAAGCTATCGTAAGCACGTATCGAGGGGGAGGCAGCAGAATATTTAATTGCTCAACAGACATAGTGTAAATAGTTTTTCAACAATTTCCTGGCCTTGGGAGACGTTAGGTTGGCCCGTCCATCGTTGAGGAGCATGGCCGGAATGACCCCCGTGTTGTCTGGTAGCACACTAAATGATGAGAGAGAGAGAGAGAGGGGAGAGAGAGAGAGAGAGAGAGAGAGAGAGAGAGAGAGAGAGAGAGAGAGAGAGAGAGAGAGAGAGAGAGAGAGAGAGAGAGAGAGAGAGAGAGAGAGAGAGAGAGAGAGAGAGAGAGAGAGAGAGAGAGAGAGAGAGAGAGAGAGAGAGAGAGAGAGAGAGAGAGAGAGAGAGAGAGAGAGAGACAGAGAGAAAAGAAGAGAAAGAAGAAAGAGACAGAGAGACAGAGAACAGAGAGACAGAGAGACAGAGACAGAGACAGAGACAGAGAGACAGAGAGCAGAGACAGAGAGACAGAGAGACAGAGACAGAGACAGAGACAGAGACAGAGACAGAGAGACAGAGACAGAGAGACAGAGAGACAGAGAGACAGAGAGAGAGAGAGAGAGAGAGAGAGAGAGAGAGAGAGAGAGAGAGAGAGAGAGAGAGAGAGAGAGAGAGAGAGAGAGAGAGAGAGAGAGAGAGAGAGAGAGAGAGAGAGAGAGAGAGAGAGAGAGAGAGAGAGAGAGAGAGAGAGAGAGAGAGAGAGAGAGAGAGAGAGAGAGAGAGAGAGAGATAATAATAATTATAATAATAATAATAATAATTTTTGGGGTTATCGACGCACCAACTGCCAGGGTCATATGGCGTCGCCAACTCTCCCTGTTGGAAGGGTTTCTGGGAGCAGCTTGCTCCTTTTCAGGAAGCCGCCGGGCCTTGAACCCGGGTCGGCTGCGAGAGAGAGAGAGAGAGAGAGAGAGAGAGAGAGAGAGAGAGAGAGAGAGAGAGAGAGAGAGAGAGAGACGGACTCGCAGGCCAGCGGGGCATGGTAGCATTTATAACGCATGTGTGGCCTCGTGGCGCAATGGATAACGCGTCTGACTACGGATCAGAAGATTCCAGGTTCGAATCCTGGCGAGGTCGATGGTTCTTTTATGAATGTAGGTCCAATCGCTGTAAAATGCCTCCTGACCTAGAAAGTAAATGAAAAAGATAATAGCGACAGTGTGCCAACCAAAAAAAAGTATATAAATATAATGACAAGCACTACTAAACCCTGTGGCATAGGCGCAGGAACGTTTTCAAGTTAAGGGGGGGCAGAAGTTAATACCATTGGTGAGGTCAAAGATGATTCGGCCCTTCACTTCATTTGTTAAAGGAAAAACTCCCGCATCGGCTCAAAGTTGGGGACAGGGCCAACTCTGCCCCACCCATTCCTCCACCTATGCCCTGCAGCGACACTGAACATATGAGACTGTCTCCAAACAGGAAAATTGAGACAAAATAAAGCCTCAAAAGACTGACACACATAACGAAGTCCAAGGGAAACAACAGAGCACGAGTCACGTGGCACGATCCCAATAAACAAAACAAATAGCAGTTCAAATTGTCATCGTGAACTTACGAGCAGAGCTTTCCCCCCAAATTCTGTTCAACATCTACTGGCCACCAGGCAGGGAGCAGACACGTTACCTGGCGTCGATCCTAGGCTAGCTGAAGATGGGCTGAAAATATGCTGATGCATGGTCCTGGAAGCACAGCTAGAGATGAGTATCCAACAATAACAGCAAGATTAAAAGTCAACAATTCGTGAAAATTATCAAAGCAGTCCTGAATGAGGAGCCAAAACGTCGGAACTTAAAGAGATTTTTAAACCCGTTTCTTTACCGTCAGCGCGTTGGCTTAGTGTCAAAATTTGGGATTTAAGGGGAGGGGAGCACCGTGCTCCTCCGTTCCCCAGCCTGTGACTGAGGGTGAGTACCTCCTATTTTACCTAGTGTTCTGTATTCATGCCGACCACCAATGGCGCTGTCAGGTTATCATTTGCGTTCTTATTTATGGTGTTAAAGGGAGTTTTCCCCTATAAGAATGGTTTTTGAACTGATATTTATCTCAACTGTGATAACTTATAACAGTTTTATAGACCGTGACGAGCAACCAATATTGGAGTCTTTCATTTCGCCCACAGCGCTCTGTACAAAAGTTCCGCGCAATTGGGGTAGGTGGGCAGTGGTGAATCTAGCTAGGTCTGTTTGGGGGGGGCAGGCCAAAGTCGAAAAACGTCACGCAGTGAATGATTTTGCCAGCGTTTAACTGGATGGTAGGTTTCCGAGGTAGCTTGACCGAAGTGAAAAACAAAAAAACATCTCGGCGCTGTGACCTGCACACCGTGAACAATTGGCGGATCCAGAAGGCTAAATCGGGGGCGAAATCGAGAAAAATACGCAAAAGTATAGTATTTCTGAGAAGAAACGGCCAAAATTCGGCTCTTTTGAGGTGGCCAAAATGTACTTTTCTCAGCTTTGTTGGGGGGCCACGGCGCCTTTGGCCCCTTGGATCCCGCCAGTGCCGTAAACTGACCTTAAACAGAGACGAGCCATTTGATGCTGGGGTTGCACTCCACCGATGTTCCTAGCTAAGATACATATGGGTCACTGCAGAACGTAACTCCGCATTTGTTTTTTTCCGAAGTCAGTGAAAGAGCACCACTACTGCTCTTGTTTTACGTTATGCTATTACTCTGCTTGAAACGTATGCTCATGTGTGAGGGGAGGGGTGGGGCCAGGCATTGGGCAATCCACCAACCTCTTTAATGGGGACAACCGGAAAAATGCTTACAGCACTGGACTGCTCAAGTCACAAAGGAAAGGCTGGGCTCGTCCGGGATTTGAACCCGGGACCTCGCGCACCCGAAGCGCGAATCATACCCCTAGACCAACGAGCCATGGAACACATATTTAGAGAGGATAGGCTGAATGTTTCGGATGTTTCTGAAGGGATTTGCAAAGTGCATTTTAACCCTCGCCCCAACGGGGGGGCCATCGATAGCCCCCCATAAGGTTTTTCCGGGATAGCAGAAAAACGAAGAGGTGCAGCACCGCGGGTGAGGGCTCTACCTCTCACTGCATAATTTTCCCACCATCCCTGAAATTTTTACCCCGGGTCACCCAATGTCAGGTCACCAGACGAGGTCAACTAAGGTCACATCACTTCAAATTTAGAACTCTGTAAGAGCTACATTTCAAATGAGATCAATTTGAAACTTCCTACACTTTATGGCTTCTCCAGGGTCTAAAAGGTGTATATCCGGGATTTTTCGATTTCGTGCCCTGAGGTCAGGTCACGAGGTGACCTCTCCCATCGAAAAAGCATGGGGGAAAAGCTGTCTTATGATCTAAAAGTCACAAAAGCGATTGGAAATGCTCAGCTTGATCAGAAAAGCGTTCTTGGACACCCTTTCACGGATTCCAGAGGCAATATTTGCCCTTTCACCTCTCCAAGGTCATCCAAGGTCACCAGGGGTCAAAAAGAGTATTTTGACAATAACTTTTGCCCAATTAAGCTAGAGCGCTGAAACAAACACCATCGGGTTTGTCTTGTCACTGGCTTTCATTTGATATACGGCAAGGTTACTTTCTCACCTTTCGTGACCTCAGGTCATCTTAGGTCACGAGGTGACCTCTGGAGGTCAAACTAATACCGGTAGGTGTTTACGTTCCACATGTGGAAAAATGACTCACAATTTCCTATCAAATGTACTTTACCAGACTTCAATAGCTCTAATGGCATGAGAGTTATGCCCAGTTTGCTTAAGCATTGCATATTTGAGTGAAAATAGCCGATCTGGACATAATTTGACCTCTGGAGGTCAAACCATTGACCTGAGCACTAAAACATGCAAAGTAATTTCTTACTGAAATCACGCGAGCCTTCTATTGCACTTTGCAGATTTGCGCTAACGCCCATATTTTCGGAGTTAGAGGGGGGCCATCGATGGACCCCCGGTGGGGCGAAGGTGGCGCTGGACCCCCATTGGGGCGCGGGTTAATGGCTAAAGTTGGCCACAACTGTTATCTGTAAGCAAATCTTTTCTCTTTCGACGCAGCTCCTTTGTCAAGGGGTATGGGTGCAGGAGTCCCGAGTTCAAATCCCGGACCAGCCCCAATGACTTTTATAACTCTTGCACTTTTTCCCGCCCACCCACGTAGTCTTTGCTTTGGGAGAGACCAGGGGTAAAAACCTGACAGTTGGTAAAGCTCTTCCTCAGAGGACGAAAATAGGCGTCGGCAGAAACCTTATCCTGTGTTTACTTATCCCTACATGATTGATACGGTTACACCCTCACTGAAGAAGAAAACATAGTAGCTCATCATGATAAGGATTAACAAGACATTAATTACTAAGGTTATGCAGCGCCACCAACTCCACCCTCCTGGGAAATTGCTGAAAATGAAATTACGCTTATTTAAAGTTTCTGATGATAATTATTGATGGGAATTAACGATGCACCAACAACAAAGGTCACGGGGATGCGAAAACCCAACTCTATTGGGTGGGTTCTGCAGTATCAGATCGCACTTGCAGTTGAGCAGAGATGCTTGGAAATGCGGGGTAATGCCGCGGCGTTCTTGAATGCACCCGCCGAAACCCAGGACACAGTAGCTGATCCAGGGGAAGGGCAAAACAACAGTTCTTCCAAACGTAAATTCTCGGTTCTGCTCCCCCAAACTGTCGAGTTCCTTTTTATCCCAACTCTTTTTAGCTTAGAAACACGGTTTTGGTGCTTCATGTCAACTTCAAACAGAACCAGTCATTTTGACTGTAAACATTGGGCCTTGGATAGCAAAAACAAACATCATGTGACCGCAACTTTCACCCCTGGACGCTTTTTATTATGGACCTATGTTTACCACCAAACTTACCATGTGGTTAAATTGTGGTAATATATTTCGCAGTGCGACGTTTTTCTACTTTGGCTTGCCCCCCAAACCTACCGGCTAGATCCGCCACAGCCCGGATATCAATACGCCTCGTATACAAATAGCGCTAAGCCAGCCAACAAAATCACAAACGAAAACAGCGTTTTCCCTAGAAACCATTCATAGTTATGGTGGAAGAGTGGTATGCATTTATGACGCATGTGTGGCCTCGTGGCGCAACGGATAACGCGTCTGACTACGGATCAGAAGATTCCAGGTTCGAATCCTGGCGAGGTCGATGGTTCTTGTGGCGCAACGGATAACGCGTCTGACTACGGATCAGAAGATTCCAGGTTCGAATCCTGGCGAGGTCGATGGTTCTTTTATGAATGTAGGTCCAATCGCTGTAAAATGTCTCCTGACCTAGAAAGTAAATGAAAAAGATAATAGCGACAGTGTGCCAACCAAAAAAATTATATAAATATAATGACAAGCACTACTAAACCCTGTGGCATAGGCGCAGGAACGTTTTCAAGTTTAGGGGGGGCAGAAGTTGTTACCACTGGTGAGGTCAAAGATGATTCGGCCCATCACTTCATTTGTTAAATGAAAAACTCCCGCATCGGCTCAAAGTTGGGGAGAGGGCCAACTCTGCCCCCACCCATTCCTCCACCTATGCCCTGCAGCGACACTGAACATATGAGACTGTCTCCAAACAGGAAAATTGAGACAAAATAAAGCCTCAAAAGACTGACACACATAACAAAGTCCAAGGGATACAACAGACCATTCGTCACGTGGCACGATCCCAATAAACAAAACAAATAGCAGTTCAAATTGTTATCGTGAACTTACGAGCAGAGCTTTCCCCCAAATTCTGTTCAACATCTACTGGCCACCAGGCAGGGAGCAGACACGTGACCTGACGTCGATCCTAGGCTAGCTGAAGATGGGCTGAAAATATGCTAATGCATGGTCCTGGAAGCACAGCTAGAGATGAGTATCCAACAATAACAGCAAGATAAAAAAGTCAACAATTCGTCAAAATTACCAGAGCAGTCCTGAATGAGGAGCCAAAACGTCGGAACTTAAGGTGATTTTTCAACCCATTTCTTTACCGTCAGCGCGTTGGCTTAGTGTCAAAATTTGAGATTTAAGGGGAGGGGAGCACCGTGCTCCCCCGTTCGCCCGCCCGTGACTGAGGGTGAGTACCTCCTATTTTACCTAGTGTTCTGTATTCGTGCCGACCACCAATTGCGCTGTCAGGTTATCATTTGCGTTCTTATTTATGGTGTTCAAGGGAGTTTTCCCCTCTTCGAATGGTTTTTGAACTGATATTTATCTCAACTGTGATAACTGTTAGAACAGTTTTATAGAGCGTGTTGAGGAAATAATATATTTTTTCCATACAATGCTTCATTTGAAAAACACTCTTCCAGCGCTACGCCAGCATCTCTCGCTTTACTTCACCTGTTTGAATCGCTACACGCGTCTTACGTAGGAGCGAGAGAGCCTGTGATTTGGAGAGTGACATTTTGTGTGTTTGGTTGTTGGTATGGGTAAGAACGTGTAACTATAGGTATGGATTGTGTGCATGACTGGAAGTGTGACGTGTGTGTGGGTGAGTATGGTGAGTGTGTGCGTGCATGCGCGTATTGCTTCGGCTTGTGTGCAATTGTGTACTTGTGTAATGTGTATATGTATGTGACCGAATGCACTTTGTGAGTTACATTCCAACAATGCAAAGACAAAGTACACTCCGGACGCTATTTTCAATTTCAGGTGATATTTGAGGAAATAATATTGACATATTTCATTTCGCCCACAGCGCTCTGTACAAACGTTCCGCGCAATTGGGGTAGGTGGGCAGTGGTGAATCTAGCCGGGTCGGTTTGTGAGGGGGAGGGGGGGCAGGCCAAGTCGAAAAACGTCACGCAGTGAATGATTTTGCCAGCGTATAACTGGATGGTAGGTTTCCGAGGTAACTTGACCGAAGTAAAAAACAAAAAAACATCTCGGCGCTGTGACCTGCACACCGTGAACCATTGGCGGATCCAGAAGGCTAAATCGGTGGTGAAAATCGAGAAAAATACGCAAAAGCATAGTATTTCTAAGAAGAAACGGCCAAAATTCGTCTCTTTTGAGGAGGCCAAAATGTACTTTTCTAAGCTTTGTTGGGGGCCACGGCGCCTTTGGCCCCCTTGGATCCCGCCAGTGCCGTAAACTGACCTTAAACAGAGACGATGCTGCGGTTGCACTCCACCGATGTTCCTAGGTAAGATACATATGGGTCACTGCAGAACGTAACTCCGCATTTGTTTTTTTCCGAAGTCAGTGAAAGAGCACCACTACTGCTCTAGTTTGACGTTATGCTATTATTCTGCTTGAAACATATGCTCATGTGTGAGGGCAGGGGTGGGGCCAGGCATTGGGCAATCCACCAACCTCTTTAATGGGGACAACCGGAAAAAATGCTTACAGCACTGGACTGCTCAAGTCAGAAAGGAAACACTGGGCTCGTCCGGGATTTGAACCCGGGACCTCGCGCACCCGAAGCGCGAATCATACCCCTAGACCAACGAGCCATGGAACACATGTTTAGAGCGGATAGGGTGAATGTTTCGGATTTTTCTGAAGGGATTTGCATAGTGCATTTTAATGGCTAAAGTGGGCCACAACTGTTATCTGTAAGCAAAGCTTTTCTCTTTCAACGCAGCTGCTTTGTCAAGAGGTAAGTGTCCGGAGTTCAAATCCCGGACGAGCCCCAATGATTTTTATAACTCTTGCACTTTTTGGCGCCCACCCACGTAGCCTGCGCTTTGGGAGAGACCAGGGGTAAAAACCTGACAGTTGGTAAAGCTCTTCCTCAGAGGACGAAAATAGGCGTCGGCAGAAACCTTGTCCTGTGTTTACTTATCCCTACCTGATTGATACGGTTACACCCTCACTGAAGAAGAAAACATAATAGCTCATCATGATAAGGATTAACAAGACATTAATAACTAAGGTTATGCGGCG
This sequence comes from Lepas anatifera, assembly GCA_034440635.1. Taxonomy (NCBI): domain Eukaryota; kingdom Metazoa; phylum Arthropoda; class Thecostraca; family Lepadidae; genus Lepas; species Lepas anatifera. The sequence goes on along the minus strand of JAOTON010000072.1, from coordinate 30,399 downwards.
TCACCAACTCCACCCTCCTGGGAAATTGCTGAAAATGAAATTACGTTTATTTAAAGTTTCTGATGATAATTATTGATGGGGATTAACGAGCATGGCGATTAGCAACTCGCAGCACACCAACAACAAAGGTCACGGGGATGCGAAAACCCAACTCTGTTGGGTGGGTTTTGCGGTACCAGATCGCACTTGCAGTTGAGCCCAGATGCTTGGAAATGCGGGGACAACGCCGCGGCCTTCTTGAATGCACCCGCCGAAACCCAGGACACAGTAGCTGATCCAGGGGAAGGGCAAAACAACAGTTCTTCCAAACGCAAATTCTCGGTTCTCCTCCCCCAAACTGTCGAGTTCCTTTTTATTCCAAAACTTTTTTAGTTTATAAGCACGGTTTAGGTGCTTCATGTCAAATTCAAACAGAACCAGTCATTGTGACTGTAAACATTGGGCCTTGGATAGCAAAAACAAACATCATGTGACCGCACCTTTCACCCCTGGACGCTTTTTATTATGCACTTATGTTTACCCCCAAACTTACCGTGTAGTTAGATTGTGGTAAGATATTTCACAGCGCAACGTTTTTAGACTTTGGTTTGCCCCCTAAACCTACCGGCTAGCTCTGCCGCGGCCCGGACATCAATATGCCTCGTATACAAATAGCGCTAGGCCAGCCTTAACATCACCAACGAAAACAGAGTTTTAGCTAGAAACCATTCACAGTGATGGTGGAAGTGTGAAAATGGGCCAGAGGCTTCGTCACGTGATCGAAGTTGTGTAAATTCAAGGTTGCTTTACGTGAGGTTGGCTCATTAACCCTTGCCCGGGTGGCGCGTACGAACCACCTTCGTCCGGGTGGCGGGCCAAAATAGACTCCAACGATCTCAGAAACTACGAGAGGTAGAAAGAAGCGAAAAAAACATTCGAAAGTGATTCGAAAATAATCTCGAGATATATTTTAAAGAATGATATCAGAACCAGCGTTTTGTTTGCCAGGTAAAGATAACGTTCATCAAAGGTCAAAATAGGTCAGCAATTGCTTATGGGGTGTTCTAAGGAAACCTCCCGTATCTGACAAAGTAAGACTGCTAGAAACGTTTACGAACACCGTTCGAAAGCGCCTGAATTTATATTGCATGGCTGTGGCATCTATTTTACTTTCAGGTCAAAGGGTACGATGCTGCACATCACTGAACTTTGCCACTTTTAGCATATACCCTTTAGCCCAAATATAAAACATGCTTGATTTAGACGCCAGACATCCTTTCCAATAGGCAATATAGGACTGTCCTTCGGCGGCCATCTGAAAGCTATCGTAAGCACGTATCGAGGGGGGAGCCAGCGAATATTTAATTGCTCAACAGACATAGTGTAAATAGTTTTTTTCAACAATTTCCTGGCCTTTGGAGGGTCAGACGTTAGTTGGCCCCGTCCATCGTTTGAGGGGAGCATGGCCGGAATGACCCCTCCCCCTGTGTTGTCTGGTAGCACACTAAATGATGAGAGAGAGAGAGGAGAGAGAGAGAGAGAGAGAGAGAGAGAGAGAGAGAGAGAGAGAGAGAGAGAGAGAGAGAGAGAGAGACAGAGACAGAGACAGAGACAGAGACAGAGACAGAGACAGAGACAGAGACAGAGACAGAGAGAGAGAGAGAGAGAGAGAGAGAGAGAGAGAGAGAGAGACAGACTCGCAGGCCAGCAGGGCATGGTAGCATTTATAACGTATTTGAGGCCTCGTGGCGCAACGGATAACGCGTCTGACTACGGATCAGAAGATTCCAGGTTCGAATCCTGGCGAGGTCGATGGTTCTTTTATGAATGTAGGTCCAATCGCTGTAAAATGCCTCCTGACATAGAAAGTAAATCAAAAAGATAATAGCAACAAAGTGCCAACCAAAAAAAGTATATAAATATAATGACAAGCACTACTAAACCCTGTGGCATACGCGCAGGAACGTTTTCAAGCTTAAGGGGGGGGCAGAAGTTGTTACCACTGGTGAGGTCAAAGATGATTCGGCCCATCACTTCATTTGTTAAAGGAAAAACTCCCGCATCGGCTCAAAGTTGGGGAGAGGGCCAACTCTGCCCCCACCCATTCCTCCACCTATGCCCTGCAGCGACACTGAACATATGAGACTGTCTCCAAACAGGAAAATTGAGACAAAATAAAGCCTCAAAAGACTGACACACATAGCAAAGTCCAAGGGATACAACAGAGCATGAGTCACGTGGCACGATCCCAATAAACAAAACAAATAGCAGGTCAAATTGTTATCGTGAGCTTACGAGCAGAGCTTTCCCCCAAATTCTGTTCAACATCTACTGGCCACCAGGCAGGGAGCAGACACGTGACCTGACGTCGATCCTAGGCTAGCTGAAGATGGGCTGAAAATATGCTAATGCATGGTCCTGGAAGCACAGCTAGAGATGAGTATCCAACAATAACAGCAAGATAAAAAGTCAACAATGCGTGAAAATTATCAGAGCAGTCCTGAATGAGGAGCCAAAACGTCGGAACTTAAGATTTTTCGACCCATTTCTTTAGCATGAGCGCGTTGGCTTAGTGCCAAAATTTGGGATTTAAGGGGAGGGAAGCACCGTGCTCCCCCGTTCGCCCGCCCGTGACTGAGGGTGAGTACCTCCTATTTTACCTAGTGTTCTGTATTCGTGCCGACCACCAATTGCGCTGTCAGGTTGTCATTTTTGTTCTTATTTATGGTGTTAAAGGGAGTTTTCCCCTCTTCGAATGGTTTTTGAACTGATATTTATCTCAACTGTGATAACTGTTAGAACAGTTTTATAGAGCGTGTTGAGGAAATAATATATTTTTTTCCATACAATGCTTCATTTGAAAAACACTCTTCCAGCGCTACGCCAGCATCTCTCGCTTTACTTCACCTGTTTGAATCGCTACACGCGTCTTACGTAGGAGCGAGAGAGCCTGTGATTTGGAGAGTGACATTTTGTGTGTTTGGTTGTTGGTATGGGTAAGAACGTGTAACTATGGGTATGGATTGTGTGCATGACTGGAAGTGTGACGTGTGTGTGGGTGAGTATGGTGAGTGTGTGCGTGCATGCGCGTATTGCTTCAGCTTGTGTGCAATTGTGTACTTGTGTAATGTGTATATGTATGTGACCGAATGCACTTTGTGAGTTACATTCCAACAATGCAAAGACAAAGTACACTCCGGACGCTATTTTCAATTTCAGGTGATATTTGAGGAAATAATATTGACATATTTCATTTCGCCCACAGCGCTCTGTACAAACGTTCCGCGCAATTGGGGTAGGTGGGCAGTGGTGAATCTAGCCGGGTCGGTTTGTGAGGGGGGAGGGGGGCAGGCCAAGTCGAAAAACGTCACGCAGTGAATGATTTTGCCAGCGTATAACTGGATGGTAGGTTTCCGAGGTAACTTGACCGAAGTAAAAAACAAAAAAACATCTCGGCGCTGTGACCTGCACACCGTGAACCATTGGCGGATCCAGAAGGCTAAATCGGGGGGCGAAATCGAGAAAAATACGCAAAAGCATAGTATTTCTGAGAAGAAACGGCCAAAATTCGGCTCTTTTGAGGTGGCCAAAATGTACTTTTCTAAGCTTTGTTGGGGGGCCACGGCGCCTTTGGCCCCCTTGGATCCCGCCAGTGCCGTAAACTGACCTTAACCAGAGACGAGCCATTCGATGCTGGGGTTGCACTCCACCGATGTTCCTAGCTAAGATACATATGGGTCACTGCAGAACGTAACTCCGCATTTGTTTTTTCCGAAGTCAGTGAAAGAGCACCACTACTGCTCTTGTTTTACATTATGCTATTACTCTGCTTGAAACGTATGCTCATGTGTGAGGGGAGGGGTGGGGCCAGGCATTGGGCAATCCACCAACCTCTTTAATGGGGACAACCGGAAAAAATGCTTACAGCACTGGACTGCTCAAGTCAGAAAGGAAAGGCTGGGCTCGTCCGGGATTTGAACCCAGGACCTCGCGCACCCGAAGCGCGAATCATACCCCTACACCAACGAGCCATTGAACACACGTTTAGAGCGGATAGGCTGAATGTTTCGGATGTTTCTGAAGGGATTTGCACAGTGCATTTTAATGGCTAAAGTTGGCCACAACTGTTATCTGTGAGCAAATCTTTTCTCTTTCGACGCAGCTCCTTTGTCAAGGGGTATGGGTGCAGGAGTCCCGAGTTCAAATCCCGGACCAGCCCCAATGACTTTTATAACTCTTGCACTTTTTTGCCGCCCACCCACGTAGTCTTTGCTTTGGGAGAGACCAGGGGTAAAAACCTGACAGTTGGTAAAGCTCTTCCTCAGAGGACGAAAATAGGCGTCGGCAGAAACCTTGTCCTGTGTTTACTTATCCCTACCTGATTGATACGGTTACACCCTCACTGAAGAAGAAAACATAATAGCTCATCATGATAAGGATTAACAAGACATTAATAACTAAGGTTATGCGGCGTCACCAACACCACCCTCCTGGGAAATTGCTGAAAATGAAATTACGCTTCTTTAAAGTTTCTGATGATAATTATTGATGGGAATTAACGATGCACCAACAACAAAGGTCACGGGGATGCGAAAACCCAACTCTATTGGGTGGGTTTTGCGGTATCAGATCGCACTTGCAGTTGAGCCCAGATGCTTGGAAATGCGGGGACAATGCCGCGGCCTTCTTGAATGCACCCGCCGAAACCCAGGACACAGGAGCTGATCCAGGGGAAGGGCAAAACAACAGTTCTTCCAAACGCAAATTCTCGGTTCTCCTCCCCCAAACTGTCGAGTTCCTTTTTATCACAACACTTTTTTAGCTTATAGGCACGGTTTTGGTGCTTCATTTGACTGTAAACATTGGGCCTTGGATAGGAAAAAACAAACATCATGTGACCGCACCTTTCATGCCTGGACGCTTTTTATTATGGACTTATATTTACCCCCAAACTTACCGTGTAGTTAGATTGTGGTAAGATATTTCACAGCGCAACGTTTTTAGGCTTTGGTTTGCCCCCTAAACCTACCGGCTAGATCCGCCACAGCCCGGACATCAATATGCCTCGTAAAGAAATAGCGACAAGCCAGCCTTAACATCACCAACGAAAACAGCGTTTTAGCTAGAAACCATTCACAGTGATGGAGGAAGAGTGAAAATGGGCCAGAGGCTTTGTCACGTGATGGAAGTTGTGTAAACTCAAGGTTGCTTTACGTGAGGTTGGCTCATTAACCCTTGCCCAGGTGGCGCGTACGAACCACCTTCGTCCGGGTGGCGGGTCAAAATAGACCCCCACGATCTCAGAAACTACGAGAGCTACAAAGAAGCGAAAAAAACATTCGGAAGTTCTTCGGAAATAATCTCGAGATATATTTTAAAGAATGATATCAGAACCAGAGTTTTGTTTTGCCAGGTAAAGATAATGTTCATCAAAGGTCAAAATAGGTCAGCAATTGCTTATGGGGTGTTCTAAGGAAACCTTCCGTATCTGACCAACTAAGACAGCTAGAAACGTTTACGAACACCGTTCGAAAGCGCCTGAGTTTTTATTTCATGGCTGTGGCATCTATTTTACTTTCAGGTCAAAGGGTACGATGCTGCAGATCACTGAACTTTGCCACTTTTAGCGTATACCTTTTGGCCCAAATATGAAACATGCTTGATTTAGACGCCAGACATCCTTTCCAATAGGCAATATAGGACTGTCCTTCGGGGGCCATCTGAAAGCTATCGTAAGCAGTGAGCACGTATCGAGGGGGAGGCAGCGAATATTTAATTGCTCAACAGACATAGTGTAAATAGTTTTTTTCAAAAATTTCCTGGCCTTTGGGGGTCAGACGTTAGTTTGGCCCCCGTCCATCGTTTGAGGGGAGCATGGCCGGAATGACCCCCCCTGTGTTGTCTGGTAGCACACTAAATGATGAGAGAGAGAGAGAGAGAAAGTGTAATGTACCCGGTCCGTCCGCTCCGCACAGAGGCTCGGTCCTTGGCTGACTGACTGTATTAACCCACGAACCCAGCAGGTCGGGCAGGTCGGCGCGCACAGCCCCCGGGCACGTGTGTGCAGAGGCGCACTCAGGACATCACACTCCTTCTTCTCTTACAAAAAGAAAATTACAACATGAAAACCTCACACACCAGCTTGATAAAAGTCTGGCTTATTCCGAACTCGGTCAGAACGTCTCGGCTGCTGCAGCGATGGAGAAGGCGGCGCCATCTGCAGAGGTGGCGCCGTTCGTTCGCACAGCTCAGAGGGCGCTACTTGTGCCGGCCCCTGCTCAACCGGCAGCTGTCGCTGCGGGGTAGACGCCAGCGACGGTGCCGAACGATGGTCAGGAATCGGACCCACAGGACCGCCAACTGGTGCCAGGCTCAGCAGGGAGGGTGTGCGCGTGCAGCTGGTAGTCGTCGGACGCGCAACCTCGGTCGCGCGGGCAGAGCTCAGCGCGTCGTAGGCGACTAGAGGCGTGCCGTTGGATCTCGGGTTCGTCTCGGCTCGCCTCTGCGCCCTTAGCTGATCACCGTGACGTCTCCAAGTCCTGCCGTCAAACAACCGAACAACATAAGACACTGGGCCGTCGATTGCAATCACAAAGCCGGCCAGCCACTGTGGACCGGGGCTATAATTCCTGGCATACACTTCATCACCGATGACAAAGGGCCGTGTTGTGGCTGTCCTGTCAAAACTCTGCCGTTGTCTATTCTGCTTGGACTGAACAATGTTATTCAGATCTGGGTACAGCAGGTCCAGCCTCGTCTTTAAACGCCGTCCTGTCATAAGCTCAGCAGGGGTTACAGTTGTGGTCGAATGGGGTGTTGTACGCTGCCGAAACAACCACTGTGACAGACCGAATTCCCAAGACTGTCCCTCTTTATCCGACCTTTGTATGGCCAACTTTACTTCCTTTACCGCTCGCTCTGCCTGTCCGTTTCCTCGGCTATGGCGCGGTTCAATGGTGCGGTGTGAAATCCCATTTTCCCTCAGAAATGTCTGGAATTCAGCTGACGTGAAAGACGATTGGTTGTCCGAACAGAACATGTCTGGTAGTCCCCATCTAGCAAACATTGCTCTCAGTTTTGTAATGGTCGGTTTTGAAGCCATACTATTCATGACTTCTGCCTCTATGTATTTAGAGAAGCTGTCCACCACCACTAACACGTACTTGTCTCGAATCACGGCAAAATCGGCATGAATGCGACTCCAGCACTTGCCTGTTGACGGCCATGGATGTAACTCACGGTGCGGTGGGCTTCCCCGACTTTCCTGACACGGCGTGCAGTTGCTGACCACTTCCTCGATGTCGCCGTCTATGCCGGGATACCACACGATGCTCCTCGCCAGGGCCTTTGTTTTGACGATACCGGGATGGCCGACGTGAAGTTCTCGTAGTACTTGAGGCCTGGCGACAGCGGGAATTACCACACGATGCCCCCACAGCAGGACTCCAGCTGTGTACGACAGCTCATATCGTCTGGAACAGTACGGTTTGAGCCAGTCAGGTGTATGTTCTGGCCAGCCCCCATGTTGCACCAGTCTCAGCACCTGGGACAACTCCGGGTCTCTGCTGGTCTGTCTGGCGATGGTCTCTGCATTGAGAAAACACTGATCAGTCAACAGCACCAATTCCTCCTGCCGGGGCAGCTCGTCAACTGGACAAGGCAAACGACTTAATGCGTCAGCGTTGGCGATTTCCGATGTGCTCTTGAAAGCAATGTGATAATTGTAGTTGGAGAGTTTCAAGGCCCAACGCCGAATTCTCGCTGAGGCCATTTCAGGCAAAGATTCATGCTCCCCAAAAAGCTTTATCAGGGGCTTATGGTCAGTAACCAGTAAGAATGGCTTAGTCACTCCACAAAGATACTGGTGGTGCCGGGTGACTCCCATAATTATCGCTAAGGCCTCTCTCTCGATTTGGCTGTATTTTTCTTCCGATGGCGATAATCTCCGAGAGGCGAATGAAATTGGTGTTTCGCCTCCGCTCCCGTCAACGTGCGCCAAAATAGCGGATATGCCCTTACTAGAGGCATCACACGTCAACAGCAGCTGCTTTTCTGCGTCAAAATGCACTAGCATAGCAGATTCTGCCAACATTTGCTTGACTGCATTGAAACTTTTGTCTTGTTGGGGGCCCCAATTCCATGGTATATCCTTCCGTAGCAAGTCGTATAACGGGGCCATGACGTCAGCTCTATGCGAGATGAACCGGGAGTAATAAGTCACCAATCCAACAAAAGCCTTTAACTCAGCTGTGTTTTTAGGCCTCGGGGTGTTGGCGATAGCGTTTACCTTTTCCAGGGTAGGTTGCACCCCCTGAGCACTAATGCGGTGTCCCAAGTAAGTGACGCTGCTGGTGAACAGTTCGCACTTGGACTCACGCACCCGGAGCCCCGCTGATTCCAGTCGACTGAAGACCCGTTCCAGCGTAGTCCAGTGCTCATCCTGTGTGTCACTTCCACATAATACATCATCAAGGTAGACTACGATACCATTAATCCCATTAAGTACGCGTTCTATCTCGCGCTGAAAAACTCCCACAGCACAGGAAATTCCAAACGGAAGCCTTGAATACTGCAGAAGACCACGTGATGTATTCACAGTCAGCACGTCTCTACTGCTGTGATGGACCATTATCTGGTTGTAAGCTTGCGCTAAATCGATTTTGGACCAAATCTTCTTAGAACCCATTTTTGTAATCATTTCTTCAGTTTTAGGTAGCGGGTATTTGTCCAGTCTTACCGCTCGATTAGCAGTCAGTTTGAAGTTTGCACAGACCCTCACACGCCCATCAGGACGAAGCACAGGTACGATAGGGGCAGCCCACTCGGAGTTCCTGACTGGAACCAAGACACCACTCGCGATATCGGCGTCCAGCTGAGCCTCTACCTTTTCTCTGAAGGCAAAAGGGAGGGACCGAGCCTTGAAAAACTTTGGGGCTACCGACCTGTCTATGTCAAGCTTCACCTCAACACCTTTCAGCGTACCCAACTCCTGCTTGAATACGTCGCTATACTTGCGTTTAAGCCGTTGTAGTGGTGACTCTCGTAGAGTGTGGACTTCAGACCAACAGATCTGCATCACCTCCAGCCAGTTCCGTCCCAGAAGACAGGGCGCCGAGCCCTTCACAACCACCACCGGCAGCTGCCTGTGAGTGCGGCCGTGGTAGGTTATGTCAGTGCAGAACTCGCCCAGCACCGGAATAGTTTCGCCCATATAAGACTTCAGTTTCACACTGCTAACTGAGAGCCTCGGGCGGTTGTGCAAGCGATGGTACGTCAACTCGTCTATCAATGTTATCCCGGCTCCGGTATCTAGCTCCAAATTGACTGAGACCCCACAAATCTGCACAGGACACCAAATCGGCGGCGGTGGTGGGTTGACACTGACCTGTGAGCGATTCACGATGTACACGGGTTGGCTCTCGTTGCTACCGTTGCTTATGTTCTCAAACATCAGACCCTCCTCACAGGCCCTGGAGTTATTCTCTATTTCTTCCCGATGTTGATGATGTACACCCGACTGTGTTCGAGGCTGGCGACATTTACGAGCCAGATGTCCTAACTTTCCACACAACCGGCACCTATACGATTTAAATCGACATTCCCCTCGGTGAGTATTCCCACAGCGCCAACACTCATCTGCAAATTTAGCTGTGCTGGAAGGCTGTGCTGACCTTGGAGTCGAAGTGTCCACCTTACCAGCCGCCCTGTGAACGCTGTTGGAGGTAGAGTCCATACCACCAACGAAACAACTCGACTCGCGCAGCACCGCCTCTGCCGCCCGAGCTAGCTGTATGGCAGAATCCAAAGTCAGGTCACGTTGGCTCAGTAGGTCCTGTTGGCACTTTTCGTTATTTAATCCACAGACAAGCTGGTCTCTCAATGCAGTTTCCAGATAAGAGCCGAAGTTGCAGTCTTTAGCCTTCTTTCTGAGCTCAGCAACATACTCTCCCACCGTGTCACCAGGTTTTTGCATGCATTTGAAGAATTTGTAACGCTCAGCTATCTCGACATTCTGAGGCTTGTAGTGATGAGTAAGCTTGCAAAAGATATCTTCTAAAGAAGCGTCTTTCACCTGGACCGGATGGAATAAGTCCTTGACCTTTTCCGTAAACAGCATGACCCACCATGCTCAGAAATACTGCCTTTTTCTGCGATGGTTCAAGGATGCAGTTTGCCTCACAATAAAAAACAAACCGTTCCAAGTAGCTTTCGATAGGCTCCCTATCTGCCAAAAATACTCCCAAATCTCCGTGTACCATACTTGCGGTTGGGCTCTGGTTGCGCTGCCGTTTATGTTGAGAGTTCGAGTCCGGTCGCCACTGTAATGTACCCGGTCCGTCCGCTCCGCACAGAGGCTCGGTCCTTGGCTGACTGACTGTATTAACCCACGAACCCAGCAGGTCGGGCAGGTCGGCGCGCACAGCCCCCGGGCACGTGTGTGCAGAGGCGCACTCAGGACATCACAGAAAGAGAGGGAGAGAGAGAGAGGGAGAGAGAAAGAGAGAGAGAGACAGAGAGAGAGAGAGAGAGAGAGAGAGAGAGAGAGAGAGAGAGAGAGAGAGAGAGAGAGAGAGAGAGAGAGAGAGAGAGAGAGAGAGAGAGAGAGAGAGAGAGAGAGAGAGAGAGAGAGAGAGAGAGAGAGAGAGAGAGAGAGAGAGAGAGAGAGAGAGAGAGAGAGAGAGAGAGAGAGAGAGAGAGAGAGAGAGAGAGAGAGAGAGAGAGAGAGAGAGAGAGAGAGAGAGAGAGAGAGAGAGAGAGAGAGAGAGAGAGAGAGAGAGAGAGAGAGACTCGCAGGCCAGCGGGGCATGGTAGCATTTATAACGCATGTGTGGCCTCGTGGCGCAACGGATAACGCGTCTGACTACGGATCAGAAGATTCCAGGTTCGAATCCTGGCGAGGTCGATGGTTCTTTTATGAATGTAGGTCCAATCGTTGTAAAATGCCTCCTGACCTAGAAAGTAAATGAAAAAGATAATAGCGACAGTGTGCCAACCAAAAAAAATATATATGTAAGCCGGGCTTACGGTGTTTGTTTGTCATCCCTAAAAGTGTAGGAGTGTTATTTGACATCTCTTAATATCAGCTGGTAATGAGCGACACATGTGTGGATTTATAAGCTGTATGAGGAATTAACTAATATTGAGTGGAGGCGTCCTTTTTGTAAATTATGTCTAATTAATTTAGTAATACTGTTAGTATTTGTATTAGGAAGTTTTTCAGTAAAGTTATTAAATGTCCTTGGATATTGTCAGCCAATCACAGCGTGCCAACTTGGGCCATGAGGCGAGGTGTGATGTGGGCGGGGTAGGCGCTGTTTTTCCGCTGTTCGGTGCTTGACGAATCACACGTGTTTTACGTCTGAAGTCGAAACGGACGTGGGGCTTTTGGGCCTTTTGTAGGCCCTACTGGGCCTTTTTGGCTGTGGCCTTGGTGGCCTGGGTGGCTGGAGCTGGAGCTGGAGCTGGAGCAATACAGAATGGCCTGAACTCCTCTCTTCTGGTCGGCTGCAGAGCGTGGACGATGCACAGTTTACATTGGTGACAGCGGTGGCGCCACTTCAAGTTCGGCCCACATCCGTACTACATGCATCCAGGGATTCTGCAGGGCGAGTGAGGAGGATGGCCAGGAAGGTGGAGGAGTGGTTGTTTAGGGCGCAGGTGTGAGAGTGAGAGGGCAAGTGAGTGGAGGATGGCTGGAGGTCGAGTCCAGTGGCATCAGTGGGGTAGCTGGCCGCAGCAGGTGGAGCAGTGAGCTTGGCAGTGAGACGGTGAGCGTGAGGAGTGAGGGTAGTGGAGTTGGCAGTGAGCCCAGTGAGATGCAGTGCAGTAGTCTGCGTTACGTCGTCTCTCTGGAGGTCATCCGGGATCGCGCCTGCTTGTCCGACGGGGAGCGGTCACTTGCTTGCCTGGAGCATCAGTTCGAGGTGGATCTGGAGGTGGCACGGGAGCAGAGCAGCAAGATGGTCAGTGCTGTGACACGGGAGCGGCGCGGCAGGATGGTCAGTGTTGAGAACAGTACGTAGTAGTGTGATGGTCTCCTGTGCTGGTTAGGATCAGTGGGGGAAACTGTGGTCAGCGTTCCCAAGAATAGCTACGTTCCCAATAATGGGAATATTGACCCATATTTGGGAACGCTTCTTCCATAAATGGAAACGCACGTTCCCAAGGATGGGAACGCCCGTAACGATGTTTTCAGAAAACACAACAGGAGCTTAGAAAAGACAAGGGGAATCTTTCTACCTGGTCAATTTTAAATCTTCTTAAAATTTGAGGGGGAGTTCTACTTTGAATTAGAAAATCTGTCTTTGAACCCTCCCTCAAATATTCGTCTAAACTGCGCGATCCAGCCCCAACGGTAAAGAACGATGGAAAGATTGCTCTGAAACTCTGCAGCCAGGCAGGTATTATTTTTTTAGATAATTTTGGGGAAATTCAATGAAAAAATAGTAGTATAAAAACAAAATTCCAAAATTGTAGACGGAAAAAATATTTTCTCTTGGCGTCACACAGTTGCTGCCCACCATGTGCTGACGAATGAGGAAATAGAGGAAAACCGTGCCTTTCATCTGTTTATGAAGTAAGTAGTGCTTAAAAGTGGTATCTTCGCATTTTCTAAGCTTTTTTATATTGATTTGTATCAGAAAGTTTTTAGATCCAGTAGTTTTTGTCCCCAAGATCGTTTGAATTATTCCGTAGTGTTTTGATGGATTATGGTGCGTCGATGCATCAACTCGATATTTTCTACTGGGGTGCTTCATTTATAGGCAGATCCAGGCGGGGAAATAATAATTATTGGGGCTTATCGACGCACCAACTGCCAGGGTCATATGGCGTCGCCAACTCTTTCCCTGTTGGAAGGGTTTCTCGGGAGCCAGCTTGCTCCTTGTTCAGGGAAGCCGCCGGGCCTTGAACCCGTGTCGGCTGCGTGGGAGCCAGCAGTGCTGACCACTCCACTACCGCGCCCCCAGGCGGGGAAAGAGGGTCACGTTTCCCCCGATCGACCCTCAGCGCCCCTCCCCCATCGACCCTCGGCACCCCCCCATCGACCCTCGGTGACCCCCTGATCAACCCTCGGCGCCCCTTAAAATGGTCACGGCGCCCCCTGAAAGGTTGATGGCGCCCCCTGATATGTCGCTTCCCACCGCCCCCCCCAGGATGCGAAAATCCGATAAGATTTTGCGCCCACCTAATAGGGGTTCCCTAGGGTCTCAAGCTCCCCCTCAAGATATCAGAGTGCATGTAGTAAAAACATACGCGGAGACTGATCGAAGGCTATGGCGGGAGACGCTTGAGCCCCTAGCCCCCCCTCCAAAGAAGTCCTGGATGTGAGAATTGGCCACTCTATGATATAATTTGGCACCCCCTGCTCGGATGACGCCCTCTTTCGAAAAAAACTTGGATCCGCCTATGCCTCCTTCTACTCCTTTGAGCCTGCTTCATGGAGGGGTAGGGGTAGGCCTTTATACTTGGGCCGCTATCATAGGCGGAACCAGGATTTCCGATCGGGGGGACGCCTTCCCGGGGCGCCATTCTATACCAGAAGACCCTCTTGGATGGGCGCAAAATCCTATCGGTGCGAGCCGATTTTAGCATCCTGGGGGGTGGGAAGCAGCATTTCAGGGGGCCGTGACAATTTCAGGGAGCGCAGAGGGTCGATCGGGGGGGCACAAACTCCCTTTGCCCCCTGGATCCGCCTATGGGGCACGTGCCCACTTTGCCCCCTGGATCCGCCTATGGCCGCCATATTTTTTCCGGAAAACTGACATATTGAAATAATTCGGTAGATATACACCTTTATTTGTTTCAAGCTGTCTGAAATTCCAGTTTGAATCTACGATGGCAAATGCGTTTCCAAATATGGGTCATTGTTCCCATTGTTGGGAACGTAGTCATTCTTGGGAACGCTGACCACAGTTTCCCCCACTGGGATTAGATTAAATGTCATTTTGAGCTAACCGTTGTAACCTTAGTAATGTTAGGATGTGTTAGGAGTTTGGGGTCAGGTAGATAGGATTGCCTTAATCTTTGTAACTTTGTTCAGGTAGACTGTGAGTAGGTAGTGTTGTTAATTTTTTGTAGCCTGAGGTTCCATTGACGCTTGTTAGTATCCGTCTTCTAGTCGAGTATTTTTGTAGGGTTTTGGGGTTAAATCTTTTTTTGGCTCGGTTCCAAAATTTTATTTTGTGGTTAAAATAATTTTCTATTGGTGTTTCAGTTAGGATCGGCTGGGGATAGGTTGATTCTCTTGAGTTCAGGGTTCGTTCTTCAGTGTTTGGATCAAAATTTATTGGTTTAAGAATTTTTTTGTGGTAGCAGTAACTGTTAAGCATGGCTGCATCTTCAATTCAAGTGGGTTTGCCTAGTTTTTCTGGATCAGGTTCAGTCAGAAGGTTTGTAGATGATTTCAAGACATTTGCAGTTCTTCAGGAGTGGGATGCTAGGAAGCAGGTTGCTGTATTGCCCCTTTGCTTATCAGGAATAGCTAGGGATGCATATGATTCGCTTAGTGACAAGGTTAAGGGGGGAGATTAGTTCAGCCTTAGAGGGGCTTCAGTCTGCGTTCCCATCAGGTGGAGTAGTAGAAGCTCAGGTGAAGTTAAGAACTCTTAAGTTCCATCCTGGTTCCAATCTCGATGCTTTTGTAGTGTCGTTGAGGACTCTTGTGGTCAGGGCGTTTCCCCACGGGGTAGGAGAGGATATCTTGTTTGGATATTTCCTTCAGGCTCTGCCTCAGTCATTTCAGCAGCAGCTGGTGTCTGAGGGTATCCAGACCTTTGATCAGGCAGTTCGGAAGGTTCGGAACATGTGCTGTGCGGCCAGTTTGGTCCAGGAGGTTCCTGTTAGGCAGGTCTCCAGTGAGACAGAGGCTTTGAAGAGGGAGGTAGAGAAGCTGCAGAGGAGGCTAGCTCAGTTGGAGGGGTCAGGTCCTCGTGGGTTTGGAGGTGGCAGACCTCAGCCGTTTCAAGGGTCGAAGATATGTCATTGCTGTGGATTCCCAGGACATGTCAAGGCTTCGTGTCGGCATCGGCATCTGTCCTGTCACACTTGTAACCAAGTAGGTCATTTAGCCAGAGTATGCCAGGGAAACATGCAGAGGGCTGGGGCCGTCGTCCCGGGTTCCAGACCCACTCAGATCAGAGCAGCACAGCTCAGCGGTCAAGGGGCACAGGGACCAATTCAGCCAGGGATGCCTCACCCAAGGGTGAACGGGACAGGTCCAGTCGGACCATCCCACTGAATTCAAACATGAGTTTCCAAGGGGTAGTGGGGGGCGTAGACTGTTCGTGTTTACTGGACACAGGGTCATCCATTAATTTGATCAATAAGTCTGTGTATGATGTTCTGCCCAACCCACCCCCTCTGATGAAGACAGCGACTCAAGCCAGGACAGCCAGCAGGGATCCTTTGCCATTGATAGGACGTATTAGAGTAGCGGTTAAATTGGCAGGTCAAATTGTTGTAGTTCCTTTCTATGTTTCTGAGGATATTGATGTACCGGTTCTCTTTGGATTGGAGTTTCTTCAGGTTTGTCCTTGTGTAATTGACTTGTCCCAGAGCAGGCTTGTGTTGACTCCTTCAGAGTCAGTTAGATCTATTTCAGCTTCAGTTGTATCAGTGGGTAGAGTAATTTCTCAGCAGGCTTTGTCAGTTCTTCCAGGACAGGAGTTGGTTATTCCAGGATTTGTTCCCAATGTTACCTTTGAGGGTCCGGCTCTGTGGGAGCCAACAGCTGATATTCCAGGACTAGAGTTTGTGCCTGCAATGGTAAATGTGAAAGGTCAGTCGGTCCCTTGCGTTGTTAGAAATATTACCACCGATCCAGTCACAATCCCAAAGCGTCTAGAGCTAGGTCAACTTGAAGTGGGTGTAGCGGAGTGTCTACCTTCTTCCAAGGGTCTGGACAAGGAGTGGTTGGCCAGCTTAGATTTGTCAGACAGTGCTATCTCGCCTCAGCAGCAGGAGAAGGTGAAGTGTTTGTTAGCCAGATTCGAGCATATGTTAGATGGACGTTTAGGGTTCACCACAGTGGTAGAACACAGGATTGACACTGGTGATCACCCTCCTATTCGTTCAGCAGCTCGTAGGATACCGCCTTTTTGGCAGAGAAAGTGAAAGCTGAGCTGCAAAAGATGGTCGATCTAGGTATTCTGGAGGAGAGTAATGGGTACTGGGGTTCTCCCATTTGTGTATTTGCAAAGCGTGATGGCAACGTTAGGATCTGTGCTGATCTACGGCGGGTGAATTCTGTCACCAAGCTTCCTGCATATCAAATTCCAAGGATAGATTCGGTCCTAGATTCATTGGGTGGTAATAGTTTGTTTTGTGTTTTGGATCTAAAGCAGTGTTACTATCAGATGGGGTTGGCCAGTGAGGAATGCAAGGACAAGACCACGATTGTGACTCCTTTTGGCTCGTTCCGTCACACCAGAGTTCCCATGGGTCTCAGTGGGGCACCCAGTTCGTGCGCTAGGCTGCTCGATATCGTTCTCAGGGGATCTTCCGCTGGGGACTGCAGAAAAATATTTTGATGACGTCATCTGTGCTGGCAAGACTTTTGAGGAGGTGTACCAGAAGTTAGAGCTTGTCCTGGACCGTTTGAGTAAGGCAGGGTTAACTGTAAACTTAGGAAAATGTTCATTGTTCAAGGAAAGTGTCAAATTTTTGGGTCATGTCGTCAGTGCTGAAGGTCTAGCTTTGGATCCCGACAGAGTCAGTGCTGTTAGGGAGTGGCCGGTTCCGCGATCTGCTAAGCAGTTGTCTTCCTTCTTAGGTTTGGCGGGGTACATGAGGAAGTTCGTGAAGAATTTTTCATTGATAGCTGCACCGCTTTTCAAGTTGGTACATCGTGACATCAAGTTTCAGTGGACAGAGGAGGCTCAGTTGGCTTTTGATCAGCTTCGGAAAGCTTTAAGTGAAGCTCCAGTTTTGGCGTTGCCTGATTTCAGTGCTGACTCGGGAATGTTCGTTCTGGATACCGACTGTTCTATCGAGTCTGCAGGAGCCGTTCTGTACCAGATCCAAGCTGATGGGTCTGAGAAGGTCATCGCCTACGGTAGTCAGAAGCTGTCTAAGGCACAGAGTAGTTACGGAACCACGAAATTGGAATTACTTGCTGTAGTAATCTTTGTGCAAAAGTTCAGTCCGTATTTGTTAGGTCGTAAATTCAAGATTCGGTCGGATCATGCTAGTTTGCAGTGGTTGTTGAATTTCAGATCCCCGACAGGTATGTTGGCCAGGTGGTTTGAAATTTTGTCACAGTTTCACTTCACGATCGAGCATCGCCCAGGGTCTGAACATGTTGTTCCAGATGCCCTCAGTCGTCGACCGCCGGACGTGGCGGATAAGGAGTGTCAGACCGACAGTGCAGATGCTATAGAGACTCATTGTTTTCAGATTAGGGCTGAAGATTGGTCAGTCAGTTACCTGCGTTCCGAACAGGATAAGGATTCAGACATTGCTGAGATCACCAGGTTTCTGTCGGTGGGCCATAAGCCTAAGAAGAAAGATATTTTTGCTTCAGGTAGTAAGTATCTCTCTCAGTGGCCTAGACTTCGCCTCATTGATGGTGTGCTCTATAGAGTGTTCCGCCGCAAGCCGTTTGACCAGGATCAATTGCAGATAGTTTTGCCTAAGTCTCTGATCAGTGGCACTTTGTCCTCTTTTCATGCTGGTCCTACTGGGGGTCATTTCGCAGCTGAAAAATTGTTCGAACAGGTCCGTCTCAGATTTTGGTGGCCAAGAATGTTAGTGCAAATTGAACAGTATTGCAAAGGTTGTCCTCAGTGCGGGTCCCGCAACCAGCCTGTTCCGGCACCTAGAGCGTCATTGGGACGGTTAGCAGCGTCAGAACCATTAGAGGTAGTGGCTCTCGATATTTTGTCTGGGTTACCAACGACGGCTGCTGGTCATAAGCATTTGCTGGTGGTGGTTGACCATTACAGCCGGTGGGTGGAGTGTTATCCTTTGAAGACGCAAGAGGCATCTGAGGTAGCCAAGGTTTTCGTCAGGGAATTTGTGTCTCGGTTTGGATGCCCACGGCGAATTCATTCTGACCAGGGAGGCTGCTTTGTAGGGGAGGTGATGACTATCACTTGTCAATTGTTAGGGATAGATAGGTCGCGTACTACGGCATTTCACCCTCAATCGGATGGAATTTGTGAGCGGGTTAACCGGACCGTTCTCAGCATGTTCTCAAAGTTCCTTGAGGAGAATCAGCATGATGCCTGGGATGAGAGTTTGCCCTTGTTACTGTTAGGATTAAGGAGTCAACTACACCGTTCGCTGGGTGTCTCATCTTATTGTCTGCTTTTTTGGCAGAGAGCCAAGACTGCCCAGACAGTTAGAAATAGTTGGTCCCATCCGGGGTCGCACTAGGTCCATTTCAGAATATTTAGACGAACTTAGGGCTAACTTGTCGGCTCTTCACAAGCTGGTGTTAGAGAAGTCTGCCAAGAGTCACGCGCGGAATAAGCAGGTGTATGAGAAGAAGATAAATGAGTTCAGTTATGCGCCGGGTAATACAATTTATTTGCATAGGGCTGTTGTACCTAAGGGTCAGTATTATAAGTTCCTGAGGCCGTGGAAGAAGGGCATTGTTGTGAGTAAGGTCGGTCCGTTGAACTATAGGATAAGGCTGGAAGGTGCCAAGAGCACTCTCCTAGTGCATCATAATAGGTTAAAACCAAGAGCAGACGAGGTAGGATTAAGTAGTGTCCCTGATGTTCCGGTGTCAGTGGCAAGTGACTCGGAAACTCAAGTCTGTGAAGCGACGGGAGGTCAGCATGCGGTAGGTGTTGGGGGTGATCTGGTGTCTGTGGAAGCTCAGTGTGGTGGTCTGTCCGAGTCGGGAAGATCAGCTGATTCCATCGCGGTACCTGTTGAGCCACCGGCGCCGATTGCTACGCTGTTGAGCCCGTTTGCGTTGCCGTTCATTCCAAGGTCTGCAGGATCCGCTGGAGGTGTTTCTGTGGAGGGGGGAGATCGGCCTGCAGCCGAGTCAGTGGCAGCAGATGAAGTGGTAGTAGATTCAGGAGGGAGTGGGAGCATTCCTGTTCCGACTCCTGATCGGCCTGCAGCCGAGTCGGCCGTGCTAGATGTAGTCAGTAGAAATAGTCCTGTCCCGACTCCGCGTCGTTCAACAAGGGCGACTCGAGGTCGTCCGCCACGGCGATTAATTGAGCAGTAATTGTTGTGTTGACAGGGTATGTAGTTATGTAAGTAGCTGATTTCACGTAGGTAACGTTGCAGTATAGGATGCTGATTGTGGGCAAAATGGCCCTTATCATGGGGGTAAGCCGGGTTATTTATTGCTTATCACAGGGGTAAGCTGGGTGTACTTAGTTAATATTAGTTTATGTGACGTAGGTAACTTTTGCTATAGGTATTTTTGAAGGTCTGGGTTGAGATGGGTCCTTATTACCAGGTTATGAGGGAGGGGCAGGGTTGATGGCTTAGTAGGTTTAAGTTGTAACGAGTCAGTAAGTGACAATTTAAGTATGCCGCCATGCAGCAGCAGTAATAGCTGAGTACTATTGTTAACTTGTGTTGCTGGATAGCGTTGCTATCCGAGTGGCAGTTCCATTCATGAAGTTACGGGTGCTGTAGTTAAGAGATCAATACGTAGCTTTTTCCTTTTTGATTCAGTACGGGTGCTACTCACGATGGAAGCGGATATTGGCAGGTGTTGGTGGAATCTCAGGCGCCTTAAGATTTCATTGATGCTTAGGTCTCTAATAGATAGAGGCGAGCCTTACGCCGTGTTGTGGTGGACTTTTGGCTGATTGGATCAGGCATGTAAAAGCGAATGTGATGTCTGTTAGCGGAGTTTCTGTATTGGTTTTCAAGGGGCGTGAAGTGTTCCGCCGAATGCCAGTGACTGTTAAGTCAGGTGGTTGTGATGATGGATGTGATTTTTTTTAAGGGGGAAGGATGTAAGCCGGGCTTACGGTGTTTGTTTGTCATCCCTAAAAGTGTAGGAGTGTTATTTGACATCTCTTAATATCAGCTGGTAGTGAGCGACACATGTGTGGATTTATAAGCTGTATGAGGAATTAACTAATATTGAGTGGAGGCGTCCTTTTGTAAATTATGTCTAATTAATTTAGTAATACTGTTAGTATTTGTATTAGGAAGTTTTTCAGTAAAGTTATTAAATGTCCTTGGATATTGTCAGCCAATCACAGCGTGCCAACTTGGGCCATGAGGCGAGGTGTGATGTGGGCGGGGTAGGCGCTGTTTTTCCGCTGTTCGGTGCTTGACGAATCACACGTGTTTTACGTCTGAAGTCGAAACGGACGTGGGGCTTTTGGGCCTTTTGTAGGCCCTACTGGGCCTTTTTGGCTGTGGCCTTGGTGGCCTGGGTGGCTGGAGCTGGAGCTGGAGCTGGAGCAATACAGAATGGCCTGAACTCCTCTCTTCTGGTCGGCTGCAGAGCGTGGACGATGCACAGTTTACATATAAATATAATGACAAGCACTACTAAACCCTGTGGCATAGGCGCAGGAACGTTTTCAAGTTTAGGGGGGCAGAAGTTGTTACAACTGGTGAGGTCAAAGATGATCCGGCCCATCACTTCATTTGTTAAAGGAAAAACTCCCGCATCGGCTCAAAGTTGGGGAGAGGGGCCAACTCTTCCCCCACCAGCGATGCCATTCACAATTTTTTGGAATCCCAAGGCTCACACAGAGATTTCCCAAGATTTGCGCCCCAGATCCCAAGACCAAAACTTTGAATCCCAAGCGAAATCCCCAAAACTTTACTGAGGCATTGGCGGACGCAGGGGGGGCATTCCGAAATGCACCCCCCCAAAGCGCTGGAGGGAGGGGGGGCAAACCAGCTCTTGGCCCCACAAACGTCGGATAAATTTTTGAAAAAAGGTGTTTTTAGACTAGGTCTGTAGAGCAAAACATATTCGCTCCCACCCCCCAAAAAAATACTCGGTTCTGCGTCCGCCCCTGTACTGAGGCACTGGGTATCTAGCCGGTAAGCTTTTTTGGGGGGCGGGTGGGGGGAGGCAAGCCAAAGTTGATAAACAAAGTCATGTGGTGATTGTTCGCGACAATTTTAACTAGGTATTAGATTTTGGGGTAAGCCCAAAAGACGACGAGCAAAAAAGGTGAGTCGAAACATATCGCCACATGTTTTTTTCTTGGCAGCCAGGGCCCAATGTTTATACTGAAGCCAACTGGTCCTGTTGGAAGTTCAGAGTTGTAGCACCAAAACCTGACAACTGAAAAAGTCTGGGCAAAAAGGAGGCCGACAGCTTCGGGGGGAGGCAAAACACCGAGTCTTTTCGTTTGGGGGTGGGGCACAGGGGCAGACGCAGACCCGAGTTTTGAGGGGGCCAGACCCATGTCTGCTTTTCCTCCTGGGGGGGAGGGAGGTACGTGCGGTTTGGGTGCTCGGCAGAACTAGTATAATAAGCTACCTCTCCAAGTACATGGGGGTGGTCAATGTTGCAACCATATTCATACTCAGAAAATTACAAGTTTGGTCCACTCGACAACCAATCAAAAATTATGAAACAAATCGCACCACACAAATCCTGGCTGGCTCTATAGCCTTTTACAACCTTCTTTTATCGCTTACCAATCATTATTTTATAATTTGACCCTCGCCCCCACGGGGGCCATCGATGGCCCCCCTGAGGTTTTTTCGGGATAGCAGAAAAACGACGAGGCGCAGCACCGCGGTTGAGGGCTCTACCTTTCATCCCATCATTTTCACACCATCCCTGAAATTGTTTACCCCGGGTCACACAAGGTCAGGTCATCAGGTGAGGTCAACCAAGGTCACATCACTTCAACTTTTGAGGTCTATAAGAGCTACATTTCTAGGTAGATCGATTTGAAACTTCCTACACTTCATGAACCCTCCAGGGTCTACAAGGTGTATATCCGAGATTTTTAGATTTCGTGACCTGAGGTCAAATCACGACGTGACCTCTCCCATATGAAAAGCATGGGGAAAAGCTGTCTTGTGATCCAAAACTCACAAAAACCATTGAAAATGCTCAGCTTGCTCAGGGAAGTCTTCTTGGGCACCCTTTTAGGGATCCCAAGGACCATATTTGCCCTTAGACCTCTCCGAAGTCATCCAAGGTCACCAGGGGTCAAAAACAGTATTTTGACGATAACTTTTGACCTAATTAAGCTAGAGCGCTGAATCAAACACCATCGTGTATGTCTCGTCACTGGCTTTCATTTGATATACGGCAAGGTCACTTTCTGACCTTTCGTGGCCTCAGGTCATATGAGGTCACGAGATGACCTCTGCAGGTCAAAGCACTGGCGGGAGGTCATTACGTTCCACACAGCGGAAAGAGATCTGACATTTTCCTATCAAATGTACTTTACCAG
This sequence comes from Lepas anatifera, assembly GCA_034440635.1. Taxonomy (NCBI): domain Eukaryota; kingdom Metazoa; phylum Arthropoda; class Thecostraca; family Lepadidae; genus Lepas; species Lepas anatifera. Next base: position 8,062 of record JAOTON010000072.1, on the reverse strand, counting down.
ATTGCAATAGCTCTAATGGCATAAGAGTTATGTCCAGTTTGCTTAAGCATTGCATATTTGAGTGAAAATAGCCTATCTTGACCTAAATTGACCTCTGGAGGTCAAACCATTGACCTAAGCGCTTAAATATGTCAATTAATTTTTTACTGAATTCACGCGAGCTTTCTAATGCACTTTGCAGATTTCCGCTAACCCCCATATTTTCGGAGTTAGAGGGGCCATCGATGGCCCCGGTGGGGCGAAGGTGGCGCCGGACCCCGGTGCGGCGCGGGTTAAAAATATACCGGTGCCTATAGTTCAATCACAACAATTATGTTGCCTTCTCCAGGCCCATGACTCCTATCCTTTGGACTCCCAAGTTCTACTCTCATGCTGAGATGGCAGGATTCTGGCTAGTTCTCCAACTTTTTGCAAATTTATTGTGTGGCTTCAAATTAATTATTTCATCATCTAATAAAACACAGATGCCCAGACCAGTTCTAACAATGCTGTTTCCTTTTTTCAGATCCATGACTCCTATCCCTCAGACTCCGAGGTTTTGATTTAATGCTGCAGTTTTCCAAAACTGAATTGCACTAGGCTGTTGAGTGTAAAATTCATATTGGAAAATAAAGTGGGTGAGTGGATAGTTAAGAAGTTTGAAAAAGTAAAAGTTGATCAAAACCCTTATTTAAGGTTTAGGAGGAACTTTTTCATCAAAATTTTCATACAACCATGTGTAGTTTTGGCCGGTTCTTATACACCAGAATTATTGAATTGTGCTTAAAAAGATCTACCGGAAAAGCGAGCGGAAATTGGATTAAAATAACAAAAGTCAGTAGAAAATTCAGCTTGCCCCGGTGTCGCTCCCCACCCAGCACCCTGGGATTTGGAACACTGTCATGCTGAGATAGCAGGAGGCTCAAAGTCCAGGCGTAAAGTGGTGGGGGTGGCGATACCAGGGCAAAAGCTGCAGGTTGAGATTACAAGGATTGGCGATGACAAAGAAGTGGAAGTGGCATAGGAGATCGGAGATGAAAAGTTGTGTGAGAATTGATATTCTCGAGCTAATATCATGAAAGGAGCATTTTTGTTGTTTTTCAATTCCTGGAAATGGAAATTTAGTCAAATACATGCTCGAAAATACTGAAACATTTTTTAAGACACTTTCTGCGGACTAAAGATGTTTATATGAGTCTCATGTTTTATCTGTCGAGTGAATAAATCAGAATCCAAGGGGGTGGTACAAAGTTGAAAAACATTGGTACAACTTTGACCACTTCTTTGGCAACAAAATAAAAATTGCCACTGGGACCAACATTTCTGAATTTTCCTGCAAGTGATAGCTGAAGGACTAAACTTCTTGCCCGCAATGATCCGAGCTCATCCATTTGCAAACAAAAAAGCTATTAAGGGAAAACTGCAGAAGTGGCACAAAGTTGCTCGGTTTTACGGTATCAGCCAATTGAAGCCCTTGAAGCCTATTGAATATGGCAGTAGTTGCCAGATCGTGATGTCATCCACAGGCTGAAGTTTATTTTTCACTGTAGATTATCATTTTAAAAATCAAAATATTGAGCTCATTGTACAATTTCCAGAGAAATCATAGATGTTTTCATGATTTTCAGCTAAAAACACCCCTAATTAGGTACCCTAAATTCCTGGATTTGACCAAGTTGCCACATTCCCTTTAAAGGTGCATTGTGCAGCCTAAAAGTGATGGAGCACTATTAGCAATTGCTTTTGCATTTTCTGTTATAAGGTTAAAAGCCCACATATTTATGTTCTTGCTGTCACACTTTGATGCCTCAAATCCAGACCTGCCGGCTTTGTCACATTATGGTAGAGCACAATTACAATATTCCTACTTGCTCACGTGAAACGATAGGTGCAATATACGCTGGGAGTTGAAAGACGGCCTCTTACGGTTTACCTAGGAGCTTGGGCGTTTTACCCCACTATCAGGGTAAAACGCCTTTTTACATGGTCTCAAGACAAAATACATCTTGCACACTTTGCAGTGTCAGCGTCACAAATTGCTTTACAAGTGTAGACAAACGATGAAAGAACTTAATGAAGAAAAAATCAAGTAATTCCGTCCACGCAGCATCGGTAGACAAATTCTCCCTTAACGTACGCGTCTTACCCCACTCTACCCTAATAATAATAATTTTAGTATATTTGATGTACTTTGACACGGGAACCCTACTGTTGTCATCAAACGCTCTCGAGATAAATCCCACACCTCAATAGTTGCCACCCGACCAAAAAACGAAAACAGCGTGACCGCCGTTGTGTGTTGTTTTCGATAACTTGACTGTTTTGTTCAGAGGCACAATCTGCACCGTGTTTCAGTTCAGTTTGCCGCTTCCATAAATGATGTGAATGATTGAACATCTGCCTAAATACGACCAATGGCAGCGCTTCATCAGATAAGAAATCAACTTCGTCACTATAAAATAATTATTTTAGCCCTAAAGGAATTTCACAACGGGAAAAAATACTGTCTAGTTTGCCCTTTGTAGCCAACAAGCTGCAATCCCAAGAAAACAGGCTCTCTCCCAATGAATGCGCGGAAATCCCAAGAAAATGGGCCTATTTCCCAATGTCCCACGAAACTGCTCAAGTCCCAAGATCTTGGGACAAATCCCAAGGAATGGCATCACTGGCCCCCACCCATTCCTCCACCTATGCCCTGCAGCGACACTGAACATATGAGACTGTCTCCAAACAGGAAAATTGAGACAAAATAAAGCCTCAAAAGACTGACACACATAACAAAGTCCAAGGGATACAACAGAGCATGAGTCACGTGGCACGATCCCAATAAACAAAACAAATAGCAGTTCAAATTGTTATCGTGAACTTACGAGCAGAGCTTTCCCCCAAATTCTGTTCAACATCTACTGGCCAACAGGCAGGGAGCAGACACGTGACCTGGCGTCGATCCTAGGCTAGCTGAAGATGGGCTGAAAATATGTTATGCATGGTCCTGGAAGCACAGCTAGAGATGAATATCCAACAATAACAGCAAGATAAAAAGTCAACAATTCGTGAAAATTATCAGAGCAGTCCTGAATGAGGAGCCAAAACGTCGGAACTTAAGGGGATTTTTCAACCCGTTTCTTTACCATGAGGGCGTTGGCTTAGTGTCAAAATTTGGGATTTAAGGGGAGGAGAGCACCGTGCTCCCCCGTTCCCCCGCCCGTGACTGAGGGTGAGTACCTCCTATTTTACCTAGTGTTCTGCATTCGTGCCGACCACCAATTGCGCTGTCAGGTTATCATTTGCGTTCTTATTTATGGTGTTAAAGGGAGTTTTCCCCTATAAGAATGGTTTTTGAACTGATATTTATCTCAACTGTGATAACTGTTAGAACAGTTTTATAAAGCGTGTTGAAGAAATAATACATTTTTTCCATACAATGTTTCATCTGAAAAACACTCTTCCAGCGCTACGCCAGCATCTCTCCCTTTACTTCACCTGAGTGAATCGCTACACGCGTCTTACGTAGGAGCGAGAGAGCCTGTGATTTGGAGAGTGACATTTTGTGTGTTTGGTTGTTGGTGTGGGTAAGAACGTGTAACTATGGGTATGGACTGTGTGCATGACTGGAAGTGTGACGTGTGTGTGGGTGAGTATGGTGAGTGTGTGCGTGCATGCGCGTATTGCTTCAGCTTGTGTGCAATTGTGTACTTGTGTAATGTGTATGATGGATGTGACAGCATGCACTTTGTGAGTTACATTCCAACAATGCAAAGACAAAGTACACTCCGGACGCTATTTTCAATTTCAAGTGATATTTTAGGAAATAATATTGACATATTTCATTGCGCCCACAGCGCTCTGTACAAAAGTTCCGCGCAATTGGGGTAGGTGGGCAGTGGTGAATCTAGCCGGGTCGGTTTGTGAGCGGGGGGCAGGCCAAGTCGAAAAACGTCACGCAGTGAATGATTTTGCCAGCGTTTAACTGGATGGTAGGTTTCCAAGGTAGCTTGACCGAAGTAAAAAAACAAAAAAACATCTCGGCGCTGTGACCTGCACACCGTGAATCATTGGCGGATCCAGAAGGCTAAATCGGGGGCGAAATCGAGAAAAAATACGCAAAAGCATAGTATTTCTGAGAAGAAACGGCCAAAATTCAGCTCTTTTGAGGTGGCCAGAATGTACTTTTCTAAGCTTTGTTGGGGGCCACCACCCCCTTGGCCCCCTTGGATCCCGCCAGTGCCGTAAACTGACCTTAACCAGAGACGTGCCATTCGATGCTGGGGTTGCACTCCACCGATGTTCCTAGGTAAGATACATATGGGTCACTGCAGAACGTAACTCCGCATTTGTTTTTTCGAAGTCAGTGAAAGAGCACCACTACTGCTCTTGTTTGACGTTATGCTATTACTCTGCTTGAAACGTATGCTCATGTGTGAGGGGAGAGTTGGGGCCAGGCATTGGGCAATCCACCAACCTCTTTAATGGGGACAACCGGAAAAAATGCTTACAGCACTGGACTGCTCAATTCAGAAAGGAAACGCTGGGCTCGTCCGGGATTTGAACCCGGGACCTCGCGCACCCGAAGCGCGAATCATACCCCTAGACCAACGAGCCATGGAACACATGTTTCGAGCGGATATGCTGAATGTTTCGGATGTTTCTGAAGGGATTTGCAAAGTGCATTTTAATGGCTAAAGTGGGCAACAACTGTTATCTGTAAGCAAAGCTTTTCTCTTTGAACGCAGCTCCTTTGTCAAGAGGTATGGGTGCAAGAGTCCGGAGTTCAAATCCCGGACGAGCCCCAATGATTTTTATAAATCTTGCACTTTTTGCCGCACACCCACGTAACCTGCGCTTTGGAGAGACCAGAGGTAAGAAACCTGAAAGAACCAGAGCTTTGTTTTGCCAGGTAAATATAATGTTCATCAAAGATCAACATAGGTCAGCAATTGCTTATGAGGTGTTCTTAGGAAACCTCCCATATCTCCGAAATTAAGACAACTGGAAACGTTTTATGAACACCGTTCAAAAGCGCCTGAAGTTTTATTCCATGGCTGTGTTATCTATTTTACTTTCAGGTCAAAGGGTACGACGCTGCAGGTCACTGAACTTTGCCACTTTTAGCATATACCCTAGCCGGGTCGGTTTGGGGGTGCAGGAAAGCCAAAGTCGAAAAACGTCACGCAGTGAAAGATTTTGCCAGCGTTTAACTGGATGGTAGGATTCCGAGGTAGCTTGAACGAAGTAAAAAAAACAACAACAACATTTCGGCGCTGTGACCTGCACGCCGTGAACCATTGGCTGACCCAAAAGGCTAAATAGGGGGCGAAATCCAGAAAAATACTCGAAGGCATAGTATTTCTGAGAAGAAACGGCCAAAATTCGGCTCTTTTGAGGTGGCCAAAAAGTACTTTTCTAACCTTTGCTTCGGGCCACGGCCCCTTTGGACCCCTTGGATCCCGCCAGTGCCGTAAACTGACCTTAAACAGAGACGAGCCATTCGATGCTGGGGTTGCACTCCACCGATGTTCCTAGGTAAGATACATATGGGTCACTGCAGAACGTAACTCCGCATTTGTTTTTTTCCGAAGTCAGTGAAAGAGCACCACTACTGCTCTTGTTTGACGTTATGCTATTACTCTGCTTGAAACGTATGCTCATGTGTGAGGGGAGGGGTGGGGCCAGGCATTAGGCAATCCACCAACCTCTTTAATGGGGACAACCGGAAAAAATGCTTACAGCACTGGACTGCTCAAGTCACAAAGGAAAGGCTGGGCTCGTCCGGGATTTGAACCCGGGACCTCGCGCACCCGAAGCGCGAATCATACCACTAGACCAACGAGCCATGGAACACGTGTTTTAGAGCGGATAGGCTGAATGTTTCGGATGTTTCTGAAGGGATTTGCAAAGTGCATTTTAAAGGCTAAAGTGGGCCACAACTGTTATCTGTAAGCAAAGCTTTTCTCTTTCAACGCAGCTCCTTTGTCGAGAGGTATGGGTGCAAGAGTCCGGAGTTCAAATCCCGGACAAGCCCCAATGATTTCTATAACTCTTGCACTTTTTTGCCGCACACCCACGTAGTCTTTGCTTTGGGAGAGACCAGGGGTAAAAACCTGACAGTTGGTTAAGCTCTTCCTCAGTGACGAAAATAGGCGTCGGCAGAAACCTTATCCTGTGTTTACTTATCCCTACCTGATTGATACGGTTACACCCTCACTAAAGAAGAAAACATAATAGCTCATCATGATAAGGATTAACAAGACATTAACTACTAAGGTTATGCGGTGTCACCAACTCCACCCTCCTGGGAAATTGCTGAAAATGAAATTACGCTTATTTAACCCGCGCATTAACGAGGGTCTGAGCCACCTTCGCATTGACGGAGGGTACCCGCCCCCCTAAGATCTCGAGAACCACCGTAGGTAGCGAAAAACGGTAAACGGCGTTGGGCTGCCTATCCACTTCTCCATCGAAAACATTTGTACCATTTTTTGTCCGGTCATATTTAAGGTCACGAGAGGTCAAAACATGCCGTCATAGGGATAACATGTAAATTCAGTTGTTTAGCCATTACATCTGAACAAGTAAAGATAGAGCAAAACGACTTGAACTATATGAATTCTCTCAGCAAGCCGAATCGTATGATATATAATTTGACCTTGCTAGGTTAAATAAAAGATTTGACCTGACCTAAGGTCAGGTATCGGTCAAATTATATAAAATGAATATCATTAGAACCGCACAGCCCAGGCGAGTCTAATGCAGCTAAAATAAATGCTCTATCACCATCCGTTACTGAGTTATTCCGTAAGAACCATTTTTCCTATGTATTTCCGATGGAGAGGTCATGCCTCGTACCTGACCTTAGGTCATGGATATCAAAAATACCGGGAAAAATTTTAGAGAACTCGGTGGGACCATTATGTGATATGGGTTTCAATCGGATAAGTTCACACTGCTCCAACTTATGCTATCTTAAACTTTTTTTGAGGTCAGGGTCACTTGACCTGTACTGGTGACCTGACCTGAGATGACCTAACCTTAAAACTTTCAAAGAAGTTGTAAAAATGATGAGGGAAAAGGTACGCCAAGTACAGCGGCGCTACGCGCCGCCGTTTTTCTACTATCACACGAATAACCCGGAGGGGGCCGGATACCCGCCCCCGTCAATGCGCGTGTTAAAGTTTCTGATGATAATTATTGATGGGGATTAACGATGGGCCAACAACAAAGGTCACGGGGATGCGAATACCCAACTCTGTTGGGTGGGTTTGCGGCATCAGATCGCACTTGCAGTTGAGCCCAGATGCTTGGAAATGCGGGGACAATGCCGTGGCCTTCTTGAATGCACCCGCCGAAACCCAGGACACAGTAGCTGATCCAGGGGAAGGGCAAAACAATAGTCCTTCCAAACGCAAATTATCGAGTTCTCCTCCCCCAAACTGTCGAGTTCCTTTTTATCACAACACTTTTTTTAGCTTATAAGCACGGTTTTGGTGCTTCATTTTGACTGTAAACATTGGGCCTTGGATAGCAAAAGAAACATTTGTGACCGCATCTTTCATGCCTGGACGCTTTTTATTATGGACTTATGTTATCCCCAAACTTACCGTGTTTTAGATTGTGGTAAGATATTTCACAGCGCAACGTTTTCCGACTTTGGTTTGCCCCCTAAACCTATCGGCTAAGATCCGCCACAGCCTGGATATCAATACGCCTCGTATACAAATAGCGCTAAGCCAGCCAACGAAATCACAAACGAAAACAGAGTTTTAGCTAGAAACAATTCATAGTGATGGTGGAAGAGTGAAAATGGGCCACAGGCTTTGTCACGTGATCGAAGTTGTGTAAACTCAAAGTTGCTTTACGTGAGGTTGACCCATTAACCCTTGTCCGGGTGGCGCGTACGAATCACGTACGTCCGGGTGGCGGGTCAAAGCAGACTCCAACGATCTCAGAAACTACGAGAGCTAGAAAAAAGCGAAAAAAACATTCGAAATTTATTTGAAAATAATCTCGAGATATATATTGAATAATCATATCAGAATCAGAGATTTATTTTGCCAGGTAAATATGATGTTCATCAAAGGTCAAT